>LPNX010876795.1:202960-240942 GCA_001517045.1 Pseudotsuga menziesii
CTAGCCCTCTAAGCCCAGATTTTAACAAAGATTTCATATTGTATACTTTTTCTTCTGACATCTCATATGCAGCAGTTTTAACCCAATCAAATCAACAAAATAACGAGGTACCAATCTCCTTTATGAGTTCAAATTTTAAAGGTGCCGAACTTAATTATCATGAAGTTGATAAGCAAGCTTTTGCTGTTTTTAAAGCTGTCAAACATTTTCGTCCATATTCATTGAAATCTAAAATGAAGGTGATAGTCCCTTATTCCTCAGTCAGAAATTTGTTAGTGCAAAAAGATTCATGTGAGAAAAGGGCACCTTGGATGACAGCTCTTCAAGAGTATGACTTAGAAATTAAACGCTCAACGATAGTCAAAGGTCAAGGATTATGTAAATTAGCCGTTGAAGTTGCTCATCTACCTAATAATAAAGATGAAACTGTCATTGATGAGGTTTTACTTACCAGAGAAATCTATTTCTATCCTCCACCACAGGATTCCTGGTATACAGACATAAGAATAATTTTGGAAACAGGAATTGCCTCTGATTACTTAGAACCAAGGAAGAAAAGAGCACTTAGATTGAAATCTTCTCCTTATTTATTAATTGATAATGTCCTTTTTCGGAGGAATTCAGATGGAGCATTGCTTCGATGTCTAGACAAAGATGAAACGGAGGTAATTATGAAGGAGTTACATTTTGGACCAGCAGGAGGTCATTTTGGTGGAGAAACTACTGCACATAAAATTCTTAGGGCTGGTTATTATTGGCTTACCTTGTTTCGAGATTCCTATGCTTTTGTCAGAAAATGCCAGGAATGTCAACTTGCTGCGGGAAGGGTTAAGAAACCTGCTTTTCCCTTACAACCAGTTTCAGTAGAAAGACCCTTTCAGCAATGGGGTATTGATATAGTAGGGCCAATAAATCCTCCCTCATCTAAACAACACAAGTATATAATAACTGCAACTAATTATTTTACTCGTTGGGCAGAAGCTGCACCATTAAGGGTTGTAAATACCAATCGGGTTATATTATTTTTAGAATTCTTTATCATAACAAGATTTGGTGTTCCAGATTCCCTTGTCTTTGATAATGCTTCATATTTTTCGTCAGTTGAGTTAACTCAATTTGCCTTAGAGAAGGGAATAAGAATCAAGTATTCAGCTAACTACCATTCTCATGGAAATGGTTTAGCTGAATCAACAAACAAAAAATTATTGAAAATTATCAAAAGAATTATTTCAGTTCACCATCGTGATTGGCATACAAAATTAGTCAATGCCCTTTGGGCAGACAGAGTAACTCCTAAGCCTGCGATAGGTAACTCACCCTTCTTCTTAATGTATGGAACTGAAGCTATTTTACCACCAAATTTATTTTTACCTTCATTACAGTTAGCTCAGTCTGTTCTAGATGAAGATTGTCCAGCAATGGAAAAGAGAATTAATACTTTGTTAAAGCTTGAGGAAGAAAGAGAAAAGTCAAAACAACACTTTACAAAACATCAACAAATTGTGAAGTCTTGGTTTGACCAATCCTTTAGTTCCAATTGAGAATTTCAGGTGGGAGACTTAGTTTTAAAATGGGATAAAGTTCATGAGGACAAAGGAGATCATACTAAGTTTCATAAGCTTTGGTTAGGTCCCTTTGTTATTGCTGAGAAGATAGGTCCAAGTACCTTTCAATTGCAAACACTAGAAGGTCAGTTTAAAGCATTCCCAGTGAATGGACTGATCCTGAAAAAATATTTCTGTTAATATTTCAGGTTTTAAAATGTATATAATTTGTTTACTGTTTGTAAATAAATTTATATTTTGTATAAACTGATTTACATATTTGAAGGATGATGATAAATTCATAAGACTCATGTAACTTTCAACATCATTCTGTTATTTGCAACCAGTTCTGATTCTCTTAATCAAATATTTCTTTTGCATTAAAGACTGTCAAATTTTTACATATAACCAGTCAGTAATCTTTAGATGTCAACTGAAGAAATAAATGTAAATAAATAAATCTTCTAGTTGTAAAAGAGTCAGTTTGCTCATTAGCTTGAAAATTATGATACTAGACTGGAATCTTTTAAAGATTTGTTCAGGATGATCAAGGTTTCTTAAATCTATAAAAAACCTATCATTATTATTTTTAAAGTATTACTCAGATTATTCCTCACCTTTTTTTTTGTAAAAGTTAGGATAGCTTATTAATGTCTTTTTCGAAGCTTGTACTTTGAAAAACTCTTACAGATCTCTACCATCAGTCTTCAAAAGTATTTACAATCTGAAATTTTTTTAGAATTTGTTCCAGTCAATAAAATGCTAAAATGAGAGACAGAAGGTCTTAGTAATAAGCCGATATGATCAGAGTCATAAATATCACTAGTATGACATTATTAGGAAACTAGTAATGGATTTTGGTTTAAAAACCAAGAGATAAGGGGTCTCATCACGAGCCAGCTGATTCATTTTTCGGTGATATTAATGTCTGACATTACCATTTGGTCACCATGCTGGGTAATGATCTCTCATTTAAAAAAAAATTCAAATTTCAAATTTAGTAAAGAAAACATAATCTTGACTGAAGAATAGGAGGTCTCATCACGAGCTGGCCTAATCATGATCATCAATGCTGTCTAGGATAACTTCATTTCTGATCACCAGGGTGATGGCTTTTGGTTTAAAAATTAAGAGACAAGAGGTCTCATCACGAGTTGGCTTGCTTATTCCAGACAGTTCTCATGATTGATACTAACACATTGGGATACCATACCTAGATAGTAATCTTCAGTCAGAATTATTGTTTAAAGGAAAAGAAAAGCAAACAAAAAGAAAATTATTATGTTTACGGAACAGATTCTGGGAAGTTTTCAGAAAAGTAGATTTCTATATCCTATATTGATGGTGCAGGTTATTTTTACTATGAAGTACTTTGTTTCGATCATGATATTTTTAAGTTTATCTCTAACCAGATCTCTATTTCACAAGATGGAGTATTTCTGAGTTATACTTATGAATATGAATAAAAATAATGGTTTTCATTTAGATAAAGAATTTTTGATTGTTTTTAATAAATTTTAAGATTTTGTTTATATCATTTATAAGTTGTATGAGCAGAGATAACTGGTTCGCCCAGGTTGTCGCCATTTGTTGGCAGTTAGCAACAACCCCTTCATTTTTCATTAAGATGAAGGGAGATCAGCTCTCTTTTATGATTTACCTTTTAAAGATTATAAAAGAGTGCCTTCGATTCTGAAGGTACTCTCAATTGTAGAAGAGTCAAATGACAACATTTTCATAACTTTGATAATTAGCAGCTGTCAGTTTCATAAATTTTATATATAATCAATTCTATCATTAATTAATTTATTTGATTATATATGTTGATTTAAGAAATTTAAAAGGATAGTATGCTACTTGGTGTTTAAAGAAAACATATTTTGAATTTGTTTGGGATTTGGTACTGATAAGATATTATAAGTTCTTGAAATCCCTAGAACTAAAGGTCAATTATTAATTAAAATTCTTATTAGACCTAAAAGTTCACATTCCATATGTAACTTAATATCATATCATTACTTTGTAAAAATTGTATATATATAGCTAGTGAAAAGCAAATAAATGAATATCATTTTGAAATTTTCATGTGTCATAGCCTTATAAGCTTTATATCCTATCGAATTTGGTTTTGGGACATTAATAGGTGGGATTTTGTGAAGTTTTAAAACTATGTTTCGCAATGAAATTTCATGTATATACATGGTTTGAGTATCAATTCAGATCATTAGTTAGCTGTATTTCAAGAACATTAGGGTTTACTATTTTAACACTATATCGTCATGTTAATAAACACGACCACCTTTCACGTATAATATGGAGTAAATCATCAATTGACCGTTTTATGAAGAGACATGACCCATATGGCTGATAAATGACACCTGTTACCAGGATCGCTGCGTTGGTATGAGGATTTGGTTAACACCTTTCATTTTAATTAACAGCTGTGAGTGTAATAATGAAATCGTATAAGTTAATTTAGTGTTATATATGACTGATAACCATTCCATTCATGACGCTGTATGAGCTCATCATGCCAGATTGCGTGTAATTAATGTCTGGATTTATGATTCATGAATCGAATGATCTCTGATATGAAGAATTGGTTAAAAGTTACAGTAAGTCGTGGCTAGTCTTCTATTTATCATAGCGAAAACATTGGCTGTTGTGTTAATCATCTCCACATTTGGTTAAAATGGCCAAAGTTGGAGCTCTCATCTCTGTCAGGTATGAAGCATGCGAGGATTTGACATTTAGTGTAATGTCTTATACCTGGGTGCCTATCCCTTCCCTCTTCACGACTCCATTCATTTCAATTCGTAACCAGGGTAGTAGTGAGGAAGCTATGGCTCCGCTTAGTCGTTTTGAAATTTCAGGACCAAAGCTTGTTGAAGCCGATGAGAAAGCTTCCCTATTATTTGAAAAGATTGGATGGGGTCAGTTCTTCAGGTGCTTTAGTGGCCATAATGTGGAGGTTACTAAACAGTTTTCTTTGAGTTTGAAAGAAAACGTAGCACAGATTGGGGATTTCAAGTTTATCATTGACGAAGATAAAATTGTAGAGGCTACGAAGCTTCTATAAAATGGAGAGCGATGGTTTAAAGGTGGGAAAGTGAATAAGAAGAAATGTCAGTCCTTTCTATTTCCCTTGCCGCCTAATGCAAAATTGAATATTGGGGTTTCCGTTAAGTTTCTAAAGCCAGAATGGTGAGCATTCTATGAGATCTTGGTCAGGTACGTATCATGTGATGGACGATTCTCTCACCTACATTATTATCACCTACGACTACTATTAGCATTAAAAGGTTGTAAACTTCATCTTCCATTCTACCTATTGCAAAGTCTGAAGAAAATGTCGCATTCGGTTCAAACTACCATAGGTAATCCTGATAGAAGTCTATTCCATCATGGTCTAGTCAAAATTTTAATACAGCATCAACTGTCTCTTAATTGTAAATCATGGAATGAGTTTTTGATTGAATGTCAATTAGGGCCAACTCAATATTGGCCAAACCATCCCCCAAAGACCCGTAGGAAACGCAAGGTTACAGTAAAATCTAAAGTTGGTGATGTTCATGAAGCTGAATCAAAAGATAAAGAGCTTCAGGAAGCAAATCCACCTATAAATACATGTATTAGTGATGATGGGGTCAGGAATGTAGCTCCCTGTTATGCTGAGACAACCTTGAATCAATCCCCATCTGACAAACGCTGTAATACACCTGCAAAGGCAGAGGGCAAGTTAACCAAAAATGAAGATATTAATGTTGTTGATGATAAAAACCCCTCTGAGCTGTATACTCCTTGAAAACATGGTGATGAGTCCATGCGTAAGCTAGAACAGTTAGCGCAGGTATGTTGTGACAAAGGGGGTTTTGAATCAAAAGGTCTTTTGTTTGTTCGTACAAGAAGAATTACTAGAAGTATGAATAATAAACCTACAGCCTCTGTTCCTACGGCCACTCAACAGAGTACTCAGCCAGTGATTGTCCATCTTGAGGACGATGTTCCATCATTGGTTCCTGAAACTACACATATGGATGAACCTATTCTTATAGATAATAATCACGAAAAATTGGCTAAAGACATTACAGAGTCGGGTAAGGCAGAAGCTGCTCCATCGTGTATGGACGCCTATGGTTCGGGCCCCGAGCCATCTTTTATGAGCTTTCCATCACCTGGTCAAGATATAGATAATCTTGATTCTTCTCAGGCAACTGATTCGTGTCATGAAAAGGAGGAAGAAACTCTCCAACAGGTCCTTGACAGGGTGTATGAGACTAAAATTGCTGAATTGAAACATGAACTAAAGGAGTGTCGAGCAAGCGCAATCTTGAAAGACGAGGAGAATAAGACATTTAAGGCAGAGTTATTAAACTGGATTAATAGGTGGAAAGAGTTGAACATCAAGAAAAACCAATACAAGAAAGCAAAAAAATCAATGATAGATACAAACCAACATTTGCTCGAACAAGTAGAACAACAGAAGATAGTAATCATCAGGCTCAAAGCCAAACTCTCTGAGGCCAGGAGAATGCTTAATTCACAAAATAGAACCTAATGATTGTTTCAATTTTCAGTTATATGGTTTATCTCTATGTCAACAGGTAATAAAAGCTTTTTTTGTGCATGCATATAACTTATGGTTTCTTTTGTTATTTCTATTAAAATTGGTTCTAATAAGATTCTTTTGTTTGTTTAAACAGGTGGGCATGTTATCACTATCCTCTGCCGTCAAGATATTTTGGATTTCAGTTGGAAGACGTTAATGTTTATTGAAGACTGGAATTTCGACACAGCCACGAATATGCCAGTTCCTTTAAATCAGCAGATGTTTCAGGCTAGTTGTTTTTTTTATTGTTATCTTCTAGTGACAAGTGTCCGTTGAAGAGATTCGATGCTCTTTGATAGTGATAGGACTCTTATAGTATTGCATGCAAGATTATGGAAAAACTGAATCGAAAGACTAGTAGTATTATATAAACTGGTAATTTTTAGGAGATAGGGATGGAGTGGCCGAAGAGAAACATCACTGAAATATTATTTTGGTACAAGTTTTGTTCCTGACTGAAGTTTTATCTTTGGAAGTGGAATGTGACTGGAAATTCTCAGACTGATATCGTTGATCGGTATTATTTTGGATACTCTTTTTATATTTCAGTATATAATCTTCTACTTATAATATTGATGCAGTATACTGGGTTATGCTTGTATTAAATATGGGATATTACACTTTGTCAACACAATATTTTTATTTGAACTAGTATGCTATTATAGTTGAATTAATCAGTGTTTATATTGAAAATTCGTGATATAATGATATACATATTTATGTCTGTTTGATCTCATTTGTATTTTTGCAATGATTTCATTTTGAACATTATATTTTATTCAAATATTTAATGTTGTTCATTAGTTGTTAATTAATTTAAACTTTTCAGAAAATCTAAATTAATTGCTTATTTCAATTTCTCTGTCAAGGTAATTTACAGCAGGATGATTTAGAATGTATGGTTTAAATATTTTCTTTTAGATCTTACTCATTTATCATTCTGTTCATCTTTATATTATTTGATAATTAATATAATATCTAAAGTGCTCTCAACTGAGATAGGATAGTTAGGATAGTTTAGTCAGTATTATTATAGTATAGTTTAGATTTAACAATTGTTAAATAGAATTTGTGTAATTTTAAAATAACTTTAATAGTCTTTTAAAAATTTAGAATATTAAATATAAAACCCTCCAAAATCGAAGACTTTCCTTAAGAAAGCAAGTGTAGGATAACTTAGGTAATAGAGAACTAATTTTAGGGTTTATTTAGATAGAAATAACTTTAGGATAGACTTTTACTGAATTTTAGTTTCTCCCTAAGAGAAAAATTCAGTTGGTAGTAGGACCATAACCTGTGATATTTTGCTATTCCAAACACACCGGAAGCTGTTTTAAGCTGATTGTGTGGGCATAATCTCCTTGTTGGCCTAGGTTAGAAAATCAGGCCAATAGGTCGTGGACTGTTTCCCTCTCGAGGGTTTTAACCACGTGACAAACATCGGTGTGTTGATCTGTGATCTATTTGTGTGAAGCAGTTGCTGAAGGTGTTCGGCCTTTTGGGAGTACCCTATGTACCTGAACACACTCTCTATTTATACTAATTCCCGACTTGACAATAACTCACTAGGGCCGACTTCTCTAAGAGAGTCTAATAACCCTAGGGCCCCGAAATTGCGGGGAATTTAACCCTTGAACAATAGGAGGGTTACCCACAATGACTTGACATGACTTTTTTACATTATTGAATCTCCCGATAGGAACATCGGGGCATGAAATGACTCAAATACATTACATATACTTCCCGGAATAAACATCAGGGGTACAAGACATAAGATATACAAGTGAATACATTCCGAAGTTACAAATACATCAACACTCCCTCTTAACTAGGAAGGTATTCTCTCGACACAATTTATCAGCATGGGTCTTCTTCTCTGTATCATCTGGATCATCAATGAGTTCTTGCCATCTTCATCTTCAAGTTATCTTCATCTTCAAGTCATCTTCATCTTGATATGGATCATCACTGCTGGATCATCTCTACTAGATCATCATCACTGGATCTGAATCATCATCACTGGATCTGGATCATCACTGGGTCATCATCATGGGCACTATCTCTTGATTCTTCTCATCATAGGAATTTCTACAGCGCCAACCCTTTTTCATGCTAGATGTACATCTACAGAGTCAGTCCTTTTTCATACTGGATGTATCATCATAGAGCTAGTCCTTTTTCATATTAGAAGTGGAATCTACACAGAGCCAGTTCTTTTTCATACTGGATGAGTCTTCACAGAGCTATTCCTTTTTCATACTAGATGTGGGATCTACACAGAGCTAGTCCTTTTTCATACTAGATGAGTCTTCACAGAGCTAGTCCTTTTTCACACTAGATGTGGGATCTACACAGAGCTAGTCCTTTTTCATAGTAGATGAGTTTTCACAGAGCTAGTCCTTTTTCACACTAGATGTGGGATCTACATAGAGCTATTCCTTTTTCATACTAGATGAGTCTTCACAGAGCTAGTCCTTTTTCATACTAGATGTGGGATCTACACAGAGCTGGTCCTTTTTCATACTAGATGTGTCTTCACAGAGCTATTCCTTTTTCATGCTGGATGTGGGATCTACACAGAGCTAGCCCTTTTTCATACTAGATGTGTCTTCACAGAACCAACCCTTTTTCATGCTGGATGTGGGATCTACACAGAGCTAGCCCTTTTTCATACTAGATGTGTCTTCACAGAGCCAACCCTTTTTCATGCTGGATGTGGGATCATCACATACATATGACAATGGAAGGAACCAATCCTCTCACCATGTCACAGCTCTTACATCCAACCATGGAAGGAACCAATCCTCTCACCATGTCGGAAGGGCACAACACTTACATCTGACCATGGAAGGAACCAATCCTCTCACCATGTCAGAAAGGCACAACATTTACATCTGACCATGGAAGGAACCGATCCTCTCACCATGTTAGAAGGGCTCAACACGGACACATCACTTCCTCTTGGGAGGAATATCAATCTGGAGAACACCAAGCTTCACCCTAGCCAATGGCTTAGTCAACACATCAACTATCTGTTCGTCCTTTGCAACATACTGGAGCTTCACTACTCCTCTCTGCACCATATCCCTGATATACTGATACTTGATCTCGATATGCTTCGACTTGTCATGGAACACTGGTTTCTCCGACAACTTCACACAACTCTGGTTGTCACAATATATACAAGTAGCATCTAACTAGAGATCAAATAAATCATACAGTAACTTCCTCAGCCATACTGCCTCACAACTAGATAAACAAGTTGCGACATACTCTGCTTCAGCTGCACTTAGTGACACACAGCATTGCTTCCTGCTAAACCAAGAGATTACACCTGATCCCATACTGAAGCAACACCCTGAAGTTCTCTTCCTATCGATGGCACTTCCTGCCCAATCTAAATCAACATAACCTTCTAGGTTAATCTTCTGATCAGCCTTATACTTGATCCCATAATCAACTGTACCCTTCAGGTACCTCAGAATATGCTTTGCAGCAATCAAGTGAACATGTCTCAAATCTGTCAGGAACTGGCTCAAGGTGTTCACAACAAAGAAAATATTTAGTCTTGCATTTGTCAGGTACATCAAGGATCCAATCATCTGACGATACATTGTGGCATCAACCGACTCAGATGAAGCATAACTCAATAGCTTCAGGTTTGATGCCATAGGTGTGGTTAATGCCTTGCAGTCCATCATCCCAAATCTCTTCAGGATCTCTACTGCATACTTCCCTTGTCCAAGGAAGATTCCATCCGCATTCTGCGACACCTCCATGCCTAGAAAATAATGCATCATACCCAAGTCCTTCATTTTGAAATTGGCAGCAAGCTTTCTCTTCATATCAGCAATCAACCCATCCATACCTGTTACAAATAGATCATCTACATATAGTAGGAGCATCACTGGGTTGCCATATTCAACCTTGTAGTAAAGGTTGGAATCTGTTTTACTCTTGGTAAAGCCCAAACTGGATAGAAAGCTGTCAATTCTTCCATACCATGTCCTGGGTTCCTATTTCAAACCATACAGGGCTTTCTTCAATCTACACACATGAGACTCCCTGTCATGTGTCTCAAAACCGACTGGCTTCTCCACATACACTTCCTCTTCTACTACACCATTCAAGAAAGCAGTCTTGACATCTATCTAGTGTATCTTCAATTTCATCACTGCAGCCAGAGCAAGTACCGATTTGATGGAAGTGTATCTGGCTATAGGTGCAAAAGTTTCTTCATAATCTATTCCTTCTTTCTGGGAGAACCATGAGCCACGAATCTTGCTTTATATTTTTCTATGCTACCATCTGCAGCATGCTTGATCTTGTAGATCCATTTGGAAGTCACCGCAGACTTCCCCTCAGGTCTTGGGACAACATCCCAAACATCGTTCTTCATGATCGATTGGTATTATTCAATCATAGCATCCTTCCATTCTTTCTTTTCTGTTGCTTCTTCATAGTTGAAAGGTTCTTTATCAATGAAATCACATAATAAGGCTACATAACTGGAATAGGACCTGGTTCTATTCCTTTCTCTGTGTGATTCTTCTGGAGCCCCATATCTTTTTGCACCTTGGATAGCTTCTCGTACCCAAGAAGGTTTCCTCTTGTGAGGATACTTCTCCTGAGGTGGATCTAGAGGTTCTTGAGGTTCTTCTATTTCTTGATCTTCTTCTTGATATTCTTTGTTCATGGTTGTGTCATGAATTCTGGGTACTTCTATTTCTTCAGGTTCTTCAGCAGGTCTCTTTTTGGATTTGTTGTAAGCTGAGTCTTCGTCAAATGTCACATCCCTGATGATGTTGATCTTTTTGAATCCTGGGAAGTATATTATGTAAGCCTTCGAGCTTTCAGAGTATCCCACAAATATACCCTTCCTTCCTGAAGGATCTAACTTTGTCCTCTTTTCTTTTGGAATGTGTATGTACACTGGACAACCGAATATTCTGAGATGGCTGATTTCTGGTTTCTTGCCGGAAAATACTTCTTCAAGTGTCTTACTCTCGAGTACTCTGTGTGGAGTACGGTTCTGTACATACACCGCTATTCTGGCAGCTTCTTCCCATATATGCATGGAAAGATCTTGATCATGAAGCATGGCCCTTGCAGCTTCCATGATCATTCTATTCTTCCTTTCTACAACTCCATTCTGTTGTGGATTATATGGAGTGGTTAACTCCCTCTTAATCCTTTAATCTTTGCATAAGTATTTGAATTCTTTCGATGTGAATTCTCCGCCATTGTTTGATCGAAAAATCTTGATCTTCTTTTCTGTGTGGTTCTCGATCAAGGCTTTGAATTCCTTGAACTTGCTAAATACTTCATCTTTGTTCTTCATAAAGTATATCCATGTCTTCCTAGAAAAATCATCGATGAAAGAAACATAGTATACATACCCGCTTAATGAACTGGATGACATCGGACCACATACATTGGAGTGGATGATTTCCAAGATTCCTTTTTCCTTGCTCTCGCTACTTGGAAATGTCTTCTTTGCGTTCTTTACCTTTGCACATCCTTTGCAAACACTATCATTTTTTGTCTGCATTTCTGGAAGACCTTCAACAACTTTTCTTGCAAGTGGTAGTGCTCTGTAATGCACGTGTGCAAGCCTTCTATGCCAAAGTTCATTTGGTTCTACTGAGTCATGAACCAAAGCTTGTTTTGGTTGGCCATTCAATTTGTATAGACCTCCTTCTTGTTTCACAATCACTATTGCATCATCAAAAGTCTTTCCCTTTGGCCACATAAGAACTTGGCCATATACAAAAGCAACTCTCATTTATTTTGCATCCAATGTAGATATGGAGAGGAGGTTCTTCTTTAGTCCTGGAACAAACAATACATTTTTCATCTTCATAGAATTTTCAAAGTCTAGCTTATAGGAGGATTCACCACTACCTTTTATTGGATACTGGTAGTCATCCCCAAGTTTCACCTTGTGAGGTGATTCATGTTCAGATAGTTTAACAAAGGATTCCTTGAATCCTGTCATATGTTTGGAAGCACCACTGTCTATAAGAAAATCATTGCTTCCATGTCAGATAGTTCCCGTGAGAGCGGAGATCAACACATATTCTTCATCACTTGAAGAATCATCACTTTCTTGTCAGATTCTCTTTGTGGAAGGTTCATCATCCTCTGCAGCATGAGCATGATGTCTTCTCTTGTTTTCCTTTTTCTTCTTTGAGTTCCCTTTGTTAGGGCAGTATTTGGATATGTGACCTTTATCATCACATGTGTAACATCTAATAGTAGAAATATCTCTTCTAGAGTGTGAGATCTTACCTTTGGAGTGATGATGGTCCCTTATGGTTTTCTTGGTGTGGGATGTGAGAGCTTGATCTTCACTTCCCATATTTTCTTCTTGAGCTGCTATCCGAGCTTCTTCTTGAGAGCATTCTTCCCACAGTTTACTGAATTTGACTAACTTCTTTCTGGCACAGATCCCTTGAATGAAAGAGTCCCATGCCTTAGGTAGACCATTCAGGGTGGTCATCACAATCTCTGCATTCTCCACTTCTTCATCTACTGCTTCCAACTATTCCTTGATATGAGATACCCTTGTAAAGTAATACTGGATGGTTTTTGTATTATGGATCTTTACATTCTTTAGTTGGTTTCTTAGAGTCATCTTTCTGTTTATGTTCTTCCCTTCAAACAATTTGGTTAGGGCATCAAACATAACTTTAGGTGTCTTTAGGGAGGACACCTGTGGTATGAGGTGATCCTTGATTGAATCAACAATAATCCTCTTAGCCATTACCAACTTCTTCTTATGTAAGGCCTTAGCCTCATCCCCCTCTGGAACTGGAACCTCCTCATTGATATAGGAGTCCAACTCATTTTCTTCCAAGACCAAGGAAATCCTATATTTCCAAGCTTTTCATCAAGCTTGGTATGATGAGACATCTTAACTGAGAACCTCAAATGGAAATACAAAATATTTAGATCTTACTAGGTCAAGATGTTGGATCTGGATTTGGAGCTGAATTTCTGCAGTGCTAGTTCAGGAGCAGATTATGGTTTGGATTTTTCGGAGTTTTGTCCAAAAAAATGCTTTGATCTTGATATCTAAACTTCTATTTTGAGGAGGAGATCAATCCAAGCCTATGCTCACTAAAAAATTCCACTTCTCTGGAAAGCCCTAATTTCTGGCAGTAGTGTCAGGTCCAAAACTGAAAAAGCTCAGAATTGGATTCTACTTCGACAGAAAGATGCGCCCTAGGGAGGAGAGTTAGTCCAACCTTATTTTGCTGAAAATATGTGGAGAGAGATCCACAAAATAGGAAGCCCTAGTTCCCGCAACTGCATAGTGTCTTCTTCTCAGGTTAGCTCTGATACCATGTTAGATTTTTATCATTTAAGCTAGCATTATATTAGGATCTTTAACTGAGAGAATAACAAGCACAGCAATCAAACACAAGAGAAAATGAACCCAATGTTTTTCCTCGAGGAAACCATAAATGGAGAAAACCCCACAACTTCCTTAGAGATAGAATCAACACCAAAAATAAAACCCCAAAATAGTAAGATGATCTCTCGGCAGCAGTAGCCTCTTTCTTTCTAGCCCCAGCAACTTCTTCTCTCTCAGCTATGTGCTACAACTGAGTGTGAGTGAGTGTGTGATAAATAGAGAGGCTCACTCTCTATTTATACTAATTCCCAACTTGACAATAACTCACTAGGGCCGACTTCTCTAGGAGAGTATAATAACCCTAGGGCCTCGGAACTGTGGGGACTTTAACCCTTGAACAATAGGAGGGTTACCCACAATGACTTGACATGACTTGTTTACATTATTGAATCTCCTGATACGAACATCAAGGCATGACATGACTCAAATACATTACAGATACTTCTTGGAATAAACATCGGGGTACAAGACATAAGATATACAAGTGAATACATTCCGAAGTTACAAATACATCAACAAGTTAAACAACAAAATAGACTTTATTGGTAAGATAGTAGAGAAGGAAAAAGCTAAAAATCATCGCCAACAATGAAGCAGTTCAAATATGTTGGTTGCATCGTCCAATAGCTTTGATCCACCAGCAAACCATAAAGCAAAAGGCAATCAATATCATCCATACATAGTGTACCCACTTGAGGAAAAAATAGAGTTGTCGAAATACAATGGAAGTGAAGACCAATGCGTTGCCTTGCTAAACAAAACGAAAGAACACTTCGACATTTACAATATTCAATTTGACAAGGAAAAGGTGAAATATGCGTCAATGCAAATGGAAGGGTACACCTATAATAGGTACTTATGGTGGAAGAGAGCCAATTTTGCCTACACCTGGAACTTGTTCAAAAATAATTTTTTTTAAAGGTTTCAAGGAATTAGAGAAGTTGATTTTTTTAGTAAACTTACCAGATTACAACACGTTGGAAGCATTGAGGAATTCAAACATCAATGGGAATCCTTATCGACACGAGTATTTGGGTTGTCTGACAAACAAATAATCCAAACCTATTTAGGGGGTCTTAAACCATACCTCCAAAAAGAATTAAATTTGCATGACATACCTAATGTAGAAGTAGCAAGACATAAAGCAAAAGCCGCAGAACGCAAATGGGAAGGAATAAAAACAAGAGGCTATAACCATTATCGACAAGAAAACATGACACAATGTAGGTACTGTGAAGATAATTGGTCACCCGATCATCAATGCCACAAACCTCAATCATATGCCTATGAAAGTGAAAATAGGTCGAAAACATCTAACATTTACTCTGATAATAGAAAAAAGAAGAATAACGTATGTCGTCGATGCAGTGATGACTGGACCCCAGGCCATAAATGTAGGAACAATTAGACAATACAATGCAGAATCATTAATGGAAAGGAAGTGCAAGTCTCTGCACAAGAAATCTCGTTTGATTCTAATACCAACACCGAATCATAATGAAGGATGACATTAGGAAAATACTTGAGCTTTGAGGACAAAGCTTTCCCAAGGGGAAGGCAATGTTGTGAATATTTAATTAATATTATTATTTATAAATAAAAAGATTATTAAGTTACTAGTGAAAGAGTGTAACCCTTCACTATGCTTTCTCAAGCCTTATTGTAATTTTATAACCATCATTTATCATGTTATTCCTATTTATCATTCTACATGAAAGTCAGATTCGACTATTAACAATCCAACCAGATATCATATTCCTATTCATAATCTCACTCTGGAAAAGTTTAATAAAAGAATTAGACACCTCCTTTTTCATCTTCCCATATTTATTAGGGATCAAATGATTCTTTATAACATCCATAATCATCCACTTGTATTTCACTTCTTTCTTCTTATGAACTACCAAATCCCATAAATATTTTGATAAAGTCATTACAGTTTAGACAATATCCCAGTTATCATACTCTTATAATAAAAGAGTTATATTGACTTTCCATGATAGGAAATTTGAGGCACCTTCCAATTTGTCCTTGAACCTAAGGCTAGTTGATACCATCTCTAAGCTCTAACACACGAACTACCAAATATGATGGATAAGTAAGCACTACCTAAACCCTCTAAATGTTGGTCCTAGTTCTTGGCAATTGGTTCTAATAGTTGCTTTTGATAGTTGATCTATTGTTGTTAACTCTTCATGTGCTTTCAATCAAAGAAGCTCTGATACCAAGTGAAATTTCTAGACCCTTGGTGACTCCTTCACTTATATTCTCAACTAAACAAGTATTTTATTTCATTGCATAAAATTAACTTCTTCACATAGCAACAATCACACATATAGATGGAAAGTAAATGGAAGCAATGTAAAATAATTACATCGATAAATAAGGAATTTCTCTTTCTAATCAACTCATCATTTATCTAGTTAAAGATTACAAGACAACATCTACAACTGCATAAAACCAGTAGTTGCACGATAAAAAAAATCATCCCAACCTAAGGTGTATGGCTTGCTTGAGGAGTACACCTGCATGGAAACTAAGGAGCTACTATATGATCCTAATCATATTACTATACAGACTATACTGTGTTGTTGGGCTCCAAATATGTCATATTTTCTACTATTAAAAGACCCATTTATAAGTTATATTCCTTCATTTTTCATACATTCCAATACCATTATTCTGTTACTTACCGTTTAAAACATTTATTCTACCTTGTGGTTAATTATTATGATTTTTCTTGTATTTTTAATGATTAAATATGTTTTATCATGATTTTATCAATGAAGGTTTAATAACATGTTTATATGATCAATCAACATATTATTGTGCTAGCACATTCGACCTTCTTGTACCAAGCTGGCAGTCAAAATTATATTGTCGGAATTCTTGCACCGACGGTCACTGCACTAGATTTTTGGATTCCTGCACCAGAATTCGAGATTCCTGCACCAAAATTTCAAATTCTTGCACCAGAATTCGAGATTCCCACACTAGATTTTTGGATTCCTGCACCTGAATCCATATTTTTAGGAAACCGAATTTCCAAATGTCAAACAATTTGGCTATGATTGTGGAGTTTGTTTTGAGGTTGTTTCTCACCTCTCATGTATAAATAGAGGTTGAAGGACTCCATGAAAGTATTAGGGAGTTAGATAGTAGAAGTAAGAGATGTAGACATATGGTTTTTGTAAATAGCTCAATGTTGTAATTCCTGTACTGAACATGTTTATAATGAAGATCTAATATTTTCTAGAGTTGTGTTTGTTGATTACTCTTTGATACAACTTATCTAAGGCACACCAACCAGGAGGAAAGGGTCCACCGAATGGGAAATGTTTCTTCTTTTATTTTTTCCCTGTTTTAATTAGCATTTTTTTACAATAATTACATTTCTTTTGTTGTTAGTTTTATTTTGAGAAGATCTTATTCTATTTGGTTGTTTTTTTATGCTACAAGTCTTCGTGTTACAAATTCTGTATGTATTTTGGTTTCCCATCAACCATTTGTTAACAACTGCAATTACTTCTACCTCTATTTCTATTATGATCAGCCTTATTCCTGCACAACGCGTTCCTGCACTGTCTATTTTAGTTTTGGAATTCATTCATGCACTGAATTCTGTTCCTGTATTGTGCATTCCTGCACTGCGTGTGCCTGCACAACGTGTTCCTGCACTGTCTATTTCAATTCTAGAATTCATTCCCGCACTGAAATCTGTTCCTGTAGTGCGTGTTCCAACACTTAGAATTCGTTCTTGTACTGCATATTTCAACTCTATCTTTATTCCTGCACCCATATTTAACTCTATTTTATTGCCATACTCAATTTTACTATACTCATATTTTATGTACTTTGGCTTTATTTCATTTTCTTGCATGTTTCTTATCTTACACTCAGATTTATATATTCCAATTTAGTTGTTTTCCTTCCCTTTGGTTTTGTTTCTTGCATTTTAATTTTCTTTATTTTATTGTAGTTCAATTTCATTTCTTGCACTTAAATTTTCATAGAAATTAGAATCTCTAATATGGAATGGTAAGCCTATATTTAACAACTATAAGATGATATTTTAACTATTGAACCTACCCTCAATTATTTGATTCAACAAGACTCTTTTAATATTTGTTACAAAAGGGTGCAATCTATAATTAGTATCCTTGATGGTTTATATGCTTGCTTGTTTACATTAAAATATTTTCAAGAGATAAATTAGTGGTTTTCATTTGGTTTAATAAGTGTCTTTTTTTGTGAATTCAGAAGCTAATCTATTGAAGTAAAATAGTGTTATAGATAATAGTACACAACTGTAAATCTATCCTGCAGATAGGAGGAGACAAAAAGAAAAGACTAGTTTGCCTAAATAGGAAAATCAGACCATAATAGTAAAAAAGATCCTCCTTCTGAGAGGGAAAACAGATCCTAGCAAGGTATTGCTTATAATGTTTACAAAAAAACTTCAGGAAGATCATAGTAGTCATAGAATTGGGTGACCAAATTCCTAAAAAATTTAACAAAAAGAGAACCTGAAACATAAAACCTGTCCTAAAATTTTGTATAGTGCTCCTTAATGATGGGAGTACCAAAACCAGCACTTAGCTGCTTTCTTGGAAGGTCGCCCTTATTGTTGTGGTCTCCATCCTTGCCGTCAATATTCTCTTCATCACTACCTAAATCATCTTCGTCGTTGGAATCCGAGCTCCTGCTCGAAGCATCCTTGTTGTTGGTGATGGATCGTTTGACCGAAAGAGGTTCAGTCTTCCAGTGGACCGCCACGTTGGAAGAGGATTTTCCAGGGGTGGTGCTGGAAAATCGTCGTTGTGGTGGGGGTGGCGGGAGAACGTCCATGGGTGTCATAGGATGGTCAACAAGAGGGATGGCGTTTAGGGAGGCCAAGGGGGTCGGGGTAGCGGAGGGAGTGGCAAGAACAAACGGAGCAGGAAGGCCAGAGGTAGTCGAATGGATTTGGGAATAGGGGTTGAAATTTGAAGGATCGTGGAATGGAGGATGAGGCGAACCAAAAAATTCTTCACAACCTAGTGATTCCTTTGACACTCAGTTGTTCGATTTGTATCCGAAAGGGGGCCGGTGAGCTCATATTCCCAGTCATCAACCAAAAGACATAGAGGGGCAGGAATTTCCAGGTCATAGCCTTCCGAGCTGGCTTGGGCATTGAATTTGATGTCATGCTGACTAGAGACACCCTTGCGAGCACGTCCCCTACTGGGCGTTCCCCTTTGCCTAGGAGGCATGATACATACTGTGGGAAATATAACAGGAGACAGGGTGGTTGCAGGAGACTGCACCATGGAAGCTACAACAGGAAACTAACGGAGAAGAAAAAGATCAAGCATGAAGGAGAATGTTGGGATGCTTTAGGAATTAATGCAACAACGCAAAACCACATGCCCATTAATACAAACCATCAACTCGCTGACGTAGTCGTACCATGCCTCAGCTGCAAGGATGACACGTTCATTGGAGGAGTTAAGCAGCGCCGTCGTCGGTGAGGGAGGTAGTCGTTGCATAGAGTGCGGTAGCATGACATCAAGGAGATGCCGATGAGGCACAATTATGTGCCTCACTAGCTAAGCCTTGTGTGCTAGATGGCCCAGTGTCTTCCGCATTCAGGGAGCAGCAATTTGAGTGCATTCATGCCTGAAGTTGGAGTTTGAGATCTCTTCAAGGGTACTCTGCTGAAGAAAAGAAGATGAGAGAAATCCCCAATTGGAAATTTTGTTTGCAAGAGAATTGGCTTCTCGTCGAGCATGCTAAAAAGTGATGGTTGCAAGTTGAGAGAGGAGGCTTGCTAATTGTTGGAGGTCATGATCCAATCTCTAACAAGAAGAAAAATTGGTGCTGCTAGAGCCATGTTGGAGCTTGATGACCATGTTCAGTATGAGCTCTGAGTCACCCTCTACTACGAGTGGGAAGAGTGCATGAGTGAAGGTGATGCGGATGCCCTGGAGTAGACCCATCATCTCAGCTGCATTGTTGCTCTCAATCCCTATTTTTCCATAGAATAATCAAAGAATCTAACCAGAATCAGATCTCAAAACTCCTCCCTAATCAACTCTTCCAGGATTTTCTTTTCTTAGCCCCATCAAAGTTGAGTTTGAAGAATCCTTGGGGTGGGGTTGTCCAGGTGGGGGGAGTGGAGAGGTGGAGAGGAAGATTTTGGAGAAATGAGGGTGTGTGGGGAGTGAGTGAACTAGTTTTCCAAGATAGATTTTTCCATGGGGCTGGCTTGTAGATCCTTTTCTTGCCAACTGGTGAGCATTGTGGTCTCCTTGATATTCTATTGACATTGGGTCCATACTTTTTCCATTGGATTTGTGCTACCTTCAAAAATCCTGAGATTGTGTTCCTTCCATATGTTCCAGATGAGAAATCTAGATATGAGTTGCCATATTCTGTTGAGAAGGGGATTTTGATAGGGATGGGCATGCCAATGCTTTATGGTCTCTGAGATGTTACGCTTGCAACGATTTGTTCTCTTGCTGATAAAAGCTATCTTATCCCATAGCTGATTGGAAAAGGAGCATTGATCAAGAAGATGATCCAAAGTTTCCTCTTGTTTCTTACATAACGAGCATTGTGAAGGTCCAATGAATCCTCGCTTGAAGAGATTGTCCAAAGTGAGAATGCGCCTGTGTGAAATGAGCCAGAGAAAGGTCGTGATTTTGGGCCTGGTTTTCGTTCCCCATAATTTGGTCCAACAGGGGTCTGATTGTTCATTGGAGCGATGAAGGAGTTGATGAGCTTCTTTTATGGTGAACATACCTTTGGGCTTATAACCCCATATAAGGATGTCGTTGCCTTGTCTGGTTCGAATACACCGTTGTTGAATGCACTCCCACAATAAATCTGAATAAGTCTGTTGTTGAAGCGGGTGTCGTTTGTGCTGAGTGGCCCATTCCTGAAAATCCTGTTGCGTGTTTTCAGCCCAAGAGGTGTGGAATTTTTCATGAGGGAATTAGGAGGCTATCATGCAAGGGATGGAGATTAAAGGTGATCTCAAGTGGTTGAAGCTAGTTCCAAGAATCTGTCCAGAAATTGGCTAAGGAACCATCATGGATCTCCCAAAAACTGTACTGCTGGATGATTGGTATTTGAGAGTTGGCTGCATTCCAGATGTGGGAGCCTTTGATATCTTGGGAATACCTAATTAGATTATGAATTGACCAATCTGCTGCATATTTTTTATTTCCAAAGCTGTGCCCATTGGCTGATATTTTTGGTGATCCAATTCCACTAGATTTTAGCACTTAGAAATTCATTGCTTTGCGCTGTATCCCGAAGGCCAAGGTCTCCATCAGTTTTGGTATGACATACAGTGTCCCATTTAACAAGTGCCCAATGATGCACATTTTTGTCCCCTTACCAAAGAAAGGTTTGTTGTACCGAATGGATGGATTTGAGGACCCATTTGGGGGAAACAAGGACGGAAAAAGGGTAGAGGGGCATTGCTTTGAGAACAGACTTGATGAGAACAAGGCGTCCGGCTACGTTGAGCCTGCGTAAGGTCCACTGAGAGAGACAAAGTTCCAGTTTAGTGAGAAGTTCATTCCAAGAGGAGTGCTTGATAGGAGAGTTAGTGAGAGGGGCACCAAGATATTTAGAGGGGAGTTTGGAAGCTTTGAGGCCTAACATTATGGAGATATTTCTCTGGGTAGATAAGGGCGTGTTAACGAAGAAGATCTCGGATTTTTCAAGATTGATGGTCATGACCGAAGCTTTGGAGAAGGTGGCTAGAATGATATTGAAATATTTGGCTTCCTGGATTGAAGGATGCCCCATTTAACAGGTTGTCATCCACAAATTGTTGATGAGTGATAGGAGTGTGCTCGTGGTGTGAGAGACCTTTGAGAGTTCCTTGAGTCATGGCATGTGTGAGCATTCACCCCAAACCTTCAGTCACGAGGATGAAGATGAAATGGGAGAGCCGATATCCTTGCCTTATACCACGTGAGGGGTTGAAGGTTTTGGAGGGGATTTCATTGATGAGAACAGAGAAGAAGGTAGTGTAAATAAGACGGAGGATCCATCGTGTCCAGGGGCGATCGAAACCAAATGAAGGTAAGGTTCTTTCAATGAAGGTCCAGTTCAGTTTGTCGAAATATTTGGAGAGATCGAGTTTGAGGAGCATACCGCTATTTTTGGAGAGCTTGAGGGAGTGTATGACTTCATGGGCCAGAATGGTTCCATCAAGGATTTGACACCCTTCTACATAGCTTGTTTGTTCCAGTGAGATGAGAGAAGGAAGGGGGGGTTTGAGGCAATTTGCAATGACTTTGGTTATAATTGTATAAAGTACATTGCAGAGGGCTATTGGCCCGAACTTACTGGGGTAGAAGCTTTGTGCTCTTTGAGAATAAGCATGAGAAAAGTGGCGTTGATGGCCGGTATAATCTTCTGGTTGTTACATGATTCTTCTACCGTTTCTCGGATCTCTATTTGAGCAGGTCCCAGGAAGAGTAGAAAAAATTGACGGTGAAGCCGTCTAGTCTGGGGGCTTTGTCCTCCTTCATTTGTTTGATGGTAGTTTCCACTTCCTGAAGTGTGGTGGACCGCATGAGCATGGCATTTTGTTCAGCTGTGACTAGTGTAGGAATGCGAGAGGCTACCTATTGCATCGTAGATTCCCAGTCTTGATCATTTTTTGTAAGGATACCTTCATAGAAATAGACAAGCTTAGTTTCTATATCTTTGTAGGTTTCTAGTCTTTCTCCCTCACTATTCTTTAGATGAGTAATGTGATTGTGCATACGGTGCTGAATAGTGGAGCGATGAAAGAAGACGGTGTTGCGTTCTCCTTCTGGAAGCCATTTAATTCTGGATTTCTGATTCCAGAGTATCTCAACCTGTTTGGTTCGCTCCTCTATATTGGAGTGAAGATGTTGCTCATGCTTATCTGTTTCCTCTGTGCTGCCATTTGAGATAATCTATCATTGTAGATGCTCCATTTCATGTTCCAAAAGGGCCTTGCTAGTGAAGATGTTTCCAAAGGTGTGCCAATTCCAATGCTTAAGATGCTTCTTTAGAAGTTTTAGTTTGGTTTCCAGTCTGAACATATAGGAGGAGCCGGTAACATGAGTGTTCAACCACCAATCCTTGATCATCTCAAAGAAATCGAGATGAGTGAGCCAAAAAATTTCAAATTGAAAGGGCTTCCTCTGGGCAGCTTTGTCCAGCTCCCAATTGAAGCATATAGGCCAATGATAAGAGCCAACAACAGGGAGAATAGAGGTGGCGAGTTCTTCATTTCTAAGCATAAGATGTTCAGTGATGAGGAAGCGATCAAGCTTGGTTGCAATCTGCGCGGTTCCTCTTCTGCGATTGTTTCAAGTGTGGATCCCATTATTTGTGTTTAGATCAATTAGACTATTGTTATCAATGAAATATTTGAAGAGTTTGTCTTCCTGTGAGAGTAACCGACGCCCCCCTCGTTTGTCATTGAGAGAAGTGATGAGATTGAAATCTCCTCCAAGAATGTCGATGGGATAGGGATGATCTTGAGTTAGCCAATGGAGAAAGTCAAAGAATGAGTTTTTCTGATCAGGAAGTTGCTGGCCGTAGACATTGGTGATCCTGCCATAAAGATTGGTGCCAAGAGGGTGGAAATGAGCAGAGAGGGAGTGGTGCGAGGCTAGGAAATTGTCTAGATCTACTTCCTCAAGATTCCAGGAGATGGTTAGACCTCCAGAGGCTCCTAAGGAGTCAACAGAGATGGATCTGCTACCTTGCCATAGTCTGGCCATCAGGTTATCAAGATTATCACTACTAGATTCGGTTTCTTGTAACATTAGGATGGTGGGTTTTTCTTGCATAATCTATTTTTTTTTATCATTTTGTGTTTGTTGGGGCTGTTGATTCCTCTTATATTCCAGGAGATCATTTTCATTGGTTAACAATAGATTTGGAGGGGAAGAGTTCTGTAAGTTGGGAAAATTGTCCCGATTCCACCAGCCTGTTACCAAGAGTGGCTAATCTCTGAATGTTTGTTTTCCTCCCTCCCTACTTGGCTTCCTTGATGCTTTTTTTTTGTCTCCTTGATATTACTAATGATGATTCCCAGTTTGGTGTGGGTATTGGTTGATTGCAATATGTTATTTGCTTGGGGGCAATTGTGTGTAGGGTATCATTTTTGTATGCATCTTCTAGTCCTAAAATATCTAGATCCCGCAGATCTATATCTCCCATGTCCTCATCCATTAATACATCAATATTTTGAGCGGAGATTTGAGTTTCCTACTCCTAGATCTTTTCCTTTGATTGTTGAGACTGTTGACTAAATTGTCATTGATGCCAACAGGTGTGTGTTAGTGTGTCTTGGTGCCCCTTGAGGAGCCTTTGAGGGTTGAGTAAGTGTCAGTGTCAAAAGAGACCTTTTGACTTTGTCCAAGACCAAGTTTGAAGCCCTTGGAGCGCTTGGGACAATGGCAAAAGGCCTGAACACCCTGTAGAGTGGTTAAGTACCCCCAAGTTGGTTCGATGATTCCCCAGTTGTGTCATTGGTTCCCCGGCACCACAACCACAACCATGCCCTATTACCCTAGAATGTGTTCTTGGTGGGTTGAAGAAGTTGGAAGTGTCCGAATGACCCTTTCAGTGGTCATTTGCATGTTATAGAGGTCCTGATACCCTAGGAGAAGCCTAGGAACCCCCACACCCTGATGGTCATGTTTATAAAGTATGTGGCAACTTTGTTGACCTAACTAAAGTTTCTAAAACCCTAAACCTAAATATTACCTTTTAAACACTTAGTATTTCCCCAACTTGTGCAAAGATGCCCTAACATGAAATAAGTAACAAGTATTAAAACATAATCAAAATAATATTAAAAATTAAATTAAACTTGTTAAAACCCTTCATTCTCAAAGTATTTTTAAAGTTAAAATAATTCTTAAAACATTAATAAAAGATATGACATGTTTTAATGTAATATTAAAATTAAAAATTAAAAATATTTAATTAATAAAACCTTAAAAAGTGTTTTATATATATATATATATATATAAACTTTAAGATGTCGTCCCATACTAAACTCTTCCTTAACCGTATATAAATTTACCTACAATTATCATCACTGCAAAAAACAAAATTCAGGCTCTTACTGACTTCTTCTTCCAAAAACCGTAGCCCGATTTGTCCGCGCCTGGTGTCACGTGTGTTCGGTTGGATTTGTAGTTGAATTAAACTTGTCCTTCGTTTCTTCTCCGATTCGCGCATTATACACCCAAATATATTTTCTCTAAATTGTTCGTGCCGACTGTGGATCGAACCTGCTTCGGATATTTCATGGTATCTGAACAGCGAGAGGAGGCAAGCATTTGAGTTGGAGTTATCTGTATTGTTTCTTTCGGAGAATCCAAGTGCGACCTTTGACACTTTTCAAATGGCAGAAACATCGTGTGTCAAACGTCTGCAGAAATAATTTCGAGCTCTATGAACCGATTCCTAATGTTGTAGCACGTCCTTCTCCAAATGATATTCTTGAGTGGCATTATGTACTAGAGGGTTTCAGACATTACCATCCATAAAAGATCAAGTGTTACTGGAAGATCAACTACTGGATTGTGAATGCTGATACGGCCTTGGATAATTTCTTATCATCATACTGTTACAGAACGCTGAAGCCAGAGACGGCCTGAAAACTAGGACTTTAGTTGTGTTAAAAAGACAACCAAAGCAAAATAGGAGCAGACCCGAGTTTTTCCAGACACATAAATTTTTTTTTTGGGGTTGAAGAAGCAGTCCGAATTTGTAGCATCTCAACAGTCCCGAACTTCTTCTTGCTGTTGGTTGAACAGTCCCTCAAACACATGACAGTCCCGAAATTCCTCAAGGAAGGTGACAGGGATGCAAAGTGAGCCAAGTCAGTAATTCACACAGTATAAACATTGTGATGTTGTGCATACTTGGCTAGAAGTACAGTCCAAGGTATGTTGGCATGATGATGGCGTACAAGTATTGTGTGAACAGAATTGAATGAATACAGTGGTATGATGATATGTATGCTATAAAGTGATGATACACTCTTACATTCTATGATGATGATGATATGTATGCTATAAAGTGATGATACACTCTTACATTCTATGATGACGATGATATGATGCTACATGACATGATACTTGCCATGGTGTGATGACATACTTCTATGCACTATGATGTCTACTTGTTGATGATGCATAAACGATGCACACTGAGTTGATGATGATGAGATGAGTTGATCTTGATGATGATGTACACCCTATGTTACAGACCTTGATGATTATCAGACCTAGATGATGACATGTTCAGACCTTGATGTTTTATGACTTGACAGTAACCAACAGTGTTGATGAGCAGCTTGACCAGCAATATTGATGTTTAATATGACAGTGATGACATGGGCAGAAAGATGATGTGGGAATGATATCTACAGGGATGATTTGACAGTGACTAGAGTGCAGAAGTTATCAGCAGAAGAGTTTGGTATGTGACAGGTGCACAGGTTCAACAATCTTCTTCTTATCAGGGTGGCAGGACGGGTCAAGGAAAGGAGGTCGTAGCCTCCTTCCGGTTGCAGCTAGAAAACTAGGGAGTGGTAGCTTCCTTCAGGTCGTAGCCTGTAAATCAGGGGGTTGTAGCCTCCTTCCAGTTGAAGCTATAAAATTGAAGTCTACATAATAAGGGAGTTGTTCCCTCCCTCCAGTTATTTTTGGAAAACTATTTTTAAAAAGGATTCCGTGGTTTTACCCCCAGAACTTGGGCTTCCACGTCAAAAACTATTGTGTACTGTGCATCTTGTTATTTTTATACACATTGATGATGTGATGTGATTAGTGATCAGTAACCTGCTTTTGATTAATTTTTTTTAAATACTACAAATATTGATTCACCCCCCTCTCGGTATTTCAACAATTGGTATTAGAGCCAGGTTCCTTCAGGACAGACTAACCGCTGGAAGGTAATCATGGGGAAATTTGCTAAACAAAGCAAATCTAGAACACCCTTGTTTGATGGGAGCAATTATGCATTCTGGAGCATAAGAATGAGAGCCTTCATAGAAGCTCAAGGAATTGAAATATGGCAGAGTATCGAGAATGGGTACAAAGTACTAAAGACTGTGCCAACTGATGCAGGTGAGCTAGCTCAATACAACAACAATTCAAGAGCCAAAAATCATCTTCTAAGAGCTATAGACAAATCTGTATTCAACAAAGTGATAAACTGTCCCTCTGAAAAATAAATGCGGGACAAACTCCAAACCACATATGAAAGAGACAACAAAGTCAAAGAAGCCAAACTTCAGACTTACAGGGGACAATTCGAACAACTAAGAATGAATGAAGGCAAAGACATAGCAGCCTATATTCTTTGGGTTGATCAGCTCGTGAATACCATCAGAGGTTTGGGAGAAGAGGTTGAGGAGACTATAGTTGTTCAAAAAATTCTAAGAACTCTTCCCAAAAGGTTCAAACCCAAGATCTCTGCCTTAGAAGAAAGAACAGATCTACAGACTATGACAGTGGATCAATTGCATGGGATTCTAGTAGCTTACGAAATGAGAATTGAAGATGAAGATACGTCAAGAAAGGAAGCAGCTTTCAAGGTCTCCTCCAAACAAGCTGGGAAGAACAAATCAACAAAAGACAAACCGACAAGTGATGAATCTGATGATGAGGAAATAGCCAACTTTGTTCGGAAATTAAAGAGAGGCACTGGAAAATACAAAGGTAAGCTACCTCTTAAATGTTTTTCATGTGGAAAGATAGGTCACTTTGCTTCTAAATGTCCATATGCAAAGAACTCAGATGGTGAAGAGGATGACAGTTTTAGACCCTACAAGAAGTACAATAATTACAAGAATAAGAATAGAAGAAAGTTTGCAAAGAAGAAAAGTCTCTACACAAAAAGAGACAATAGCTCATCTAGTGGTGACTCCGACAGTGACAGTGATTCTGATGATGACTGTTGATGAAATTGTCATTGATTCCAACATGGACCTACAGTGGCCCCATGGGATGCCATTGATGCCACCAAGTCCCACATGCAGTGCCTTGATCCCTTACAGAGTCGGTTTGTGTCTTGAAGCCACCACCTTGCTGAAGATGTTGAAGACCCTGCTGATGATGCTGAAGACCCTGGAGATGGTCCTGAAGCCTTGATGAATGGTGTAGAAGCCCATGAAGTGCCCTCACTTGGTGATTTGATGGTCTCTGCATTCTTGAAGGTTCATGGGGTCTTAGAACCCTTGGATATGGTTCTAGGGATGAGGAAATATTTGCATCTACTCATATGGTGGCATGATGGCACTTCAATGAGGATATGGCAAGAAGGTCATGACCATGAAGAACATGGCACTTGGACACATCTGGAAACTTGTTGATGATGCATGGTCCCTTGTGTGAGTTTGATGAAGCGTTTGATGATGTACCTTAATAAAGAAGCCTTGAAGGGTCGTGGACATGATATATGAAGGACTCAGTGTTTGTAACATCTTGGACCATGAAAACCTGATGGTCATGGAGACTTGGGTCTTGGACCCACATCTGATAGTTCTAGAATTTGTTTCTTGCATAGGAAGAAGCCCTTGACATATTGAAGATAATTCGTGGGTAAAGTCAACACAATCTTGTTTGAAACACTCTAAATGTGCTAATGAAGAGTTTATGCAAGGTCGACTCCAAATAAAATTTCAAACAAGTCGGCTTCAAAAATAATAATAAAAATGATAAATTATCAAAAATATATGAGGTCAGCTTCAAATAAAAATATAGCAGGTCGGCTCAAAAAATTCTTGAAAATTTAGTATAAATACCCTCTCGTGCTCTCATTTGAGTAAGTGGAAATTTCGGTGGAGCAGCTCGCTGAACTGAGGCAATTTCGGGACTTAGGCAGCAGGAGATGAGGAAAAACACAACAGCAGCAGTGGACTGTGTTTTTCAGGCAGCAGCAGAAGTGGACTGTGGTTTTCTTTATTTTTTAATTTTTTATGGTTTAGCAGCTCTAGAACTCGTGGACTGAGCAGTCAAGGTTCCAACTTATTCTTCTGTTCAGGGTTCCAAATTAACAAGGTTTATTCTTAAAACAGTGCCTGAATGTTTGGTGAACAGCCCGAGTGACCAGCAGTAGATCCGAGTTGAACTTATCCGGAAGGTCAAAATAATCCTAGTGTTGGTGAATATACAGTATTCTAGCATCCGAATTTTGAGGCCTTTTTCTCACACAGCCCTGAGTTCTTGTTCTTGCTGGAAGAAAGTATACACATCCATAAGCCTTGGCTTGTGAGGTAAGATTATACCGACACGTCTTGGAGACCCTCGGTGGTGAACAAGTCTGAACTTGATTGAGGGTTTATGCTTTGACAACACACAAGAAGTGCTCTTTTCTCATTGCTTTTTCAGGTTATCTAGGGATAAACCGATGGTTGAAGTATTATGAATGGGATTATCAAAAATTAAGTAACCATACTGGAGCTTTTCATTGCTTGAATTTTATTGTTATCAATAATGGATTCACAGTGAATCGATGTCTGAGGTTATCAGTAGAATATATTTAGAAGCCTATTTCGCTTGGCCCAGATTCAATTAGTATCAAGAAGTTCGACAAAACCTATTGTGCATAGAGCCCTGGATTTTAATGTTGATCGAGTTTGGTGGATTCAATATGCAGCGTTAATCCTTACTATTTGTCAACCATTACCGTGGATATCAAACCATTCCTATAGCAGAAATTTACCGAGCAGCTGAAGGTAAATCACAGCCCGAGTTTACTTAAACTCAGTCCCAAGCTTGGGATTCCTCTCAGCTCATAAACAGGCCGGTTTCTTGTGGACACAAACAGTCCGAATTTGCAGCATTCTCTCAAGCATATACAAGGTTGATCTCTACAAGTGTAATGACATTTGGAGATTGAAGTTTTAGCAGCCCTTCGGTAGTTGGAGAGGAAGTCTCTATTCACAATAATTACATATCAGCAGTTAGAGCCTCGAGGTACAATGGCAATGTTAGAAGACTGTAGTTTGATGAGACCTCAGTGAATAACACAGTCACGAGCTTGTCTTTGCAAGGTATGTTAACTACTGTGCAGATAGTGATATATGCATGAGATGATTACACAGTGACTTATTCAATATACAATGATATGATGCTTATACAGTGGCCTATTTACCATACAGTGGAATGACACTTATACACTGACCTTGTTAGTATACAGTGATATAATGATTTTACAATGACTTGTTAGCATACTGTGAGATGTTCAGATGCTTAAGTGATGATGTGTTCAGCCATATGATGTGGTAGTGATATGATGAGTGATATACAAACATAGTAGTAGGTTCTCATTGCCAGCAAGGGTGTATTGATATAAAATGACAGTCAAGGGTTTTCACAGCCCATGAAACAGTCTGAGTGTTGATACAGCAGTATATTGAGAAACACGATGGTTTTGCAGTAGTGGAGTGAAGCCCTAACCTCCAGCAGTTCAAGCATTTGCAACAGCAGACCCAAATTATTTCTCAGAGCAATAGAGCAGCAGCAGTATGATGATGATGATGTACAAGGTATGTACGTGTTATGTATGACAAACGTATTATTAAACAATGCTTGGATGATGAACCCTATGATACCTTGCTCAATAATGATTCATGCTTGAAGATGATTATACATCTTGCACACCATTATGACAATGAGTATAAGCAGTGGTAGCAGCAGTATGTGTGTCCTTTCAATGGATCTTGCAGCAATGGATGCATAAGTGGACTAAAAGGAACAACAGGTTTGGTTTTGATCTATAAAGAAGATTGACAGACCTATATGCAAACAATGATGTGCACAAATACATTGACCTTGATGACTGAATATGATGAACTGTGTGATGAGAAGAAAATAACTTTACTCAGCCAAGACTTGACAGGTGCAGACCTTTGAAGGCATGAGCAGACTCTTGAAGACATGAGAAAAATGTGCTTGGGAAGACTTCCTGATAACTTGATCAAGTTGTGATAACGACAGTTTGAGACCTATAGCAGTATGACAGTGACTGGTTGATGACATTGACAGTGCATCCATGACATAACAATGATTGTTGTGACAGAGATTGCTTGTGATGGAGACATGATGATATGCTGATAGGACAGCAATGATTGACATGAACCTTGAGCAGTACAACTGATGATCAGTGATAGCAGTCGTTTGATGAGCTTGATAATGATTGCTATGATGTGACAGTGAAGGAGAATATGAGAGTGATGAGCAGAACAGGATGAGTAGCAGCAGAACCGATTGAAGAAACAGATGATGTTGATTTGACAGTGAGCCTTAATTGTAAAAGCAAGTTTGTCTTGCTTTTGAGTTTAGGAAACCTCAAACCCTTCTTAGCAGGGTCTAAGAAAACTAGGCAGGGTCCTGGATGCAGAGTAGGTGCTCTATGTATCAGTAGGTGCTGATTTTGCCTAACGGTTGTAGCCGAACCAAAACTAATATAAAAAGATTACAAATTTATATGGTGTGGCGTTCTTCTGTGTTATGGTTCTTGATGATTTAAATGCTATGATATGTGAATGATGAAGTTTATGAAATGATTATGAGATTGGTAGAATAATGGAATGATGATTTGGTAGTTAATTGTGACAAGTTAAGAAAAACTGAAAAATTGGCTTTACACTGATTCACCCCCCCTCTCAATGTCTAACAATGATGATGAACTAGACAAGATACTCTTTATGGCAATAAGCTCGGATAAGGATCATAATAGTAAGGAAGAATCCGAAGATGAAGGAGAAGTAGGTCTCGAGGCAGAACTTGTAAGCGCCTTGAAAGAGCTGAAGAAAGTCAGGAAGGAAAATAGATTGCTTAAGGAAGATGCACAATGGTTTGAACAAACCATTGTTGACTTGAAGACCAAACTAGAAGAATCCAAATGAGTTGAAGACTCTCTTACTGAACAACTAATGACAAATATAAGAGAAAAGGAGAATCGTGAGGCTGAGATAGTATCTCTGAAGAACAAGCTGCAGGCGAAAGATATCGCAAAGGGTTATGAAAACAGCTCCAAGGTTATAGAACAAATCATTAGCAATCAAAAGTCATTCTTCGACAAGACTGGTATAGGATACAAGCAGAATACAAATGAAGCCTTCAACTCAATGTTGACAGATAACGAAAAGAAGCCAAGAAGGTATGCAGAAGTTGTCAAGGACTACAAGAATGAAGAAGAGATCAAACGTCAGCCAGAACAACCTGTATCAGAAGAAGGGCTAACAGAAAGATCAGATATTAGAAAAGCACCTCCTCCATATATTCCCAGGTATGGATACTTCTTTTATGGGCATTGCTTTACATGTGGAAGATTTGGACACAAAGATGTAAACTGTTTTCAAAGAAGAAACTTTGAGACAAGGAATAACCTTGCAAGCCTTAGACGACCACAGTTCAACAACAGATTTGATCCCTTGAAATCACAAATAGAATGTTACAAGTGTAACAACTTTGGACATATAGCCCCAAATTGCAGAATGAGGATACCAACAGTAAGAAATGAGGATATGCCCAACAAGGTATGGATTAAACACAATAACAACAACTGCGAATGTGGTATCGCTCTTCAAGCTCAGTATCACAGCTCTGGAAAATGGTATGTTGATAGCGGTTGCTCCAAGCATATGACAGGTGACAAAGATGATTTCGTCAATATTGAAAAGGATAAAGGATCTGTATCATTTGGAAATAACAATTCAACAAAAGTATTGGGAAAGGGCACATCAAAGCTCGGAAGTAAAAACTCCTTGGCTGAAAATGTCTTGCTTGTAGATAACATGAAACATAATCTGCTAAGCATCAGTCAGATGTGTGATCAAGGACATGAACTCATCTTCAACTCAAAATGATGTAAAATAAGAAATCAAGGATCAAGGAAGTTAGTAGCCACAGCCACTAGGACTCCAAACAACATATACATGTTAGATGAGATTGAGTCCGAAAAATGTCACTTGGGAAAAGAAGATGAAAGCTGGATTTGGCACAGAAGAATGGGGCATATACATTTTGACAATTTGGTCAAAAACTACAAAAACCAAGCAATTCGAAATATGCCGGAAGTCACAAAACCTGCTAACTTTGTATGTGAATAGTGTCAACATGGAAAACAAACAAGAGTGCATTTTAAGACGAAAGAGCATTCTTCTACAAAACCTTTGGAGCTTGTTCACATTGACCTATGTGGACCAACCAAAAGCAAAGGATTGAATGGTGAAAAATACTTCATGCGACTCATTGACGACTATACCAGGATGACATGGGCATGTCTTCTCAACAGGAAATCAGAAGCATTTGGATGTTTCAAAACGTTCAAGGAACTGGTCAAGAATGAAACAGGGTCACGAATCAAGTGTCTTAGGTCTAACAACGGTGGAGAATTCACTTCTGATGAATTCAATAAGTACCGTGAAGAGCATGGAATAAAGAGACAATTTTCAGTAGCTAGAAAACCTCAGCAAAATGGAGTCGCTAAAAGAAAGAATAGATCAGTAATGGAGATGGCTCGAACCATGTTGAATGAATCCAAGTTAAATGACAAATTTTGGGGACACGCAGTTCATATAGTAGTACACATCTTAAAAAGAGGATTACTCAGAAACAAAAATGATAAAACTCCCTACGAGCTATGGACCGGAAGAGAAGCAAGTGTACAGCACTTCATAATCTTTGGAAGCAAGTGTTACATCAAAAGAGAAGATAAGAAGATTGGAAAATTTGACTCTCGAGTAGATGAGGGCATATTTGTTGGATATTCATCCAAGAGGAAAGCTTACAAATGCTACAATTTGAGATTAGACAAAGTGATTGAAAGCATTAACATGAAGATAGTTGAAGGAAGACTAACATCATCCAGAGAAGACTTAGAAGAATCAGACGATGAAGAAGAGAAAGGTTCCAAGAAAAGAGGTGTCAAGAAAATTAAAGTGGAAGAACAACCAGATGAGGATGAAGAGCAACTCACGGAAGATGAAGAACTGAATCAACCAACTGTCAAACAAGAAGAACAAAAAGATCATCTATCACCTAAGAACTGGTACCAGAAGAATCATCCATCAAATCAGATTATTGGTGATAAGGATGCCGGAATAGGAACCAGAAGAAGACAATCCGGAAGAAATGAGAAGGTACACTTCTCTCTTTTGTCTGCAACTGAACTTGGAACTTTTGCAGAGGTCAGTACAAATGAACAATGGGTTAAAGCTATGGAAGAAGAACTAGATCAAATCGAGAAGAATGAAACTTGGGAACTTGTTCTGAGACCATGTAACAAAAATGTTATTGGCACAAAATGGGTTTTCAGAAACAAAATGAATGAAGATGGACAGGTAATCAGAAACAAGGCTCGATTGGTTTGTAAGGGTTATGCTCAGATCGAAGGAATAAACTTTGAAGAAACCTATGCACCAGTTTCCAGAATGGAAGCTATCAGAATGATATTGGCCTACGCTTGCTCCAAAGACATCAAAGTGTATCAGATGAATGTAAAATCAGCTTTTCTAAATGGGGAATTGGAAGAAGAAGTCTATATCGAAAAACCATAAGGATTTCAACTTTCAGAAAATGAAGACTATGTATGCAGGCTCAAAAGGGCCTTATATGGACTAAAACAAGCTCCAAGAGCTTGGTACTCCAGATTGGACAAGTACTTACTACAACTTTAAGAGTGGAAGTGCAGATAGCAATTTGTACATCAAAGAAGACAATAACACCATACTCATCATTGAAGTTTATGTTGATGATATCATATTTGGAAGTGATGATGATTCATTGAGTCAACAATTTGCTAAGGACATGCAAAAAGAGTTTGAAATGTCATTACTCAGTGAATTGACCTTCTTCTTGGGACTCCAGATATCTCAAAGAACAGAGGGCATTTTTATTACCCAGACAAAATACATTAAGGAGATGTTAAAGAAATTCCAGATGGAAGACTGTAAACCTGTGAGTACCCCTATGATCACCGGTTGTAAGCTAAGCAAAGACGATGAATCTAAGGAAGTTGATCAAAGGATCTATAGGTCAATGATTGGTAGTCTACTATATGTAACTGCCTCCAGACCAGATGTGATGCAAGCCGTTGGACAAGTTGCAAGATTTCAAGTTGCTCCAAAGGAAACTCACATTATAGTAGTTTAAAGGATCTTTAGGTATCTCAAAGGAACTTTGGATTTTGGACTTTGGTATCCAAAAGGGAATGATCTGACATTGATAGCATATTTAGATGTAGATTGGGTAGGATGTGTTGATGATAGAAAAAGCACTAGTGGAACAACTTTCTTTTTAGGTGGTTGTCTGGTATCTTGGTCAAGCAAAAAGCAGTCTTCAGTGTCCTTATCAACCGCAGAAGCAAAATATATAGCAGCAGCAACTTGTTGTACTCAGATTCTTTGGATGAAGCAAACCTTGCAAGACATACATGTGACATGTAATGAACCCATTCCTATTCTATGTGACAATACGAGTGCCATCGGTATCTCCAAGAATCCAGTTATGCATTCCAAGACCAAGCACATTCCAATCAAGTTTCACTTTCTTTGGGAACAGGTCACAGAAAATAATATCAAGTTGGAATATATCGAGACAAAAGAACAGGTTGCAGACATTTTTACTAAGCCTCTCCCAAGAGAGACTTTTGAGTACCTCAGAGAAAACTTGGGAGTCACACTATCTCCTAATTGAATTCATCTATCTTCAACAACAGTACAATATGACAAGGGGAGCATGGCAGAAGTACCCTTTGCCATTGATGCCAAAGGGGGAGAAAAAGTTGAACAAGGTAGGTAAAAGAAGCATGATCTAAGGGGGAGTTTTGTGGACAAAGGAAGCCCATTTGAAGGGGGAGCTTTGGAGTTGTCATCAATGACAAAGGGGGAGATTGTTGACTAAATTGTCATTGATTCCAACAGGTGTGTGTTAGTGTGTCTTGGTGCCCCTTGAGGAGCCTCTGAGGGTTGAGTAAGTGTCAGTGTCAAAGGAGACTTTTTGACTTTGTCCAAGCTCAAGTTTGAAGCCTTGGAGCACTTGGGACAATGGCAAAAGCCCTGAACACCCTGTAGAGTGGTTAAGCACCCCCAAGTTGGTTCGATGATTCCCCAGTTGTGTCATTGGTTCCCCAGCACCACAACCATGCCCTATTACCTTAGAATGTGTTCTTGGTGGGTTGAAGAAGTTGGAAGTGTCCGAATGACCCTTTCAGTGGTCATTTGTGTGTTATAGAGGTCCTGATACCCTAGGAGAAGCCTAGGCACCCCCACACCCTGATGGTCATGTTTATAAAGTATGTGGCAACTTTGTTGACCTAACTAAAGTTTCTAAAACCCTAAACCTAAATATTACCCTATAAACACTTAGTATTTCCCCAACTTGTGCAAAGATGCCCTAACATGAAATAAGTAACACGTATTAAAACATAATCAAAATAATATTAAAAATTAAATTAAACTTGTTAAAACCCTTCATTCTCAAAGTATTTTTAAAGTTAAAATAATTCTTAAAACATTAATAAAAGATATGACATGTTTTAATGTAATATTAAAATTAAACATTAAAAATATTTAATTAATAAAACCTTAAAAAATATTTAAAAAAAATAAAATAAAACAAAAATATATATAACCTTTAATATGTCGGCAACATACTAAACTCCTCCTTAACCGTATATAAATTTACCTACAATTATCATCACTGCAAAAAAAAAAATTCAGGCTCTTACTGACTTCTTCCAAAAACCGTAGCCTGATTTATCTGCGCTTGGTGTCGTTTACATGTGTTCGGTTGGATTTGTAGTTGAATTAAACTTGTCCTTCGTTTTTCCTCCGATTCGTGCATTATATACCCAAATATATTTTCGCTAAATTGTTTGTGCCGACCGTGGATCGAACATGCTCCGGATATTTCATGGTATCTGAACAGTGAGAGGAGGCAAGCATTTGAGTTGGAGTTATCTGTATTGTTGCTTTCGGAGAATCCAAGTGCGGCCTTTGACACTTTTCGAATGGCAAAAACAACGTGTTTCAAACGTCTGTAGAAAGAATTTCGAGCTCTATGAACCGGTTCCTAATGTTGTAGCGTGTCCTTCTCCAAATGATATTCTTGAGTGGCATTATGTACTAGAGGGTTTTAGACATTACCATCCATAAAAGATAAAGTGTTACTGGAAGATCAACTGCTGGATTGTAAATGCTGATACGGCCTTGGATAATTTCTTATCATCATACTGGTACAGATAACTGAAGCCAGAGACGACCTGAAAACTAGCACTTTAGCTTTGTTAAAAAGACAACCAAAGCAAAATAGGAGTAGACCCGAGTTTTTCCAGACACGGAGTTTTTTTTTGGGGGTTGAAGAAGCAGTCCGAATTTGCAGCATCTCAACAGTCCCAAACTTCTTCTTGCTGTTGGTTGAACAGTCACTCAAACACATGACAGTCCCGAAATTCCTCAAGGAAGGTGACAGGGATGCAAAGTAAGGCAAGTCAGTAATTCACACAGTATAAACATTGTAATGTTGTGCATGCTTAGCTAGAAGTATAGTCCAAGGTATGTTGGCATGATGATGGCGTACAAGTATTGTGCGAACAGAATTGAATGAATATAATGGTATGATGATATGTATGCTATAAAGTGATGATACACTCTTAGATTCTATGATAACGATGATATGATGCTACATGACATGATGCTTGCCATGGTGTGATGACATACTTCTATGCACTATGATGTCTACTTGTTGATGATGCATAAACGATGCACACTGAGTTGATGATGATGAGATGAGTTGATCTTGATGATGATGTACACCCTATGTTACAGACCTTGATGATTATCAGACCTAGATGATGACATGTTCAGACCTTGATGTTTGATGACTTGACAGTAACTAGCAGTGTTGATGAGCAGCTTGACCAGCAGTATTGATGTTTAATATGACACTGATGACATGGGCAGAAAGATGATGTGGCAGTGATATCTACAGGGATGATTTGATAGTGACTAGAGTGCAAAAGTTATCAGCAGTAGAGTTTGGTATGTGACAGGTCCACAGGTTCAACAATCTTCTTCTTATCAGGGTGGCAGGACGGGGCAAGGAAAGGAGGTCGTAGCCTCCTTCTGGTTGCAGCCATAAAACTAGGGAGTGGTAGCTTCCTTCAGGTCGTAGCCTGTAAATCAGGGGGTCGTAGCCTCCTTCTAGTTGAAGCTGGAAAATTGAAGTCTATATAATAAGGGAGTTGTTCCCTCCTTCCAGTTATTTCTGGAAAACTATTTTTAAAAAGGCTTTCGTGGTTTTACCCCCAGAACTTGGGTTTCCACGTCAAAAACTATTGTGTACTGTGCATCTTGTTATTTTTATACACATTGATGATGTGTTGTGATTGGTGA
>LPNX010876795.1:241115-261016 GCA_001517045.1 Pseudotsuga menziesii
CGAAGATTTGCTAACTTTGGAGTTCTTTTTTCCCTGTTTCCTTCTATTTGGTAACTTTCTTGAAACCTTCTTCATCAATAGAGTGATTTTGTTTTTGATCCACGGGAATTTTATTTTTGGGACAATCTCGATACAAGTGACCATGCTCATGACATTTTTTGCATCTGAAGGGCACATGCTCGTATTCTAGCGGCTTCACCCATCTTGTGTCCTCGTGAGCAAGTGTAATGGAGTTCAGAAGGGTTTTAGCAATATGCATGTATACACAGATTCAAGCATAAGAGGTATACCTTTTTTGTTTGGTCTGATCTGCTACCTTGACAAAGTCCCCTAGAGCGTTGTCGATGTCTTTAAGGGTTTCTTCGTCTCAATAGTCCTGGGGAAGCGAGTATAGTTGCACCTAGACTGGTGCCTAAGGGAAATTTTATGTGTCAGGGTTGAAACGTTCGATCCAATTCCTAAGAAAGAGACCTGTCGAGTTAAAGAATTAGGGTCATCCTTCTAGCACACGATCCCTATCCTCCAATCAGGGAAAAGATGATGGTGAAGAATACTTTTGAGCCGAGTTGCAGGTCGAAGTGCGCTTTTTGCCTCCATTTGACCGCGATCCAGTTGAGCAGAGCTTTTTCAGTAGGCTAGATTCCTATAAATTTCCTAATGAGAGCATACATCTTCATGTATTCAATTCTGGCATTGATTCTGGAGGAAGGGAGATTGATTCTGGGTTTTCCTGTAGACATGGCTATACATGTGTGAGTTCTGGGTTTTTCCATGATCGTCGACAGAGTCAATGATTCCTCAATTTGTTTGACAATGTCGATGGGCAGAGGGCCGCTAGAAGGTAGGTTATCATCCTGAAGCTGCATGGGGCAAGCCGAGTCTGATAACAACTGGGAGGGACATTGCTTTCCCCTCACGCAGGTGACCATAAGATGAATCCAAGGGGTGAAAAGTGCAGACCAGAAGAGTAGGAGGGGAAGGCGCAGGGCGTAACCAGGTTATAGGGCAGCCATTAAGCGACAAAAAGAAACCCTAGCTCTCAAACCATTCTCTTGTCAATTTTCTTAATAAGCGTCTTGTTTTTGTAATGCAATTTCATTTTTGGCTTGTTATTTACAAATTAATAGTTTCAATCACCACGAGAAGATTATAGGCCTAATTCACGAGAAATGGCTTTACCATAATTGGTTTTCAACCTAAGGTGTTAGATTATTTCCTGTCAATTGAGCTTATGTTCGGTTTCTTATTTTATTTATCAATTGAAGTGTGTTTGCCAACAATCATTCATTTAGATTAGGCTAGATTAGGCTCTAGTCCTACACATATTGTGCTTGCACCTTTAAATCTACAATTCTCTGGATGACAATTTAATATTGGGAATTTATTTACATATAATTTCACCAACACATGCAACCCTATCCATATGACTATACAAGATGTATAAATCCATATGGATCTATCTGTATCCCTATATGGACTACTATAGTACAAAATGTCTTCAACATACAAACACTATTGGTTGATACTCTTCATGTAGACCAAGTTTCTCTTATCTTTTTTAATCGATGTCCTTAACTGACAAAATTGTGTTTGAATCCTCTTTCTTGACTTATCTTTATACTTGAGCCAAAACCCTAATTTCTCAATGAGATGTACAATTGGGATTAATCTAAACCACTGATGTGTTAAAATACAATAGGCTCAACAACCATATAAGACTTTCACTTTATACCTAAACTGAAATAGAAAATAATATTAATTTGAACTACTTAGGGGACATTCATACTAAACTTGTGGGAAAGTTCATGTCTGAACTACATTTCAATATTTTGTTGGGTAACTATAGATCTTATGTCCTCTCATCTCTTTGTGGAATTTAATGCTTGAGAATTTTAAAACAATGTGTGTCCTTCAAAAGCTTTAATTCAAATATGTTTTTGAGAACAAACTTAGCTCTTGGTCTACCTTTTGTCATATGTGGAGAGAATAGGTACACATGTGGTGGGAAAAAGGATTTACATTCATTAATGATGCAAAATTGTTAGATCCTACTACCTATTGATATTTTATTTATGTTCTTGTTGCTTTGAGGAAGATAATGTAAATACCGTTGTATATACCCTTCCACTACCTTTTTTTTAATGTAAATATATTGATGTGACCATAAAAAATATTTTTACAAAAATAAAAAAGGGAGTCTTGGACTATAACGCTCCACTAGTGTTTATAATTTATTGCAAGTGTCACATTCGTATACGCAGCTAATAAATTGATAATTAGATATTATTAAATAAGGTAGTTAGGTTGTACTATTTCTATCATGTCTCCGATCTCCAATCTTTCTTGTATGATTAAAAGTTTGACAAAGGTATTGTGGGATGTTCATTTAATAAGAATGTTGTCTTACTTTGTCTACTTCATTTAGGTTTTCATATTATGGTTGTTCCTATCTTGTTCATGGTTGCACACTATTACTAGATTAAGATTTTTGATTGTGATGGTGCATCTTGTCTAAGGGCTTTAACTTATTGTTACATCATTTAAAAATATATTTTGGACTAATTATGGTACATCAATGAATGCCTTAATCAAATTTTCTTTGTCAAATTCAAACCCTCTTGTTCTATGATCTCAACTACATCACCAAATTGAATAGACACCAATCTTGGTGAAATGCACCACCCTTTTATTCTAAATAACATTAGTAAAGCTATTTTCTATGGTTTCCCCTCATTTTTTTAGAAACAATCCAACTTAAAGTAAGAAGAAGAGTTTCTATGTTGATGATGGGCAACCCTTCTAATTTCCCCTAGGGTTGCACTTGGTTAAAGGACTTTGTAATATTTGAAGTATCAGTTTGGGAGGTAACAACCTATAAGGGGGTGGAATGGATAGAGATGGTTACTTGGTTTCAAGAATGAATGATCATTGAATAGTCAAATGAGGATCACAATTGAGGGAGTTGTTGAAAAGAGGAGAGTGCCTTGAGAAATGGAATCTTTTGATCCTATTTGTTTAGAGTATAAAGCATTTGAAACATATCCCTATGGATGAAAAGTCCAAGATGACAGGTGGATTTGCAATTGTACGCATTAATTGATCAATATACACATTTTTGAAATTGATCATTGAGTTTCTTCCCCATTAGGCTCTCCAATCAAATAAATTGTTCTAATATGTTATGAATTTTGTATATGATCTTATTCTTTATTTTAAATTTTTGTCTAATAAAGGAAAAAAATCTAGGTACAATATTAACAAGGCGCCATAATATAGTTAACTAAATCCATATTGTTGATACAATGGGCGATTTTGATTTCCCATTGGAATATGAATCTGTATTAGACATTAAAAAAGAATAGCATGAAAATGATTGTGTATTAATGTTTTTTTATGAATCCGTATTAGACATTAAAATAGAATAGCATGAAAATGATTGTGTATTAATGCTTTTCATGACAGATGTAAAATACCCAAGTATACATGTCTTTAGTAGGATAATAATGCATGTATTTCAAGTAGTTAAAAGTTTTTAATCTTTAGAATGGGCTAAAGCAGAACATTATAAGTACTCCAACACTCTACCCATATTGAGATATGTTTCCCAAGAAATACCACATTTCCAACCAAAGTTTGCACTTAAATAATTGCAATGATTATTATGCCAGCGGCAACTACACACGAAAGGTAAAAATAGTTCTCAACTCTACTTCAATAGAGTACGTAAATATGAATAAGAAAGACTAGTAGAAAACCTCAAAAACCTTTTGTTTGAACTTTGAAATATAACAAGCTACATTGATACAAAGTATTGGAACGAAGCATATTTCAGAGAGAACACTTATATTATTCAATACAAAAATACAATAGTGAAATTAGATATCTTGCAATAATGAATGATGATAAAAATAATATTTCACAATATTTCACTTTCTTCAAATCCATACTTGTGCAGAATGGTGAGAAAACCATATTTCTAGAGATTCGTGAATTTAATCATTTCTTCTCAGGGAATCCAGAAGCATGTTGTTAAAATCCTGACTATCACTCCACATTGGCCAATGTGATGCCTGCATCAAATCAATCTTGACAGTTCAGAAGTTTCCTAGAAAAAAAGAAAAAAAATTTGCATAAGAACTCTATAGCGTGTGGTAAAACATACCCAAGTCCTCCCATGCAGATAACTCGAGGCAAATTCAATCATTCTAAAATTGTATGAATCTTACCAGTGCATTTCATCAGCATATTCTAGTAAAGGTAACTATATTCTAACGATTAAGGGTAAAAACAACTAAGTGTAAGGCATGTCCTTGGTATTATTTGCAACAAAAAACCTATCAATGTAGGCGTGTCGGGATTTGCACAGGTTGTTGCGAATAAAATCATGTTTTCATATTCCTTGTTGCATAATCCTATTGTTCAGATCTTTTCAAAGAAAGTATAGGCTCGACTTCCAACGGATTTTGGGTTTATTCTCTGCATCTCACATACCCCATAATTCTCTTCTATAGTGTATACAATCTTTAGTTTTGAATCTGCTTGCTTTTTATCTCTCCAACTGCAGATTGCAAGGTTCTCCCTAAATATTTTAGTCCATGTGATTCAGCTTGATATAATTGGCCAACCTATCTCAACAACTCCAACTTCTTGGGCATGTCACGTTAGATCTCAATAATTCACTCAAGTTTCTCAGTTTTTGCTGTTCTTTTATTGTGGACCTAAAAACTAGACTTAATTACCATTTTGATTACTTTGCATCATAAGGTCTAATAGGGGAGTTTCCTTTGGGGTAAGGCTGCAATTCAATTTCCCTTCCCATCAGCTTGAAACAAAACGCAAAGGCAGGTTGAATATAACGGTTTTGAAAAGAGTTAAAATGCAAGTCCTTGGAATTTTATTTTATTTTATATTCAGAAAAAATCAGAACTTACATTTTCATAATTAGAAAATTTCTTCCTCCTGGAGTATGTGGTCAAACTTCTTTTGGCTGGTTGACTACAACTTGGTAAGGTAGTCACTACTTAAAGACGAAACCTTGCTGCTGAGACAACATAAAGCAATGGATGTCTGTCAGCAGAGTACCCTTCTTGTCACAGTGTTGTGTGCAAGAAGGGAAAATAAAGCCCCTTGACTCTGCCGACTCAGATTGTATGAGAGGGAAACTTGCACTAGCTTCAACAAGGTGGTCATTCTCCCTTGATACATTCAATATATTTTTGCCTAAATTTTCAGGTCAAAATTTTAAGTGGAAAAGTAAAAAGGGATTTAATTTTCATACGGGGAAGAAATTTTTTTTCCCAAGGTTACTTTTTGGAGGAATATTTTTTTGTCAGCAAGGGGTATTGAACTCCATGCACCTCACCAAGACACTTTGCAACATAGATCCCACCCTAGTGACAGTTGTAAGGAATCTTTATATTGTTGTTATAGAAAATCTTGAAGAAGAAGAAGAATTGGGTCTTCTGAAACTATGTGAAGATAAAGAAAGGTGGAACAAAATTATTACTTAGAGACATATCATTGCTAAACTTATTTAGTAGGTTTTGTATTTGTAGGATATAAACACAAACAACATGATACTATTTCTCAACTTTATCATGAAGTTGTTTCTTTGCAAGAATTTAACACCTATTTTTGTAATTAAGTTACTTCGTTGTAGAATGATACTTTCAGGTCTTTGTAACAAACCTGACAATCATTACACAAAGCTGCACATATAAAATACACATATCCTGGAATAATTAATTTAAGATTATAAAATATATATAAATTTGTAATGAACCAATCTAGTTCATAAATGCTATGATACTAATGTAATGTTCAATAATTCATATACACAAGAATATCCAACATAGTTTTACCAACTAAGTTGTACTTAGTTGGATTTCAAGTGAGCCGGCAAAGAATGAACAAGTACACTTGTTCATATCAGAGTTCAGAAGTCCTCAGGCCTTCTAGGCCCCTTTCTTTTTTCTACCACATGTTCATACCCCCTTGGAAAAGTTATAATAAAATGCACTAGCATGATGGCTTTATGTAACGGACTTGGCTTCTTAGGATTTAAACATTAATCCGACTAGCCTAGAGTGTTTTTTCCCTTGTTAATTATTTGTTGTTGAACAAACGACTTATAATTTTCGAGTTTTTCACTCATACCTCCAAAGTTAGGGTAGTCGTGTTGGTGGTGAGACCTTGAGAGGTTATTAGAGTCCAAGTGTCAATGTATATTACCACAACAGGCATTAATATTGAGTCATATGGACATGTGCTAATTCTCCCTAGGTTTTTTTTTCACTAATTAAATTTTTTCCCGTTAAAATGGGTTAAATTTTTTATAAGTTAATTAAAAATTTTCAAAATGTAATAAAAATGTGGCTAGGAAGGGGAGTTTTCCATGGGGGTGCCCGCTTTCTAACTCGGAGCACCCACTTTACCACTAGACCCACTTTCCTAAGTGTTGAAGTGATTATTTTTCAATATACTTGGAGCTTTTTATTTCTACAATCATTATTTTTGGAAAGTAAATGGATACTAACCCACTACATTTGTAGTGTAGTAATTAGAGAACGTTTCTTTTTAAGTCTTTTACTGTTACAAACCTCCTTGATTTCTCGGAGTTTGGTTCCACGGATAAGGGCTTGCCCGAGTACTATACCGAGAAAGATTCCTGAAGTAACTAATTACAAAATATAGTTAAAATTCTTAAAATCAACCAAGACTCATTCCCCATATGCTCTAGATCTCTCTGGCTTTGACCGATTAGTTGATCATACCAAAAAGGGACTGAGTGACTAGTAATTAGTCTCATATCATCAATTAACCTCCCAAGACGAAAATCCAACGTCTCGTCCTTTTACTTCGTGTGGGAAAATCTCACAAAGAAAGCGAGAACAACTAGAAAGTGACAGTGGGGCCCCATCAAGCTATACCCTCGTTTGGTGTAGCGTTGGACACACCCCATGACTCCATCTAGCCCACATTTTCTTGTATGGAACTACACTCGGTGAGTCTAGACACATTCCCCGTACCTTTGTGGTATATCGGGAATCCCCCTCTCGTTTAATAAACTCATCTTTCAATAAACTAAAATTGACCAAGAGCACTTGCAATACATTCTGCACTGTTATCACACAACTTACAACTACCCGACTAATGAATCCTATCTAGGATGGCAGAGAGATAAGGGTAGATGACAGGTGATACTTCAAGATCCTATTGTTAGAGTTTACACTTTAATTCAAGTATGTTAGATCTATAATCTAATGCAATAGGATAACTAAAAGATAGACAAACACAACATAAAAGAGACACAAAGATTTTATCTTGAGAAAACCCTCTCTCGAGAAAAACCCAACAACTCTAGTATAGATTCGTCACTTAGTAGAATGTCAAACAAAGATAGAAAACCCAAGAGATAAGATAACTTCCGCAACTTCTTCTTCTTCTACCCCAATGAACTTGCTTGAGTTTGTTGTGTGTCCAAATGAGGGAGGGCGCCTCCCTATTTATACTCTTCATGTGGGTGACCTTTTACCCCAACAGAGTCGTCTTCCTAACCTAACTGGGATGACTTCTCTTTCGGAGGCCCAAAAATACATTTTACAATATTGATTTTGGGGACATACAATATTGCCCCTACTTACAATGGAGGTTTTACCTCGATATTATTGCATGACCAAATACATCAATGACATCCCTGTAAATTTTCCTTTAATATTCAATCTAGGGCTAAACAGTGCATGCAAATCTCTACTGATAACTGCACATGAATATCTTTTACAGTATGTAGCAGAATATAAAACTGAGAAATAAATCACAACATCACATCACAATATTGACACTATTATTTTGGGTATGGAAACCCCTGGAAAAACCCGAGATGGGAAAACCAGTGCAACAGTCAGATATAATTTTTTTTATGAGAAAATATGGAATGTTACAATCACTGCAAATTCACCCAATCCCGGCGAATGCAGCTACATGGCAGAATCACTGGGCAAATCCCAGCTAAACCTCAACACCCTCCTGTATTTGTAACTTCGGAAGATATTCTGATGTATATTATCCAATGTCCCCCCAAGTTTCCAGGACGGGGGGACGCGGGAGCGGGGAAATGCACATTCGGGACGCGTGGAGACCACCCCCAAATTTAGGGATATTCGGGGGGGCCGTGGGGACGTCTCTAAAATTATAAAAATAAAATAAAATATCAAAAATAATAATTCATTTGATGTATATTAATGATTGTGCAATGTAAATACTAAATATATCAGTTTATTTTCTAAGTAGTACCAAGTAGGAATTGTAAAATGTGAAAATAATGGGAAAACATTAAAAAAAATTCCCAGGGGCATGGTTGGGGAGGAAAAGTTTCGCCCAAGAGTCCCCAAGTCCCCAGGACGCAGGAAATGCGTCCCCGACCCTGCGGGACGTGTCCCCATGGAACACTGATATTATCATTGTATGTTGTTGTACCCCCATTGGAGATGTGTGTTACCCCTTTACGGGATGTCTAAATTGTGTCTAGACCTTGAGGTACAACCTCCGTTGTAAGTCGAGGCAATAGTCCCCAGTGTAACATCATGTAATATGTAATTGTGGTCTCTCTAGGAGAAGTGGGCCCCATGTGAGATGACATGTAGGCTCGAGTCTTATATTTGGTCAGTGACTTGAAAGGGTATAAATAGGGAGGCGCTCTCCCTCATTTATACACACCTAACACACTCTCTAAGGCGCATGAGAAAGAGAGACAGTTAGAAGAGGAGAGAAAGATAGTTGCTGAACATTTCTTATTACTGCTTTTGATCATCTTACTATTCTGAAGAAGTTTGTGGGGTTTTCTCCTTTATGGTTTCCTCGATGAAAATCTTTGTGTCTTATGTATCTTTTATATCTTATGCATTTTGTTGTACTTGTTATTCTTTCAGATAAAGATCCTAGATAATCTAATCAGATCTTAAGAAAAGCTAACAGTTTAGTGGAATTCTGGCACACATTTCGAGAATGAAATGCTGAGATAAGTATTGTTGTTTTTTATTTGTAAAATTTGCCTGAAAAATAAAATTTCTCTCTTGAGCAGGTTTTCCCTTAGGAGTTTTTCCTGGACCAATTATGGTCAAAATTCCGAGTCTAAAAATTTCATGTGTGGCTGAAATATTTTTCTAAGATTGAAAAGTTAGGCTGCTAGAAAATTTATGAGTTTGCAAAAGTTGAAATTATCTCATGTGCTTCAAGTTCTCAGGTTAAAATTTTAATTTTTTATGAACATGTATACTAGGGTTTGGGCATTAAACAATATGCAGTGAACTGAAATTGAAACCGAAACCAGGTTGGGGCTACAAAAATTTTCAGTAATAAGAATAACAACTCATATGAGAGGTGATCTAGGATTTTGTGATTGTCTAGGGACATATAGTCTAACAAAAGTGAGGTTTGGGATGTAACATTTTGGTGTAGTTGTCGGGGATAAAGTCCACTTCCTAGATATTTAGTATTTTTGCTACACTGATTGATGAGGGTTTTGCTTTGAAGATCATATTCTCATTTGGAAACTTCACAAAGGAATGAAGGCCTTGTTCCTTGAAGATTGTTTAAGAAATTGTTCTTTACAGAGGTGAGAACATCCAGCATCTTGAAAGCATTTGAAGACTAACCTTGGAAACTTTGCTGATGCAAAGTAAGCTATGAAGGTTATTTGTTCTCCCAGTTCAATATCAATTTGTCATTTTTGAATTAAAAAGGAAACATGGATATTGTACTTGGACCATTGGATTTCTTTGATGTTCCTAGATAACCAAATACACCCAAGTTACTTGAGCAAGAGCCGACTTTCAATGGACATCCTCCTAAGGATGCACATCATATTAGGGATTTCATTGAATTCATAACAGACCTCAATACTGTCAATGAAGACATTCTGTTCAAGTGCAGGTTTGGGAGGTACAAAGTCTTATGGTATTCTGCTGTTCTGGTCAACAGTTCATAGACAATTCTGTTTAGATGGTATTTGAAAATTATATTGGAAAATTTTCAAGTGATGTAATATTTAAAAAAAAAATCATGTTAAGGATTCTGACCTTTTATGATGTGTCAAGGAGGCGAAAAAGACTTGCTTTGCAGACCTGTTAAATGATCATAAGGTCCTTTTTGAATTGTTCCAAGAGAGATACTCTCTATTCTTTTTCTTTGAAATGCTATTATATGTAAATACAAAATGTAACTTCCTTTCATCATGAATATAAATTATGATTCCTTCCGAAGGAAAAAAAAAACACTCCAGCCAGAGAATCAACTACTCAACAGGTCGCTGCAAGTAAGTGATGTGAACAATAAAATATAGTAAATTCCAGAAAGATATGCCATCTCATCCTGTTGTCCTGCAGCATGCTACTTGTAGAGGATTATTATTCTATTTATTTTTTCTATATTTCAAACAGATCAGCTAAATTGTGAGCTTCATGTCTTCATGAGATGAACTCAGTTTTTTATGCTGCAGAAAATATGTTTACTTCAGAAAAATAATAGAGACCAACCTGTGGACATCGCAATATGGAAAGTTTGACAAATACGTCTCTTGGAAGATTGGCAAGTTCAGGTAATAAGTACTTATCAAGGTAGCCCCAGATTACACTGACAGGAACATTGACAGGATTTCCAGGTTCTTTTTTATTCCAATATCCCCTGAATGCTGCTCGGTAGTAGTTAAGCCCTCCAGTAAGTGAGCCAGGTACTGACCATGCTTGAACAAATCTGATTTCACACAAGAAAGCCAGTTACAGAAAAAACATAAATAACTACATTTCTAGTGAATTACACTTATGAGAAAGAACATACGAAAAATTGAATTAAATATTTTATGGGTTAGGTATCCAAAGTAAGATCTAGCTCCACATATGCATGAGAAGATATCTTTTTGGAAGGATCTTTGCAGAGTAGCTTCATATGGCAGAAAATGTCATGGTGCACTAGTGGGGATAGCGTTGATCTAGCATTGGATTGGCGTAAAACCTTGGGAAGAGAAGTCAATGTATCCTGGGAAAGAGAGGTCAATGTGGCTTCATCCTAATGAGCTCCCAAAGATCTTACAGCAAGAAAATCCTACAACAAACTCGGTCAGAAGTATTTTCTACTACAGCAGCTAAACTTTTTATTTCCTTGAATTCTAATTTTATACCCTCTTGATTCTAATTAAATTAGTCAGATCTGTTATCCACTGAGTTGCACTTCGGTGGATTTCTAGTGAGACGGAAAAGTTATGAACAAGTCCTTTGTTCATTGTCAGTGCTAAGAAGTTCAGAAGACCTTCCAGGGCCAATCTTGGCCCATTTTTTTAATTTTTTGCATGTTCATATCCTACGGGGAATTTGTAATAAGTTGATGTAGCATGATGAATTTTTGTAAAAGGCTTGGCCTACTTAGACTTAGCTATCAATGCGGTACTCTAGAGTGTTTTTTCTTCGTTAATTATCAGTTGTTGCAGAAACGACTTATAATTTTCAAGTTTTTCACTCAACCTCCAAAGCTGGAGTACTTGCCTTGGTGGTTATAGGCCTTAGAAGATTATTAAAGTCTAGGTGTCCACGTATATTACCATCCTAGTCACTTTTTTGAGTCATATGAACATTGCACTAGATCCCACATAGGTTTTTTTTAATTTCCAAGAAAAATATATTTTCTCGTAAACTTAGGCTATTTTTAATAGTTTAATTGGGAAAATTTGAAGTGTCATAAAAGTGTGGTTACGGGGGGGGGGGGATTTTCCATGGAGGTGCTCATTTTCAAACTCAAAGCACCCACTTTGTTGAGGTTTCTATGCTGTCATAACTTAAGTCCTAACTTGATTAGCATTTAATACATTTTCACAATAACAACATAAAGAGGATCACTGAAAGTAACACAATCACAAGGTCCACAACAATTTATCTGGGAAAATCCTAAAGCGAAAAACCCAGCAAAAAATTCCTCAATATAGATTACCAGTATGCAATAACCAAAGACCAAAGACCAAGGTCTCATCAAGTGAGAGACCAAACCCCAAGCATAAGAGCCAAAATACCAAAGACACTAGTCCTCCTCCTTCTCTGTCCTTCCTCCTTTCTCTCTCTTGCGCAATACAAGTGTTAATGAGTGTGTACAAATGAGGGAGAGGGCGCCTCCCTATTTATACTAAACTTCCCAACTAACGTTTACCCTAACTGGGCCGACCTATCTAACTAACTGTTGCAACTGCAACAATTTTTTCCCAAAATTCAAAAAATTTCGGGACCCTCCTTTTGCTTAGATTGATTTGATTTTCTTCTTTGGTTTGATTTAATGACTCTTCAAAAAACACTGTTTCTAATGACTGAAACGATCCATTTTGGTTTTGCCTTTGAGTGCGTTTTCAAATGTTTGAATCGGAAGTTTATTTGCTTATTCTCCTGCCGTTGCGGAAAAATAATAAGTTTCAGCCTCGATCTTTTTCTCCGCTGCGTTTGTCTTAATCGGCTAGTTTTGGTTTTCACATCGGAACTTTTCATTGCTACTTTCTCCGCAGTTGCAGACGGCAAATTGCGAAGTCTCCCGATCATTGATTTGACTTTTCCGACCCTGCATTGTTGTTTTCGCCGCCCCTTAAGTCTTTGGTGTTCTGCCGTTGCGGCCGCAGAAAGAGCTACCTTGCCGAACTTTTAGTTGTTTTCCCTTCCGATTTAGACTTTACATTGCGGATTGATTTGTCCTGTATGTTTCCGCCGTTGTGGCTGCCGAACACACTATCCTTCCGGTCGTTTAGTCGTTTCTCCTCCGATGAAGATTTTTGCCCATTGCGGATTGACTTATCCTTTTTGATTCCGCCGTTGCGGCTCCTGATTCCGCTATCATTCCGATGACTAGTCTTGCGAAGCTTCGACCCGTTTCTCCTCGTGGATAGCCTAGTGGTTTTCTCGACCGACGTTGCGGAAAGAAATATCCTTATGACATCCGATCCGTTTGTCTTCCGCGTCCGATTTTATTTTTCGCCCACCGTTTATGGTTGATTATATATACATATGGGGTCGTGTGGATTATTCTATTACTGTTTCCAACTGTCGCTCTCGTGTGTTGTCGTTCTCTCGAGCTCGCAAGGACCCCGTTGTCGGTACCCGCGTTTCCAGGTGGCTCAATCGTGGAAGCTTGTCAGCCCTCTTCCCGCCGTTCATGCAGCGTTGCCAGGGAGGCTCCTATTTGCATTATCCCGTTCCGTTCGAGCAGTTTGTTGATTTTTCTACGGTTGGGGTTTTCCACGGCCGTTTTCCTTTGGCCTCGTTATTTGCTTGTATATATAGTGGGGGGCTTGATCATAACTGTCCGTGGGGGGGCGTTTTGACCCACAGGGTATTTTTTTCCCACGGCCTGTTGTTTTGCGACCCTGCGCTTAGTGGATGGGGGGTTTGGTGCAGACGGCCGTTACGCTGTCTGCACCAATCTGCCCTGTATGATGATGCTTTGGTAGGGGAAGTTTTTTCATGGCCTTCCAGTGGCGTTTGGAATGGTTGCCCCCCCCCCCGTTTTGTTTTCGTGCTACCCGCATCCTCAAACCACAGCCGTATGTCGCCACGCTGTTTTGCGCGACCCGGTTCACGGTCGGTTTCGAACTCAAGCCGGTGGAGGAAGATATACCACTGCATATAGTTTTTATTGACCATAGGTTGCATGGGTAGCATCTTTTGTTGAGGCGCATCGTTGAAAACTCGCATAAACCCCTATGTCATTCCCCGCAGCGAGATGATCATGGCATCCATGGAGACCCCGAGGTCCTGTCACTTTAATGTAGATTTGTTTCCCGCTCGAGATTTGTTGATAAAACTGTCTTGATATTATACAGAAGCGTTAGCTTGCACATATTTGCTTCATTTAACAAATTTCCGTCATGTTGAACACAAATGGGGTAAAACACTATGCTCTGTTGTCTCAATGTTTGCAACTTATCTGAAAATGGCTTAATGTTTATAATTTCATATATGACAGGAAGATTTCGAACTCAAAATGTCGAAGAGGCAAAAGAAGAAGATCCCTGTGGTCGAGGAGGAGCCCGACATGGAAGTTGTCACCAAAACCGAATACATCTATGAGGACACCAAGTGCTTATCTGGTGTAGAGCCCGAGTACCAGTGGGGAGAGATATACAGGTTGATCACGCGCCGAGAGGTGCCTGATATGGGCTTGGAAGAAGAAGGCATATACGCAAATATAGAGAGATCTTCACTGATGAAGATTGCCACAAGACCAGAGCTTTTCCCATGCTCTGAAGTGATTGGTTGGATTCTGCCCCGGGCAGATGTAACCACTATGATACTGGAGAATGTTAACAAACAAGGCTATGCTGCCTATAGCCCAGGATATGTAGCCCTGGCCTACCACCTGCCAGAAGCACAAGTATTTTTGTCTGATGATTGGCTAAAGAACATCAGAATGGACCTTGTGGAGACCCTCAAAAGAATGTTGTTGCCTGGAAAACATTTCAGAACCAGGCCTATGGGAGAGTATGACACAGCAAGCTTAAGGGCCCCATACAGGTTTATCGCCTTAATGCTTAACAGGATTTTCGGGAGAGCTCATGGCAAGAGCTTCAAATTAGAATGGATGCCAATTATTTTTTATGTTGAAACCCAGGGGACCATTTTCAATTGGGCCAACATAGTATCAAACAGTCTTTCAGCCTGCATGGCCTCAGCTTTGGGAGGAGTGTCCCAAAAGAGGTCTGAATTTTACATGAGTTCCATACTCGTCGATTGTATATTGTGCAATCAACCTTTCCCCGGCCTAAGGTGCATCTGGGACAGGGAGAGGATGCCTGTTTATTCTGCATATAAGCCACTATGGGCACACAAATACCATAGTCATTACTGAGAGACTTGTGAACACTTCATCATGCCCTTGTATACTCTCATTTTTCTGAAGGAATGCGACTGCATGTCAGAAGAGGCATTGCAGGTCATTGAAGAATATGCAGATTACTACCTGACTGAGGATGGCCTCTACTTCAGAATGTTCGGAGGCTCCAGAGCACCCTCCCTGCTACCCAAATACGCCACGGACTACATCATTCATAAAGAGGCGGTTAGGCAAGTCTTCCTGGATGGCATAGGAAGCTTTTTGTTTGAACATAAGAAGGCCGCCTATCCCCCTTTGCCTTCCAAGTTAGGAAGTTATAGGTTTACCAGAGTGAAGAAAGCAGATGATTTTGTAGAAGAGTTGGAAAGGTTTCATTTTGGTGAGATGCCCTTCCATAGAAATGATTCTCACAGCAAAGTGGCTGAACACTGCAAAGAAAACAATGTCCATTTCGAATACACCCACCATTGGGATAGAGAAGAATCTGTCTTTCGCAGTGCTTTGAAAATGACAACCTTGAGGAAAAGGTTCAAGAAGAAGATAACCACAAAAGGTGGGAAGGGGCAGGATGAACAAGCAAAAGCTGATGAGGAAGCAAGGAAACGAAATGAGGAAGCCCAAAGGCTGGCCCAAGAAGTTGCAGGGTGGCTACAGGGAGAAGAAGAAGAGAAACGAAAAGCTGCACAAGAGGCAGCTAGAAAAGCAGAGGAAGATGCAAGAAATGAAGAAGAAGAAAGGAAAAGGAAGCTTGATGAAGAGCTTCAGACACAGGAAGCAGAGAGGTTGAAGCTTACCCAGTCAACGACAGGACAGTCACCCACTGACACAGCTGGTGGTCAGACCCATGACATAGAGAACCCCGAGGTTCAGAACCCAGAAGTACCGGCTGCCAGCATACCTGGACAGTCTATGGTCCCCACACTCAAATTGGTCCCTTTTGTACAAAAGGAAGGGGAAGAAATCCCTGATTTTAATACCATTTTTTATGACAAGGAAACCAAGAGGATAGTGAAGAGGACGGAAAATAAGGTTGCAACAGGAGGTCTGTCTGGGATGATGATAACGGATACAACCGTGGTATATGGGACAGACCGAGATCCCAGATTCACCATTCAAGCAGGAGCTGCATTGATCCACGCCTCGGAGGATAATGTAGGCAAAATCATGACAGATGTGGAGCAATCCAAGAAGTCTTCTGCTCAATTGAAAGACACCTTGAGAAAGGAAAGAGAAGAAAGCAACAAGCTAAAGAGGAAATATGAAGACATGCAAAAGGAGATGAGGTCTTCAAAGGATGAACTGCAGATTCTCCAAGCAGAAAGGAGGTCTATGGAAACTACACAAGAGTGTCTGGAGAGAGTGCAGCAAGAGTATCAAGAGCTAAGGGTGGAAAAGGAACAGCTGCTAGGAAGGATAGAAGACTTAGAGTTGCAGAAAACCACCTTGGAAGCAAATGAGAAGCAAGCCCAAGAACAAGAGGCAAGACTTCAAGAACAAATCACTTCTCTAACAACAGCTTTACAGGCAGCAAAAGAGCAGCAAGTTGACCTCCAACCTTTCAAGGAACATGTGCTGGCACAAAAGGCCAAGATGCTGCAGACTGCCATAGAAGAAGAGAGATGTAAAGTTTTGCAAGTGGATGGCCGATTAGAGGAAATTCTAGAGACTTCCTCTTATTTTGTTGATAGATCTCAGGACGTCATGGAAGTCCTGACAGCAAGAATGGCAAGGCTGGAAAATAATGAAGAAACTCCTGCAGAGCTGCCCTCGAAATATCGACAGGGCCTGAAGCAGGATTACGACTTATTGGAGTTTGCTATAAACACAGCAGAGGATTTCAAAAAAGTTGTGAGAAAGACTAAAGGAGCATGCACAGAATTCTTCAGAAGGCTCCTAATTACCTACAACCGGTGCCAAGTGGAAGCCGAGCAGAGGCTAGAGGTTTTTCCAGACCACAACTCATTTGTGGAGATTTTACAGAAGAAGTATCAAGAGGAGGAAGCTAAGATACAACACATTAAGGCCCTCGACCACCAGGTCTTAAGGAGTGAGGTAGACCATTCCACCATCAGTGTGCAGCTTTTGGAGGATCAGCTTCGTTTAAGTGCGGCTAGAATTGAGGCCATCAAGAACCAAGCTGCTAAGTTCGAGATAAACATTCAATTTTTGGAACCTTGTGCATTTGAAAGCATTGCCTCTGAAGCTTTGGCGTGGAAGAAATTTCTGAATACCCAAGTGGGGCCCTCCTCGTGAATGATCATTCACTTTTGTAATATGTAACGGTTTTGTAAACATTTGAGGAAAGTGAAATTTTGGGAGGCGAAGAGTTGGGAAGCCCAAAGGTTATTTGTTGGCAGCCCAACAGTTTCACCCTTTTTGTATAAATATAGGAGATTTAGAAGAACAAGGGGCTTTTTCCCAGTTAGACATGTATAGAGATATTGTAAGAAGAACTACTTTTTTTTGCAATAAAGAATTATTGTTTGCCTGTTGGAGAAAGTTTGGTGGGACGTTCAAATGCTATGCTATGGACTGGTGAAAGATGAACTATTTCAATTTTCCAGCTTTTGTCCATTAACAGTGAGATCGTTCTAACTCTTAGACCCTATGTTCTTGTTTGAATGATTTCTGGTTTATTCTGTGAAATTACCACCATGAGTAATGTATGCTGTTCATAAACAATTGGCTATTTGATTGTCTAAATATCTTTAAATCATTCATGTGTTGTAGGAAGGAATATCAACTATCTGTAATTTCTCTCTATAATGCGTGCACAATACACATTACTCATAAATAAGTTACAATTTGGCTCCCCGGAGATAGATAGATAGATAGATAGATAGTTTTACTTTATTATTGCATATGTGATTTAGATGCTTGTGAGTTCTAAGACGAGAGGTAAGAACCTGCGCATCACGTTGTGACTACTCCTTGCATCCTTATCACCCTGCATGGTTAATTAGGCACGTGCATATCATACTTAAGTCAAAAATACAAAAATATATACGGTGGACCGGGCTGCAACCGGTAAACCCTTTTGTTACTTGACTTACGGTGGCCGGACCGCAAACCGGATGGATTCCCCATACCAAATAGTCACGGGCTAGTTGGGAACGTTGACTGGCGAGAATCCCTTACTGTTGTTGCCTGCGAATTTCCAGGCCTCAACACTAACAAGGCCGACCTACCTAGGTAAACTTCACAATAATAATTATATTTTTCTTTTATGGGTGCTATTGACCCGACTTACAACTGAGGGTTTACCTCATGACTTTTACATGACCTTTTACATTAGTAACATCTCTCGAAGGAGGAATCATAATAATGTGAAGTACAAGTAGAATATTCTTCGAAGTTACATTGTTTCAACACACTTTACCTCATGTAGAAATTGAGGCTTCTAATACCTTATGGAAAACACAGGATAAAGATCTAGCTGCAAAGAAATCAACCAAGGAGGAGTTCTTCTTACACATCAACAAGAAGATTTGAAAATCAGAAGACACAGACCTACAGTCAGGGACACTCTCAGGCATGGAGATATGAAGTTGATCAAAGAAGTGTTGGAAGTTCCCACAACTCAGTCAGATGCTGAACATGCAACCATTTTGGTCACATTGCTGCATATTGTTGTACGATGAGCTGTTATAGTTGCAATGGTCTTGGGCACAAAGCTCAAGATTGTTGGAGTACAAGGAAACAACCCTTGAGAAGTTTCCTATACAACTCATCAAGGAAAGCCAGTACAAATGAAGGAACAAATGCTAAAAGGACAGATGCCAAGAACCAAGTATGGATGAAGAAGACTGAGCAGTTGCAGATAGGAGAGGTTGATCAGAGCAGGGAGGATGGCTTCCATATGGCAAGCCAAGCTTAAGGTCTCTCAAAGACCTTAGCACACCTTAGGTTCATAAGGATGGAGGATGAATTCAAAGGAGAAAGGATGGCTACTCCAAGCATACAGACAGGTCCTAGGATCATGCATATTGGCAAGGGGAGCAATGACCAGTGATCAGTGATTTCAGATACATGTATGTGGACACCCTTTGCCATTGATACCAAAGGGGGAGAGATGAAGACAAAAAGGGGAACATGAGTTGTCGTCATCAATGACAAAGGGGGAGATTGTTGAGGAAATTGTCATTGAATCCAACATGTACTTGCAGTGGCCCCACAGGTTGTCATTGATGCCACCAAGTCCCACTTGCAATGCCTTGGACCCCTTACAAAGTGGGTTTGAGCCTTGGATCCCTTATAGAGTGGGTTTGTGCCTTGAAACACCTTGTACCCAGTTGACAAGGTCCATGTACTTACAAGGCTGGATCTTGAAGCCACCACCTTGTTGAAGATGCTGAAGACCCTGGAGATGGTGCTGAAGCCCCTGTGGATGATGGAGAATCCCTAGATGGGTTGGAGAAGCATTAATGACCCATTATGTGGTCATTCATGCTCTGATGGTGCCATGGTACCTCAAGAGAAGGTCTAGCAACCCCACAGGTGATGCCATGATGGATCTTGACCCTTATGTTGATGTATTTGTAACTTCGGAATGTATTCCCTTGTATATTTTAAATTGTATTTTGTTGTACCCCGATGTTCCTCCGATCGAGAAAGTCATTAGTATAATAAAGCCATGTAAAATCATTGAGGTTAACCCTCTGTTGTAAGTCGAGGAAATAGTCCCCACAATTGAGTTGAGGTTAACCCTCTGTTGTAAGTCAGGGCAATAGTCCCCATAGTTGAGGGGTATTAGGGTTATTGGACTCTCCTAGTGAGGTTGGCCCTGGTGAGTAATTGTCAAGTGGAAAACTAGTATAAATAGAGAGTGAGACTCTCTATTTGAAACACACACTCACTACACTGTAGTGTGTTACCACCTAAGTTGTACTTAGTGGTTTTTTATCAAGTGAGCTTGGTGAACTGGACAAGGATAACTTGTTTGGACTTAACAAGACCTTTGGAAGTACTTCTAGGAAGTGCTTGTTGTACTATATCACATGTTCATACCCCATGGGGGAATTGTAATAAATGTTCTAGCATGATAGTGT
>LPNX010876795.1:261419-283418 GCA_001517045.1 Pseudotsuga menziesii
TCAGCTGATTTGATTGAAATCAGTCAGATCTGAACCAGATTGACTGGATTTGACAAATCCTTGACTGAAGGAGGCGATCAAATCAGATCTAGAGTTGATTTTCAGCAGCCTTTATGGGGAATTGCGCCCTCTCTCTCTCCTCCACACATGTGGGCTCTCCTGGAAGCTCTGTGGACTGATGTGTTGGTTTATGGGTTGATGTGTCAGCTCAATCAGCCCCCCGGTTGACAAGTAGGCTCAGTTCAGCTTCAAATCAACATTGATAGACTCTCCCTCAGCTGCAGTGATCTGTCTCCTTGGGATTTGCGCCCCCCTAGGCCGGATATCCTGGTTTTTGTATAAATAAAAGCACAAGTTGCCTCTTCCAAGCTAGTTAGAGTTGGATTGAAGGGCTTGCTATTGTAATACTATTGTATTCTTTTGATTGTTGGAATAAAGAAGCTTTGGAGGCCAAATGGTGTAATGCTCTCATGTGTGTGGATTAAGCATTGTCTTACGGCTATTGATGTTGCCGGCTTTTTTCTCAATTTCTGCATCTAAACCCTGTCTGGCTTGAACGATTCAACTGAATCAATAGGAGTATAGTTGGGCAAGTAAGGTTACTTGTTTTTTCTATATCTCATAGCATATATGTTTGAAGATCTAGATTATACATGTTTAATAAGTTTATTTGCATGTAATTCTTGTCTCTTTTTCATATATATATCCAGATCTCATGAGGTTTCGTGCAGGATTGTGTGTTTAGCTTTCAAGTAGCAAGGATTGGACAAGCTGTGGATCTAGTTTGACTCCACTGTACATCCAAAAGCTTTGTGAAGACATTGCTCCTCTGTATTCCACTAACAAGTTTCCATTGCAGATCCATCCAACAACGAGCCTTTCCCCTTCTCTTCCTCCTTTCTTTTAAAATCAATCTTCCGGTTACCTGTCTCTTCCTCTTATGATCAGATCTAGTTCCAAGAATTGAATATATATTGTTAGATCTATTTTATAAGAGTTTTGCTGCTTAGATCTATAATTTCATAAAGAATATCAGTTCATAAAGATAGATCTAGGTGTAGGAAATTCATTTTTTGCAAGTAGCTAAAGCATAGATCTAAAACTTGCTCATAAGGTAGCATCCTTTTTTGTTCTTCAAAGATTTAAATTCTGCAATAAAAGTGCACATCTCATTGGCTGCCCAAACAGCAAGCCAAGAACTTTTTGCAGAAATTAGATTACCCCTGTTTAACAATTTTACTTAGTTTTTTTTGGTAATTAGCGTGGTGACCCAAAACACTTTTAAAGTGTGTTTGGGCACATTTGATTTTAATTGCTCGCTGTTTTTTAGCAGGTCTAACATAAAAGAGAAGGAGACTGCCAAATTTCCGACTCTTGGACGAACCAGAGCTTCCCGGAAGCTTCCCCCACCGCTGTGTTTTAATTCAAGCTTGTTACAAGCTTGTTGTAAGCCTTTGGATCCCAGATAACAAGGACCAAAGTGCATCAATTTCAATTTGCTGATATTGTAAATCGCTGCTAAAAAAAGAAGAGGTCCTTTCGAATAGGCTCTTTCACCATCCCCCCTAGGGAGATTTGCGTCGGTGTCAATTTTTTACTTTTTGTTCATCTCTTTTCAATCTAGCGTAGTTCTAATCTGCAGGGTAGTATACTTTGATTTATTATCATTTCCATATTCCATATTTGAGATTTCAAAGTAATCTTAATACTTACCCCACGACTTCCCGATTGACCCGAAAGGGGAAAGAGATGCGTGGTAGGACTAATTAGAGAACCGGAATTGTGTATCTGTGTTTTCCTTTTCATCAATTGTTTCATCAGCTATTATAAAATTAACCCCTCCTTGATTCCCCGATTGAGATCCCCTTGGATCAAAAGAGGTTCTTGGAGGGTTTTCTTTTTAACAAGAACACCCATCTCAAAATTTACTAAACTTGACAAGACTCCGGTGTGTATGCTCTGCATTTGGCTGCGGTTCGTCTGATTAGTCAAGCTGTATCAAAAGCAGTTGAGTGACTAGAATAATTAGGATTCACTCTCCCAAATTAACAAACCATCAGGTGAAAATCCAACACCTAGATCAAACCATTACAATGGCAAAATACCCAAAGGAAGCGGGAACTCCTAAAAAGTGACCTCGGGGTGCCGATCTCTGTCACACCCTAACAGGTGCGTTATGAACAATAGCCCTAGAGACTCCATTCAGCCCACATATTCCTTGCGGGTAGTCGTGACGGTTTAGTTTTGGACATACTCCAAGTACTCTCGGGTATTTCTGGAGTCCCCCCCCCCCCTTCGCCTAATTTTAATCAACTCATATTTCACATTAACTTAAAATGTACCAAGAGGCAATCGCAAAACTTTCACTCCAAGCACATGCAAGTACATTGATTATCTTTTGACTCCATTTTAAGGCATTGGTTATTTTCTTGCTATATATATATATATATTGTGTCTCAGCATTGTGCTTTCATGTGCTCATTTTGTATCTTGTCATCTATGGTTGTTTATGGTTAAATTTCAAACTCCTAAATAACTCATTGAATTTAACATCACCACACTAAGTAATTAGCCTTAGTAACTTAATAGGGTCTACCCCCCTTGGCTTTGTTAGGAGTTGAGCCTAAACAGAGAAGTCAAGAACAAGGTGACAGCCTTGACTCGAGACTTACCCCCAAGGACACACCGAGTGGCTTGAAGATTTCTGCCACATAACCTAGGTGTGTGAAAGGCGGCAACATAGCGCATGAGTGAGAGAAGAGGAGCTCGCACAAGTGAGAGAGAGAACAGCTGTCGGAGATCATCTTTGTGTTTTTGGGTTTTACTTTTGCTATTGGTGCTCATTCTATCTTTGAGGAAGTTGCGAGGTTTTCTCCTTTATGGTTCCCCGAAAAAAACTCTTTATGTCTCTTGTCTCTTGTGATTATTGTTGAGCATGTTATTCTCTCAGATAAGATCCTATATCATATTGATTAAATGATAAAAATCTAACATGGTATCAGAGCTAACTTGAGAAGAAGACACTGTGCAACTGTAGAAGCTAGGGCTTCTTAGTTTTTGGGTCTCTCTCCACAGATCATCAGCAAAAGGAGGCTAGGCTAACTCTTCATTGAAGGGTGCATCTTGCAGAATTTGATTCTGGGCATTTTCGGTTTTTGACCCGTCCCTATGGCAGGAAATTAAGGCTTTTCACAGAAGAGGAATTTTTGAGTGAGCCCAACATAGGATTGCTCTCCTCAAAATCGAAATTTAGAGACCAAGATCAAATTTTTTGGTTGGGTAAAACTCCGGGAAATTCAAACCCTAATTTGACCCCGGACCAAAAAATCCTAAAAGACTAAAACTAGTCATTTTGGTGCATTCGCTATATCTCGAGATTGGAGAAGGCTTAGGAGCCAGAACTTTTACAGGCCAAGGATGAATTCCTGATGTACCTTGTGTAAAAGTTTCAGCGTCAGATTCGGTTATATTCTGGGAGATATGATTCCTCCAAATTAGGATAGGATACCTTGGGAAAATTGCTATATCTCGGGATACCAAGGTCCAAATGAAATTTCCCAAGATGTTCCAGATAGGGCACAGACTTTATTTTCTGTGGTAAAAGTTTTAGACCTCGAAGGTGAAATAGTGACACGTGGCAGTCTGTACAAGTTCGCTATGCTGAACAATGATGAGACAAGTCACCTTGGGAAAACTCTCATAAGTCCCAATTGGTGAAACCAATTTTGCTCAAACTTGCGGTGTTGGAAAGAGGACAGATGAGGCTACCTCAGTACGAAATTTCAGACACAGAGGAGCAGTACTTTTGGAGATACCGCCGAAACAATATCAAGCATTTTTGTAGAAGAAATTGGAAAACTAGGGTTTCTTGTTCTGGGAGCTTCCCTCCACTGTTTTCAGAAAATGAGTACACTGGATAGCTCGCCTTGAAGAGGCCCATCTTTCTATCCAATCAAAAGTTTGAAATTCCAAGTTTTGAAAATTAGGGTTTCTCTGACAAACCCTAGATCAACGAACTCCGGAACCAGGATGGACACCTCAAATCGGTAAGATCTAAATGTTTGCTATTTACATTTGAGGTCCTCATTTCAAAATGACTAATCACATCAGCTTGATGACAAGCTTGGTGAAACTGACAACTTTCAAGCATGGAAGTATAGGATCTCATTGGTTCTTGAATAAAATGAATTGGACACTTACATAAGTGGAGAGGTCCCTGTTCTAGAGGGAGAAGAGGCTAAAGCCTTACACAAGAAGAACTTGGTCAAGGCCAAGAGGATTATTGCTGATTCTATCAAGGATCACCTTGTACCACAAGTGTCTTCCCTAAAGACACCCAAAGAGATGTTTGATTCCTTGACCAAGCTATTTGAAGGGAAGAATATAAATCGAAAGAAGTATAAGAACTCCGTGATCCTTGAAGAAATTGACTTAGATCAGTATTTCAGTAAAGAAGTTATAAGACCCAGAAGAAGATGAGGCTAAGGCTAGAGCCAAGAGAATCATTACAGATTCTACTAAAAATCATCTCATTCCTCATGTGTCATCCTTGAAGACACCAAAAGGAAGTGTTCGATGCTATGATGAAGCAATCAAAGAAGAATAAGATATTGTTATAACCACCTTGAATGGCCTCCCAAGATCATTGAATTCATTCATTCGAGGAATGTGTGCTAGAAGGAAGTGATTACCTTTAGCAGACTCTGGGAAAAGCGCACACAAGAAGAAGCTTGACTCATAATAAGAGAAGAGAAAATGGGAGCAACTGAAGATCAAGCTCTCACGATCCAAAGAAGATTCCTCAAGCAATGAGGAATATGAAGGACTCAACTCTTGAAGAACCTCTTATCCATCTTAGCATTTGGATAAGAAATGATGTTGTTATGAATGAAAAAGATAGTGAAGCTGAAGGCTCAAGGAGTCTACCCACGAAACGAACAAAGATAAGTATTCAATTGTCATTTCATGATATTATTTTGTTATGCATGATAGAATGTTTGTATTAATGACAATATACTACTAATATGCATGTGATGGGTAAGTAGCCCATGGTGCTATACAACTCTTCATTGCTACTTATCTAGAATGAAACCTCTTTGCTGACATATTGCATTAGTGCACAATCTCAATGATGTCATGGTAGAGATGGAAGGCATCTAGAAAGTTTCCGTGAGATATGGATGAATGTTGTATTGGCTAAAACAGTTGCATGATTATATATTTATCCATAAGAATTTGCCATTATGAATATGCCTTATGAAATGTTTCTAACCATACAACTAATGCATTTGACTTGTAGGAAAGATCGCATACAATCGCCTACAAGAAAAGAAGGATGAGACTTGTCCCGAAGAACAAGTGATGACAGTTCGAGAAATAATCCAAGATGAGGAATAATATGACGATACTTTCAAAGAAAGAAAGAAGTCTCAGACACAATGCAGTTATGTGACACTGTTGAGCGACATCATTGATGTAGAACCTTCCAGCTATGAAGAAATAGCTAAGAAGAAAGGGAAGGAGTGCACCAGTTCAAGAAGAATGATGTCTAGGATGCGGTATCGAGACCTGAAGGGAAGTCTGTAGTGTCTTCTATATGGATCTACAAGATCCAACATGTAGTATATGGAAACATCATGGGATACAAGGAAAGATTAGAAGCAGAGGAAGCTACTTTTCACTCTAGTACAAAATGTTTCAATACACAGAGTATGAAAGGCAGAGGGAGAATGATGCTCCGCTTCAGTGGGAGTGATTGCAGAAGATCCCGAGGTTCGACATGGTACGACAAGATGGACAGATTACTGATGGCTCTAGGCTTTACTGAGAGTAAAGCAAATTCCAACCTTTGCTTCAAGGTTGAAGGTGGAAGACCAGTGACGCTCCTATTATATGTCGATGACTTGTTCCTGACAGGGAAAGAGGAACTCATTAAAGTTGCAAGAAGGAGACTTGTTGTCGAGTTCGAGATGAAGAACTTGGGTATGATGCACTACTTTCTAGGCATGGATGTGTGGTAGAATGTAGATAGAATCTCCCTGGGACAAGGGAAGTATGCAGTAGAGATCCTGAATAGGTTCAGGATGATGGACTGCAAGGCCATGACCACACCTATGGCATCGAACCTGAAGCTATTGAGTGATGGTTCATTAGAGTCGGTTAATGCTACGATGCATCGTCAGATGATAGGGTCATTGATGTACCTGACAAACACGAGACCAGATATTTGCTATGCTGTGAACACATTGAGCCAGTTCCTGACAGATCCAGGACATGTTCAACTAATTACTGCAAAGCATATTCTGAGGTACCTGAAGGGTACAATTGACTATGGGCTCAAGTATGAAGCGAATCAGAAGATTAACCTGGAGGGTTATGTATATTCGGATTGGGCAGGCAATGCCATTGATATGAAGAGCACTTTGGGGTGCTGTTTCAGTGTGAGATCAGAGAGGAGCAATGAAGCTCCAGTATGTGATCCAGATCGAGATCTCTTGAAAGAGGGAGTGATGAGTTCTAGCACAGCCGGTGAGACAGGTTGTCTGAGCATAAAATCCTGGCAAAGCTCGTAGGTTGCTCAGACGTAAACAGTCCTGGAGGTTGTCCTCGGATGTAATCAGTCCTGGTGAAGCTCGCAGGTTATCCTTGGACATAATCAGCCCTGATGTAATTCAATGCTATAAATGGCCATAGTGAAGTTTGAGTACTTTAGGGAGAAGCTTGGTGTTCATTAGATCGAGGTTCTTTCCAAGGGGAAGTGATGTGTCTATGAAGCCTTTCTGAAATGGCGAGAGGATTGGTTCCTCCCATGGTCAGATGTAAGTGTCGTGCCTTTCTGACATGGTGAGAGGATTGGTTCCTCCCATGGTCAGTTGCAAGTGCTGTGCCTTTCTGACATGGCGAGAGGATTGGTTCCTCCCATGGTCAGTTGCAAGTGCTGTGTCACAGTTGCAAGTGCTGTGCCTTTCTGACATGGCGAGAGGATTGGTTCCTCCCATGGTCAGATGTAAGTGCTGTGCCTTTCTGACATGGCGAGAGGATTGGTTTCTCCTATGGTCAGATGTAAGTGCTGTGCCTTTCTGACATGGCGAGAGGATTGGTTCCTCCCATGGTCAGATATAAGTGCTGAATATGTGAAGACCTATGTGGAGGCTAGGCCTACATCCAGCAAGGCTGGCTCTGTAAAACTTCCTATGATAAGTAGAATTGAGAGATAGCACCATTTGCTTGGGATAGCGGAAGTAGTGATGATGATGATCCAGCTTTGATGATGATCCAACTTTGATAATGATTTAGTAATGAAGACTTGTGCTAATGAACTGTGTCAAGAGAATACCTTCCTAGTTAAGAGGGAGTGTCGATGTATTTGTAACTTCGGAATGTATTCACTTGTATATTTTATATTGTATTTCATTGTACCCTGATGTTCCTCTGATCGAGAAAGTCATTAATATAATAAAGTCATGTAAAGTCGTTGAGGTTAACCCTCCATTGTAAGTCGGGGCAATAGTCCCCACAATTGAGTTGAGGTTAACCCTCTGTTGTAAGTCGGGGCAATAGTCCCCACAGTTGAGGGGTATTAGGGTTATTATACTCTCTTAGTGAGGTCGGCCCTAGTGAGTAATTGTCAAGTGGAAAACTAGTATAAATATAGAGTGAGACTCTCTATTTGAAACACACACTCACGAAACTGTAGTGCATGAGTGAGAGAAGAGGAGCTCGCAAAAGTGAGAGAGAGAGCAGTTGTCGGAGATCATCTTTGTGTTTTTGGGTTTTACTTTTGCTATTGGTGCTCATTCTATCTCTGAGGAAGTTGCAGGGTTTTCTCCTTTATGGTTTCCCCAAGGAAAACTCTTTGTGTTTATTGTCTCTTGTGATTATTGTTGTGCATGTTATTCTCTCAGATAAAATCCTAGATCGTATTGATTAAATGATAAAAATCTAACACCTTGGAGGTCTCCTGGTGTGGTTGAAGAAGTCTATGAAGTCTCTTGCTTGATGACGAAGTCTTGAAGAAGCCCTTGGACCCACATTTGATGGCTTAATGGTCCTTGTCCTGTTAAGGGTGATGATGTGGTCATAATGAAGTGATGAAGACTTGGAACCCTTGATGAAGATCTCCATGCCCGTGTAGCCCTTGTTGGGGTCATGGAACCCTTGGAAATGGTCCTTATGCATGAGAAGGTGTGGCACCCACATAAATGGTGGCATGATGACCCTTGGACACTATATGATCATTGATGGTGCATTTGGAAATGATTTGGATCTTGGAATCCATACATATGGCGGTTTGTAAGACCATGATTGTTGGAGGCTTTGATATGATGGAATCTTTGGTCATGATGCCCTCATCACTTGGTAATGGAGTCCTATGTGATGGGCTTGAAGTCAATGGAAAGTATCTTGTTTAAATATTATATGATATCTTTGAAAGAGTCCTTGAAACCCTTGCATGTGGTGCCTTGGGTCTTGAACCATGGTGATGTATGGTCCTATTTGTGGTTATATGGATATTGGGATGTAGATGGAGGTAGAGCCCACAGACGTGCCTTGATATGTTGAAGAACACTTTGAAACTCTTGTAGTTAGTGGTATGGTCTTTGGCACCCTCATGTGTGGGGTCTTTGACGTCCTGGACATATTGAAGAATTTGAGGGTATTAGACCAAGAATTTGCAAATAAACCCATCATAGGGCGATATTCCTCGTCAATCCATTTCCATAGATATGTGGAGCATCTTCTAACACCTTACGGTTGAAGAGATATGAATTTTTGAAGTTAGTGTACCCCACCTTTTTGGGTGAGCCGACCAAACAAAAGAGAATTTAATTATTTGTAATTTTGAATTACATGCGGCCCAAGGTAATAACTTTTCTCCACAACCTATATAAATAGAATATCAAACATTTCATCTGTTCATCATCAATTCTCTCAGGAATTTCGCAACTCTTGGAGAAAAGTGTGAAATTTTGTGACAGAGAAATTTTTGGGCATCTTCACTAAAATTGGCATAACTTTTTCATACAGAATCGGAATTACAAAATTCTTGGCTTGTTGGAAAGCTTGTTACAAGGGCTATGTGATGACAGGATCTAGAGTTTCTTTTGATTTTTCTACTATTTCTTCATCTTGTGATCTTGGGAAATGTATGGTTCATTCTTCTGGGTTTTTCTTGTGATGGCACATGTCTCTCATGGATAGAGTTCATCTTTGATCTTAGTATGTGAGCCTCAAAATTGGTATATATATTTGGAGTCATTAGGAGGCTATGATGATGATGTTATGATATGATACACTTTATGATGATAATGCATGTGATAGTGATGTACAGTCTATGATGTTGATGCACTCTTATACAATATGATGTACATGCATACCATAGTGTGATGATGCTCTCCTATGCACTATGATGTATACTTGATGATGATGGTGATGCATAAACGACGCACACTGAGATGATGATGTTGTATATTTAATGATGAGGATGCATACCCTATGACGATGATGCATACCTATGATCATGATGCATGACAATGCATGCCTTATGCTCAGTGAAAGCGAAGCAGAATTACTTGTTCAGTAATTGTGTATGATGAGGTGTACTATGATGTGTACATGAGTAGATTAACTAGCTTGACCAGCGGTATTAATGAACAAAAAATAATGACCAACAGTGGTGAGCAAAGTTGATGTGCATAGATACTTGAGCATAAGTGATAAGCAACAATGATGAGCAACTACGATGAGTAGCAGTGTTGAGCAGTAGTGATGAGCAGATTGACAAGAGATTGATGAACAGATTGATCAGAGATTGCTGAGTAGTCTTGACCAGCAAAGCGATGAGCAGAGATTGATGTGCAGAGTAGAGGTTGTTTGTGTAACAGAGCCATATGATTGCTTGCAAAAAGAATCTTGCATTTGAGGATTGGACTCCTCAAACCCTTCTTAGTTGAAGCTACGAAAACCAAGCTGGGTCATGTTACGAAAGTTGGTGCTCTTTTTATCGGTTGGTATTGATTATAATAGAGAAGATTGTTGTCTTCCATGTACAATAAATAAAAATCAAATTACAAATATTATTATGTCTCTTTAATGTGATGAATGTGCTTATGACTCTTGGTTGATTTAACTAATGCATTTGATGACATATTGATTGATATACTCTGGTTGACTAAAAGAAGGTAAAAATATTATAAATTGTTCACACACTGATTCACCCCGTCTCTTAGTGTGGCCATTGTGTCCAACACTATCTAACTGACAGGGCCGACCTGCCTCGGTAAACTTCACAATGATAATTATATTCTTCTTTTATCGGTGCTATTGACTCGACTTACAACTGAGGGTTTGCCTCATGACTTTTACGTGACCTTTTACATCAGTAAGATCTCCCAAAGGAGGAATAATAATAATGTGAAGTACAAGTAGAATATTCTTCAAAGTTACATTATTTCAACGCACTTTACCTCATGTAGAAATTGAGGCTTCTAATACCTTGTGGAAAACAGAGGATAGAGATCTAGCTACAAGAGATTTCTCACAAGCATGCACAAGGAAGAAAATAGAAAGGAGAATAATGAGTCTGAATACAAGAGAAGAGGAATATTGACTATTGATCAAATGAATTGATGATTATTATAATGGTAATACATCCTTATAAAGGAAAATTGAGTTGCTAGAAGACAACTCATGCTAGCTCACTTTCCATGGTTGTGTGTATTTGTCATCATTCAGTGAGATCATATGGTTAAAGTCAATTACAAGTCATTACCCTTTGTCCTTAGCCTTGTTTTCCATCTTCACCCAGCATTAGCAAATTGATTAAACTTTGTAAGTTTGGCATATGCAAGGGACTTCCAGAAGATTCAAAGACTGTTCAAAGGCACAGGTATATTTTACTAATTATTATTATTATTATTGTCCCCATGATTCTGATTAGCATAATTTAAGTTTGGTTTTAATATACGTATTGGAGCAATTCTTACCTTGGATGTATGCAGGATTAGCACAATTCATTATCTCACCTTCAGTGTGGGTATTTTGACCTAGTAAACCCAGTTAACCAAGTCAAACACATTTCCCAAGGCAGTGACTACAAAAAATGACAATGCTTATATTTGCTTTGGTCATGCCCAAGACCAATACTGTAATCTCATTTTTTAGAGTTCAGCAGACAGTTTTCGTGATCAATGATTATTATCACTTTATTATGGTCAAATCACATTTTTTTATTACAAATTGCATATCAATATGGCTCTAATAGGGCGCCACACCGTCCCGAGAGGTATGAGTACTCACTTGTACCATTCTACCATGTCTCTAGACACTTCTGTGTAGTCAGTTTGCCCCAGTTCTCATCCTGAAGGAAGTTATGCTGATTTTTATTATTTTCAGAGGTTGTACCACTACAAAATGAACTGGGAAAATCATTGAAGAAATCGATTTCGCTTGTGTGGTGAAGGAAATGTCAACAAAATGCTTCCATATGATTTGTTATGGCTCTTCGGACATCTTTGCACCAGTTTTATTCATTTTTATGCTCCCAATTATTATTTTGGCTCTCCTATGGAGGATGTTCCCCATATGGTGAAATTGGTTAAAATGGGCAAAATAAAAGGGTGTAAATCAAGTTGTATCTTTAGATATATGTATTTGGGGGGGGGGGTGCTAATGACCTCTCCATGTCCCCTAAGTGTCAAACTTGCAAAAATAATGATTTATCATGTTGTAAAAATGGGATTTATGAGGTAATTGGCCCCCCTCAAATGTACTTGTCTAAGTTCATCCATGTAATGTAAAATTAAAAGATCTCCACCATTGATGGTGTTTTAATCTGAACTGCTGGATGGATGTTGGTTAGAATGTGGACAAACTCTCGATCTATTTAAGAGTTTTGATCCCCTCATTGTATCCCATCGGGAATTTGGCACTTTGTTGGAAATAATAATAGAAGATCTTTTGGATTACTTATGAAATCTAGGAGAAGTTCGTGACTCTTGTGTTTTTGTATCTCATTGGGCATTGGATGTTTATCTTTTATTTTCTCGACAAATCTTTGGTGTGATCTAACCTTGCAAGAGGGCGTTTTGCTGGAGGGCGATTCAGAGGGGTGCCTCTCTCTCTCTCTCTCTCTCTCTCTCTCTCTCTCCAAATCACTTCATGGGGTTTCACTTGTCGATTTTACTTAGCATTCGACTTGTGTTTTCTTTTGATTTCTTCTGCAAACATTTATCTCTTGTTCGATTCAAATCAAGCACGATTTTAGTTTTTACTTATTGTGTTTATTTGTCTTGGCAAGAGGGGCGCATTGGGCAAACCGGATCTTCAACTGGAGATAAAAATAAGCTTCCAAGTTGACAACATTGGACAAAGGGAAACATCTCATGGCATCTCTCAATTCCTGGTACGTTGAATTCCTTCCATCTTTTATTTTTTCAGTAAATCCTTTCTCAAGCATAATAAAAACAATAAAAACCCTCTCTTTAAAACCCTAGCTTTTAAAGAGGTTTTATTGATATCAACAAGGTGAAGGAGCTTAATCTTTTTGTGTTCCCTACAAAAGAACTTGAAGCTTCAACTATCGTTGATCAAAACATCACAGAAGTAGGAAAATGTCAGAAGGTGTCTTTACAGATACAAAACCTACACCTGCAACTCAATTGTAATTGTCTTACCACTCAAGGAAGTAAACATGGTATTAGGGCCGACTGGTTAGCATAGTTAGGAACGTACTCTACCAACCTACAAACACAATACATGGAATTTAAATACAATGGAAGTAAGTATCGATTGTATGGACCGAGAAGTTAGCAACCCAGGCAGAAAGAATCACAGCACTAATCAAGAACAAAAGATGATGTCAGCAAATTCATCTTTGAGGGTAAAGCTTCCCTTAAGGGGAAGACAATGTTAGGTAAATTAAAATATAAAATAATAACCATATAAAATCTGTAATTAATAATTAATAATAGGAATGAATATTAATAAATTGGAAGCAAGAGGACACAACTCCTCAATATGTAAACCCAAGCTATATTTAAGCGGGTCATCTTGTAATTTAAATCATCATCTTCAATAATTCATTTATTCGTATCAGAAACAGGTTTTCTTCTTCAACTCCAGATTCAGGTTATTACAAAAGCTGCCTTGGAATGGCAATCAACAAGTGGTTTATTTCATCTTCTTGTGGAATCAAGATGAAACCTTTTGGTTTTCATTGGCTTGATTCGAATGTTTTAATCAGCGTTTTAAAAGAATCAATCACTCAACCTTTATACAAAGATTGCAGGAGAGATTATTTCAGACCCATTTTGGATCAATAAAGAATTTAAGAATATCCAATTTTAGAAATTTAAAACCATCCATGTTGATGAATTGCATTGGACATAGGCTAAGTGATTATGTATCATTGACAAATCAGAGTGATTATTTAAGCCATGTAAAAGGAAAAGTTTGTTCATCTCTACACAAAACTAATCATAAACAACCAGACCAAAGCAAAGGAAGCATCACATACACAATCACCTATTCATTTCCATACATGAACTGGACTTTGGTATTTATCAACCTGTATTATCTTATGTTTAGTTATATATGCAGATATACCAGTCAAAATGAAGGATTTCCAAATCAGTTTTAGCTTTTTCCACTGGATCTAAAACTTGATGATTTAACATAAACAATAAAAGTTATTCCTTGAACAGATACTTATTGCATAATAAAACATTTTTCCCACATATAAATAATGCAGCAAGGGTGATCATCAAGATAGAAATCTACTTGTAATAGTTTCCATGTTATGATCAATAGAATGTGGAAGAAACAGCATGTTAACAGTAATTATAGAATGAAAATAAAGCAGTTTTTTACCTATCTACATCATATTCTGACAAGTTGTGGCCAGTAAGACTCTTCTTTAGGCGATCTAAGCTGTCACATCAACAACATTTAACTTGGAATTTCCATTCAGTAATATCAAACCAAACAATTTTAGAAACCTGCATTTATAATAATCTCTGCATTTAGACGATGGAAAAAAAGGTTATACTTCAGTATTACCCATTTGAGCTGAAAAACCATTCAGGCAGCCAAGGAAGCTGGATGAAAACTGCAAAGCAAGGGAAAGGCACTAGTTAGTGACATATCATTTGAATTTTCTACTACATCTAACTGTCCTTTTCATCATAGAAAAATAATTCACTGAAAAACATATACCAGTTTCTTTTATCTTTGTCCCTTTTTTTTGCAACATATACACCGCCATCTGATCATCTTATAGGGAATTCTTTGTTGTGTAGTATCCTTAATCTGTACCTGTTACTTTATGTTGTTCTATTGGTTCCATGAGTTGCGAGAAACAATTTCATACCCGTTTATTGTAAAATATCCAATCACATAAAACAAATTCTTTGAAATGTAACCCTTCCTTTTATGCTTGCAATCACTCAAGACATGGTGATGTGACATATATTTACTTGGTATGCAGATTAATCCTACTCAAGTCTACAAGTATTTGATATGGGATCTGTTATCACTCAAAGTGTAGCTACCCACTAAAGGTATCCTATCCGGGATGGTAGAGGTGAGGTAGCTAACCAAGCGACACTGCAAGGGCCTCGTCCACTACGGAAAGGTGTAGTTGTCACTCCGGACGGGCTCTTGTCACTTTAAATCAAACCAGAGAATGACCAAGGGGGAGACCCTACTAGCCTATGAGGGCTAGCAAACCTACTCAAAGCACTTTAAAGGATAAACAATGGATGTGTAAGTTGAACAATGAGTAAATTGATCTAGATCTAGAAAAATGAATGTGGTAGGTGAGGTTAAAGCCAAGTTGGGAGGCTTAAGGGAATCAATAATTACCCAACTTGAAGCGAAATGTACCACAAGGAGTTTAGGAAAGTAGATCTAGATAGATCTAGTCTGAATGAGGAATACCCAAGCTAGATCCATCTAGCGTTTATGCAATTTAGGACAATGTGGACCCAAAAGAGTAGATCAAGATGTCTAATGACTAGATCTAGATAATTGAAGAGTAGATCTATGGATTTGATGCGGGTTCAACTTTCAAGCATACCCAACTGATAGATCTAAAGAGTTGACCCAAGGAGGGTGTCCCACCTAGAGATGACTAATGCTAGATCCAAGGGTAAATGAAGCTAGATTGAGTTGAAACTTTAGATCTAGGGTTTTTATATTTATTCTTAAGTGGGTTTGACAGAAGAGGGTTTTGTGATGACAATTAGATTAAGCCCAAATATATATATATATATATATATATATATATATATATATATGCAAACGTACAAGGAAATACTTGCTACTAACCTTCTATGGTGATGATCATCTCTTTTCAATCAGTTACGAGCGTTTTCCATGCAATGCCAAGTGAAATCGATTTTCCCTCCAAGAGACAAAGACGCCCTCCTGCTACAAAAGACATCTACCAAAATACGAATCAATTTGCAAAAGGAGGGAGAAAATTGATGAAGAAAGAATCAACGAACGTCAAGATGATCACAAGATACAATAAAGATACTCCCTGAACCCAAAACGATTTAAGGAAGAGGTACGGAGCTCGGTCACAATAGCGCCCCCATCAAATCGCTATCATCCCCAATGGTATGACCACCTGCAAAATGGATAGAAAAACACAGATCCGCAAGAATGCTAGAATGATGAAGACTTTCTAATGTCCATACAAGACATTAGACAAAGCTTCCAAGAGTTTTTGTCAAAAATATTTTATTTATCCAAGAGCTCAAGAGCCAAAAGTCCCTTTACAAATGAGAGATCACCTCAATATATAGATCTCTCCAGTACACAATACTTAGATCCAATAATATCAATCGCTAGGATCATAAGATAGAATCACTCTAATCAATGGCTAAGATTAGCCGTATACATAGCACATGCATCAACTCAAAAATAGAGGGGGGCCACTAGCTAAATTGCCCAAGGGGGGCGCATCACATGAAAGATGACTAGGACACATGGTTGGGGTAGAAGGTGCATCATAACCTTCACTAGCATGTCCCCATGGCACAACATCAAATAATGTGTCAAGATAACATCATAACATGACCAAATGACCAAATCGTGGCCCCTAAAAATACATCAAAAACGATCAAAATGATAAATGCTAGGACGTGTGGACCAGATGAAGAACACAACTGATGCCGGAAAGTGAAGATGACATCAACAATGTGCCTCGAATCAATCTCATGCCATTTCCTTGCCTCAATTCCCCAAATCTATTTTCTCATTAGCCATTTTCATTATTTTTATGCGTCAATATATTGCCTCGAAGAAATAAAAATGCTCATATTTCACTGCTGACTGAACCTGGGCACCAACTGAATGCAAAAATGGAACCGGCACCATAGCAATATAGTAATATCGATTGGCTACACACTATGTGCGCCTATGGTGCCCTAGGAGAAACAAATATTCACTTAAAAGCATTTTATTTTAATTTATTGTGGCAAAACTGTTGCAAACTGATAAAGTAGTCCATAAATCAAGTACAAGTGCCCGAAACTAAAAACTGAGTGCACCAATGGACTCAGGAAGTCCAAATCCACCAGGAATAAGTACTCATACGTCGTATGCCCATCAAAAGTATACATCAAAGGCCCCATCCATGCCATAATAATAATAAGAAAGCATGTAATGCTGACAAACCATAAAAATAACACAAGCCACCATGATAAATCATTATTTGAAGCATGACTATGTCAAATTGACACTGATAGACCACAAATAATCATCATCCACCACCATAGGCCAAAACTAATCATGGACCCTGCTGCTGACTTGGTTTAACTAGGTTAACCATTTCAAAAATGATCAAAATGATGACCCAAATGAAAATCTTTGATTCTGCAAAGTACAATATGGATATAACATGCTCAATTATCTATGTTACCAGTAAGACTAAAGTTCAAGTGGCTTCTATTGGAGATTATAAGCACAATACACATAAATAATAGATCCAATTTAAAGTAATTAGTGTTACAAATATCGGCGATTTCTCGCCGACATCGCGATATATCATGAGTTGAACTCCTCGATGATAATATCGCCAAACATCACCGCGATATTATGGCGATTTTTCATAATATAAAATAGCGATTTTTTTGAAAAATCGCGAGTCGACATGTGAACATCATCATTCGAAAGGGTTAACAAAACACGCTGGTTTTTTGTTTCTTCTCCATCATTCGAGTTGCGGACAGCAAACAGTCTTGGGGGGGAGCACTCGCAAGGGTTTTGAGCAGTGGTCTGTCACTGGTGGTCTGTATAGTGTGCACTGTGGAGGAGGAAGACCGTGGTTTGTCACCCGTGGAGGAGAACGCTGATCCACCATCCAAGCCTCGATCTTTGTGTCCATTAAACGAAAAACCCCCTGCGTTTATTAATATTTCTTCAAGGTTTATCTGCATTAAATGATTAAACCTATGGGCCTGCATTTTAAAGTTTAAAACTTCAAAGTTTAAACCTCAAGCTTAAACCCTCAAGCTGCGCCCTCTCCTTCAATGGTGACATTCAAAATTTCAAACTTCAAACTGTTCAAAGTTCAAACTTCACACCGGTACCTTATTAGTGTGCCCTCTCTTTCAATGGTGACTAGAGAGCTAAACTTGTTTATTTTATTTTATTTTTTTACAGACAAAGCACAGTTTGTGCATTAACGTAGGGAATTAATTATTAAAGGATGTCAAATAAAAAGTACCATTACCGTGTGAACTGACTATGACTCATAAATTAAATTAATTTTCCCTATTTATCTAAAATTTGAATTACAATTTTTTTGCAATGAATTATAAAATATGCATTAGAGGAAATTTCAACTCAAAATGGGCCTCCCTCCTAAGGAAATTTAATAAAATAATAGTTAAAATAATAAAAAATTTTTATTAATTTTGGAGAAAGAAAAGAAAAAAAACTACTTTTTTGTTTGTATTTTCGACATATCTCCCTGTGTTTTTACTCAATTTTTTATCGAAAGAGCTCGTTCGATGCGGAATTAAATTCTGCATCCAACGAGTACCCACTCGGCACACTTTTAACGGGCCTCGCTACCCCAAAAACAAGAAATACCTGAAAAACATGATGATGGATGTCATCATCACAATTTTCAGGTATTTCTTGTGTTTGGGGTAGTGGGACCCGTCAAAAGTATGCCGAATGGGTACTCGTTGGATGCAGAATTTAATTTTGCATCCAACGAGCTCTCTCGATCGAAATTTGAGTTAAAACACAGGGAGATATGTCGAAAATACAAACAAAAAAGTAGTTCTTTTTATGATACCTATCCCCAAATTTATATTAAAAAATTGTTTAAGACCTATACGGTATTTCAAATTTAAAGCAATTTCATTGGATAACACAAGATGACATGGAATTTGAATTAGAGTTAAAAGGCCCATTCTGAGTTGAAATTTCCTCTAATACTAAAAAAACTTTTTTTTGTTACAGGTATAAAGTCGTAAACTAGTTTCCAAGACACGATTCATTTTTTGTGTGATGTAGCACTAGACGTTTTATACATCTTATATATTGGTTTTTCTTTCCACATTTATGTAGCAATGTGTTTATTTGATGTTCTTGATGCTTTAGATGTTTAGAAAATTGAAAAAAAATAATATTTTCGGATTTTTTTAAGTTGTCAATATATTGTCAATGTTTGTCGACATTTTCATCGATAAATCCGATAATTTCTTTTTGGACCCTCGGCGATGTATTCGCCGACACTATATTTGTAACATTGAAAGAAATCAGTTGTTATAAATAAGAACCTCAAGTGTATACTCATTTACAGATTTGGCCATTTTGCTAGTCAAGGGTGAAGGTGAATAAAACAAGGTAAAGCCATGGGAATGACTTTACACTCGACACTATAAGCATCTAGGATGAAGGAAAAGGGGATCCACACAACACATAAGCTAGAATAAGTGAACAATAGGTAATGGTGATGTCTCACAGATGGGTGGAATAACGAGAATGCGCCACTAGACTCTAGACAAGTAATCTTTCAAAACATTTATTTGATTAAGACAAGATATTAGTCAACCTCCAAAGGCAGGTGCCATGGAAATCCTTCTGAGCTCCAGAAAACGACTAAGGCATATCCTTGACAAGCTAAGTCACATGACACGAGGACACGGGACACGGAGGACACGAAAATACGAGTATTTGACACGAGACACGACCACCCCAGAAATAGGACACGGGGGTTACGTTTTATATATATATATTAAAAAATTATATATATATATATATATATTATAAAAATACATAAAGATCTACATTTTTTAAAAACTAGAAGTATATACAGTGTACATCAATCATAATATCATTCAATTGAAATTTGTCATTGATGAATCAGTAATAAAATTATCAATGAATCATGAACTTTAAACCATAAATTGCATATTTGATATTTCTCATTAAACCACAAAAATCAAAATATGTTACATAGATATCAAGAGAATGCCATCAACAAATACAAAATAGAGTAGATACTACTTAGTACTAAGTCTAGTATCTACTGTACTACTAGATTCAAAATGAAAATACTAAATAGCCACAAGTAAGAATACCATAGCTCATCAATGGTACTAGCCATAGTCAATCGTCTTCCTGCTCCTCAATGTCAAAATTAACAGTACTGTTGTAGCTCTTTCCTCTATCCTCCTCCTCCTTTATACCCTTTTTGATAGGACACATGCCCAGAAATCAGGACACGTTCTTGGCAAGTGTCCGACACGTGCTGGAAAGTGTCTAGATTTTGGGACACGAAAATTATGGTGTCGGACACGTATTAGCGCAAGTGTCGTGTCCGACACGTGGAATACGGGACACGGGCCCTATTTGGAAGTGTCCTGTTACTTAGTTGACAAGTTAGCCTCACCTTGTTGCCTTGTAGGGGAAATTGAGTCGTACATTATAAAATGAACGAGTTCTCATCCTTTGTCCATTGACTATTTTTTAAACATTTACTTTAACTTTAACATCTGAATCAACTTTCACCAGCCATCCTCCGAAAGCAGGTGCCCTAAATAGCCTTGTGGGCCTTAGATACTGACTCTGTATGACCTCCATTGCCCGCCACCGTCCATGTTGATTTTTGTACCTAGTCAGATGTTCCCTAAGTGGCTTTAATTTTGCCTAAAGTCACTTTAAGAGGGAAAAATGTGACCCTCACATTAAAGTCACTTAAATGTGATTTTATGACTATAGTCACTTTTTTGATAAAGTAAGTGAGTGAGTGAATTTATTTATGGGAAATAAATAAATGTGAATTTCACTCTCACTTGGAAAAATAAATAAAAAAGGGGTGAGGGAGGCAAAAGGGAGATCACTTGTTCATTTTTCAAGTTGAAGGAGAAGAGAGAGCTCAAGGAGGTCGAATTGCTCAAGGAGGGCAAATTTCCAGACAAGGGTTTGAAGCTGAAGATTTCAGCAAATTCCTTGCACGGTTCCCTAGATCGTACGGCCGCATTAATTGCTGGAGTACGGCCTGCATTTAATGCTGAGTACGGCTGCATTTATTGGCACGGATTTCGAGGAGGAAGTACGGCCAGGTCTGCACAGAAATCGAGGTGTACGGCCGAATTAAATGCTGCACGAAAATCGAGGAGTACGGACTGTGTACGAATGAGCAAATTTCGGCACAGATTTCGAGGTAAAGTACGGCCTGTAATTAATGCTGTACGGACTGCAATAAATTGGCACGAATTTCGAGGAACCTGTACGGCTGGTTTGCTGTACGGTCTGTTGTCAGATCGGCACGAATTTCGAGGAAAGTGTACGGCCAGATTCTGCTGTACCTGTGCATTTATTGCTGAGAGAAAATTTTGCAGACTTTGGGAAAAAGACTGCTGGTGGAGATAAGTTGTATTTTCATCTTTAATTTTCTGTCCTGTACCTTGCTGAAGAATTTAATATAAGCTCTCATCTCAAACTGGTTTTCCCCGTGGGGGTTTTTCCAGGGCTGATTAGCCAAAAATTACTGTGTCAAATTTTATGGTGTGCATGTGTTTATTTACAGCCTGTTAGTATTTTTCAGCGTGTTTAAATTGTTCAGAAAAATTTCATTAAGTAACTTCAAGCCTATGCAAAACCGACTGAAGTGAAACTCACGAAATTGTTCATTAAACCAGCAAGCTGTCAAACAAGAATTTTCAACATGGTATCAGAGCTAAGGGGGCTGAAACAGTGAGGTTGACATACACACAGAAAATTTGCAGCATTCAGATTTGTGTTGGTATTTGCTTCTGTCAGTGATATATTTTGCTGAGTTGTTGTTGATATGGCTACCGGATTGAGGTTGGAGGATAGGTTGGATGGGACAGGGAATTTTGTTCCATGGAAGGCTAGGATTTTGCTGTTACTTGAGGAACATGAGCTATGGCCAGATGTAGTGAGGAACACCACTACAAACCCCATAGTCATTCCTACAGATGCTACAGTTCTAGCTGCCTTCAACAAGAAGGACTGCAAAGCTAGAAGGATTATTCTTGATGCAGTGAAAGATCACATCATTCCTCACATTTCAGGAAAAGACAAGGCACATGAGATGTGGACTGCCTTGATTGGCCTGTATGAGAGTTCCAATGAGAACCGGAAAATGGTTATTAGGGAGAAACTCAAGAGTATCAGGATGAATGGAGGAGAGGGAGTCACAGCTTACCTTACCAGGATATCTGCTGTCAAGGATGAGCTTGCAGCAGTTGGGGAGGTGGTTGCCCCTACAGAGCTTGTGCGGACAGCGGTGAACGGGGCTTCAAAGCCCTGGGGTGCTTTTGTGCAGGCTATTGTGGGTAGGGAGAACCTACCTAGTTGGGAGAGGCTATGGGATGATTTTGTGCAGGAGGAGACCAGGAGGGGTATCGTACTTGGTAGCAGCTCTCACAGAGGGGTAGATGATGAGGATGTGGCTTTGGCAGCCAAGGGTAAGAAGAAGAAGGGCCCCAAGAAGGGTGGGGCCAAGTT
>LPNX010876795.1:285962-307196 GCA_001517045.1 Pseudotsuga menziesii
TGCGAAGCACTGTGGCTTCGCAAGTTGTTGGCAGATTTATTTGATCAGGAGCTTAGGCCCACGGTCATTTACTGTGACAATCAGAGTTGCATACAGCTATCTGAGAATCCAGTATTTCATGACAGGTCGAAGCATATAGAGATCAAGTACCACTTCATCCGAGATTATGTTCAGAGAGGAGCAGTTGAGCTTCAGTACATTTCCACAGATGAGCAGGTAGCTGATGTCTTGACGAAGTCCTTGGGGAGGGGCAAGTTTGTCTTCTTCAGGGACAAGTTGGGAGTGGTACGGAACACCTTCCTCGGTAAGAGGGAGTGTTGATTTTTGTACCTAGTCAGATGTTCCCTAAGTGGCTTTAATTTTGCCTAAAGTCACTTTAAGAGGGAAAAATGTGACCCTCACATTAAAGTCACTTAAATGTGATTTTATGACTATAGTCACTTTTTTGATAAAGTAAGTGAGTGAGTGAATTTATTTATGGGAAATAAATAAATGTGAATTTCACTCTCACTTGGAAAAATAAAAAAAAAAGGGGTGAGGGAGGCAAAAGGGAGATCACTTGTTCATTTTTCAAGTTGAAGGAGAAGAGAGAGCTCAAGGAGGGCAAATTTCCAGACAAGGGTTTGAAGCTGAAGATTTTAGCAATTTGCTTGCACGGTTCCCTAGATCGTACGGCCGCATTAATTGCTGGAGTACGGCCTGCATTTAATGCTGAGTACGGCTGCATTTATTGGCACGGATTTCGAGGAGGAAGTACGGCCAGGTCTGCACAGAAATCGAGGTGTACGGCCGAATTAAATGCTGCACGGAAATCGAGGAGTACGGACTGTGTACGGCTGAGCAAATTTCGGCACAGATTTCGAGGTAAAGTACAGCCTGTAATTAATGCTGTACGGACTGCAATAAATTGGCACGAATTTCGAGGAATCTGTACGGCTGGTTTGCTGTACGGTCTGCTGTCAGATCGGCACGAATTTCGAGGAAAGTGTACGGCCAGATTCTGCTGTACCTGTGCATTTATTGCTGAGAGAAAATTTTGCAAACTTTGGGAAAAAGACTGCTGGTGGAGATAAGTTGTATTTTCATCTTTAATTTTCTGTCCTGTACCTTGCTGAAGAATTTAATATAAGCTCTCATCTCAAACTGGTTTTCCCCGTGGGGGTTTTTCCAGGGCTGATTAGCCAAAAATTACTGTGTCAAATTTTATGGTGTGCATGTGTTTATTTACAGCCTGTTAGTATTTTTCAGCGTGTTTAAATTGTTCAGAAAAATTTCATTAAGTAACTTCAAGCCTATGCAAAACCGGCTGAAGTGAAACTCACGAAATTGTTCATTAAACCAGCAAGCTGTCAAACAAGAATTTTCAACAGTCCATAGGTGTGACGGAGTGACCACCCTGTTGCCCTTTAGGGGCAAACGGACTTACATCATACAAAGGATGAGTGCGCATCTCCGACAACTGACTAGCTAATTGAAGATTATTCACTTAATTTGCAGTAGTGTTTAAAAACATTGTTACTTTGTTAACTATGTTAACCTAGCAGCAACACGGAAGGTCTTCCTACATGTGTTCTTGCATGCAGAAAACTTAAATTAGGAAGCCAATTGTATTTAATTATTTTTCCTAAAATAATTAAAGTGATATAATTGTTTATTGACTTTAAGTGAAAGTGAAATTAGGGTTTTCGCTTTGCCTAAAGTTATAAAAGAGAGATCAATTGGTGGAGAGGACACAGTTGCATTTTGACTGAAATGGAGGAAGAAGTGTGAGAGAGAGAATTTTGGGAAAGAAAACGAAGGAGCACTAACTCAAGAAGACAACCCTAAATTGCATAGGAGAGAGACAGGAGACTTTGGCGAAGGAACACCATACAGCAGCATAACCGTACAGTCGTACAGCAGCAAGCTGCCTTCAGAGCCGTGCCATCTCACAAGTTTTTCTCAGTGATTTTTGGGCATTTCAATTTTGCCATCTAGGGCATAAATCGATTTTCTAATATTGTAAAAGCTTTGTATTTTCTTAATAAAAATACCCTCTCTTACTTTTGCACCAGTTTTCCCATCTTGGGTTTTGTCTGGGGGTTTCTATCCAAAAAGAGTTTGTCGTTTCTATTGATGGGATTGATGTTGTAAATGGTTCTCAGTTTTATATTCCGTTGCATAGTGTCAAGAAGTTCATGTGTGGTTATTTCAGTTAAATTTAAATATTATGTTTTAGCCCTAGTTGTGCTTTAAAGGAAAATTTACATGGTATCAGAGCTCTGGTGAGCAAAAGCTGAGAGATTTGCAGCAGCAGTGACAAATCAGGGGCAGATCTATTGAAGACACAAACTTAGATTGGAGATCTAGGGTTTTACGGATACACTTCAGTATGACCATGCAGTTGAGAGTTGAGGATAGACTCTAGAGGGCACAGAACTTTCCTACATGGAAAGAAAGGATCACAAGGATCCTGGACGTCAGGGATGCAGAGGATCACATTGACTCCACAAAAGTTGCACCAACAGATCCGACAGATCTGAAAGCTTGGACGAAGATTGATTCCAGAGCCATGTTGATTATCATAGATGGAGTGAAGGACCATATAGTCCCTCACCGTTCTGGTAAAAAGACCGTAGCAAAGATGTGGACGGCTTTGGAGAGTCTGTACCAAAGCAAGAACGAGAACCGGAAGATGGTGCTGCAAGAGAAGATGCCCAACACCAAGATGGCCAAGGGAGAAAGAGTGGTGCCTTATCTCACGAGGCTCACACAGATCAGGGATGAGCTTGGAGTTGTTGGCTCTAAGACAGTGGATAATGAGATAGTTAGGATAGCCCTCAATGGCTTCTCTAAGCCATGGGACACCTTTGTCAAAAGTGTTGTGGCTATTGAGAAGCTCCCTGATTGGCAGAGACTATGGGATGACTTTGTGCAAGAGGAGACCTGTTGTCCACCGATTACACACCAACAACAGAAATCAATTGAAAGCTGTCTCCTCACTTAAGAAAGTGGGAGAGGTGTGACCTTGGGGGCAAGCACAGAGCTAGGTACTGTCACCTACTCCTAGCTCCTCCGTTTAGGCTAACTCCTAACGAAGCCAAGGGGGGTAGTCCCTAACAAAGAGTTTTCTATGGCTCAATGTTTAAGTTAAGTTTTGGATGTTTGGGATGCGGATGGGTGTTGTTTAGGAGTTATTGTGATTTAAAATGATTAATATTAAGGGGATGATGATTAATCAAAGCAATCCACATTGCTAACAACAGATCACACAGATAAGCAAAGATTCCAGACTTATAACTTAAGCATTCAAATATAATCAATTGAAATGGACCATAGACAGTTGATCAAGATAGAAAATTAATCAAATATAACAAAGGACCAGTGCCTTATGGAGTCAAATAAATGCGTGAAATAAAATCTAGGAATTAAGATAGTGAGTATTAGGTTTTGCAAGTGCTCTTGGTAGATTTTAAGAGTTTTTAACAGTGGTCTTACTTACGGTAGCTGGATGTCCTAACCGGAAATACCTTCAGTGGCTCCATTCTAAGACATGACGGACCTGTTTGGGATCACAGGTAAGTGTTCAATAACTTAACTACCTGTGCCCAGACTGGGTAGCCCGACGCCCACACTTAGAATTTCCCCACATGCCTCGGTATTTAAACGAAACAACGCCGGTGCGTTGGTTATGGGGGAAAAGTTTTAATTGAGTTACTCTTGTAGGGTTTAAAGATCCAGTGTCGTTTCTAGGTATTCCGATCAGAGATCGGTCAGAGCATACTTCGGCAAGGAGGGAAGGGAGTTAATTAATTAAAGGGGTGTGTGTGTTGAAGATTTTATTAAGTTAATTAATTAGACTCTCCGACAGAGAACGCTCTTGACCTTGTCTTATAACGAAGGTTCAAGAGTGTTATCTAATCTAGATGAGACTAATGCAACGATGATGCAAATACTAAGATGCTCCCCGATAGAGAGTGCTCTTGACTTGTGTTTCTGCAAGTTCAAGAGTCTTATTTAAGAGTTAATTGATTAAACAAATGTGACAAGAAGCTAAGATGAGTTATTAAACTCTCCAGCAGAGAGTACTCTTGATCCACCTTATGGTGTGATTCAAGAGATTTAAGCAGTTGATTTACTTAGATAAACAATTTAAAATAGAATAATCAACTTAATTAATGAATTAGATGTGATGGATTAACAATTATTCTAAGAATAAGATGCAAATAATGATGAAGACAAGCAAATCTAACCTAAGCATACACGAGTAAACACAACACAAGCCTCCCCAAATGGGGGAGGATGAGAGTGGAGACTTAAAAAGCCCACTCAAACAAAGGTACTTTATTGAAATTTATACAATGTGTCTTAAGGATTTCAATCCTTGAAAGGACTTTTCAAATGAAAGCAAATAACTCTACTAATATTAGGACTTGTGTAAAAAGGAGAGTGCTTTTACTTTTACTTGAAGATCTTTCTGAAACTTGTGAAAAGAGAAAAGAGAAGAAGTTTGAATGAGAGCCAAAAGAGCAAAGGAAAAGAGGGTTGAAACAAAAGAAGATGAGGAAAAGAAGGCAAGAAAACAAAAAGAAGGTCAAAATCAAAGAAATGGAGGGATAGGGCAGACAACTATGAAGCTAAAGGAGGACAAAAATTGAAGAAAACGGGGCAGCGAAAGAGAAAACAAATGGTTGTCATAAAAAATACAAAACAAGGCAGCGAACAAAAAGTGGAAGAAAAGGCCAATAACAAGGTTGAAGAAGGCGCAAAAACTAGGGCAAAAAGAGGCAAAAAGAGAAGAAAGACTAGGGCACACTAGGGCTGTCCAAAATGAAGAAAAGGGATGGTAAAAGAGAGAAAAAACGAGGCAGCGATGAAGAAAAAGTGAGAAAAGGAAAACAAGTCAAGGAGGAAAGGGGCTAGCAAGCAAAGAAACAAAAGAAGTCAAGGAGCAAAGAGAGAACTAGAGGAAGGAAGTTCGTTAACCAAGAAAGTATTTAAAACTATGGATGGAACCCAAGAGAGAGAGTTAGACTCCCAGCTTTCTTTTTGTATTTTGAAGAAGAAGATCTCTGTAGGTTCTGCAATGAAAGTGTTAGATCAAAAAGGTTGCTTGAAGCCTGGGATAGAAGCAGTTGAGCTCACACCCTTCTTCAACCTGTGAAGTTTGAAAACACACTACAACTAAACACAAAACGTGAGATCAAAATATATGCTAGTATGCTAAGAAAATTGAATTATGATCAACATTACGTATATACCGATTACTCATGTCCATCAAAATTACTAATCTACTTTGCATAAACAATCACGTTGAACTACAAATGATTGTTCTACTGTGCCAACAATGGCCCTCTTGAGCTAACAAATAAACAATTTAATCTCACATAAGCATTAAGGAAATAGGAGTTAGAGACAATATCACCTCAACCAATTGCAAAGAACTACCACATCCAAGAGCTCATGGACCTCCAAAGTCTGATCTTTATTAACAAATTAAAGCAAATGCTTGATACTATTTTCTCAGAGTAACTCTGCTACAAAAGTCCATCCAAATAGAGCTGAAGGAGCCTCTATTTATACAATGAGAGAGTGCTAAAACCCTAAAACCAAACCTCATAACCTAACCGGCCTAGCCACCAAACAGAGAAACCAAACCTAAGATGGAGAGCTGGGAGTGAGGGGAGGCCTCCACCTAGGCAAGGCACCCCCACTCCAACCCTGAACAACCAAATCAAGCCATAAATGAACCCACACATGTGGAAGGCGCCCTCAGGAGAGAGAGGGGCATGAGCTGTGAAGAAGACGTCTGGTGATGTAGGTAAACAACCTTTTAGGTTTGGTAGGAGCCTGTGCTAGGTTTGGGAAGCCCACTGATGGTGTAAGCCTCAGTCTTCACCTCGATCAAATCACCGGACCAATGAGTGCTCTCCATCTCATTCTTTAGCTACAGATGACAAAGCGGCTAACTGATAATAAATTAATTGCTCACTTAATGCTGACTGAAGCTGAGTTATGACAACTCCAAACATCATAAGTGCTCGATGAGATGTCATTTAGCCTTTTATTTCGCTGAATTTGGATTAATTTGGAGAGTTTTAATTTTCTCCAAAATAATCATTTTTTAATAAAAATTCATTTTTTTCCTCAAAACTGACTTTTTTGAGAAAAAAGGCATTATGTGTCCGATTGATGATCTGAAAGTTGGTTCTGACTGGCTGGCCGATCAAGAATGATTTTTGGCTTAAAGTTAGAGCCTTCAATCACTAAATTCGGGGTCCAGATGACCGACTTATTACAAATGGGTTTTTTCCATTTAATTTATGGAAAAATTAACCCAAAAAACTTAGGGAAAATAGTTAATAAATTAATAAATAATTTTTTCCCCGTTCGAAAAAGATTTTTTCGAAATTTTTTTATATGTCCAGATGACTTAGGACATGACCATGCTCTACCTAAATAATGCCTAGTAGGTTTATAACACTCAGTTGGGCTCTAATAACCCCCCAAGGCCCAGAATTCAACATCAGGCATTCCAGCTTTGGAGGAAGCGGGAGAAAACCTCGTCAATTATACTCGGCTGAAGGCAAAGCATAATTGTCAGGGGCAAAAAACTCCCTGGAATACCTTATTTGAGATTCTACGTCTCAGGAGACCAAACCACTCAAAAATATCCTACTAGCACATTTTATTACAAACCCCGCGGCGCCATGGTTAAAATTATTCAAATCAAAAACTGGCTAGCCAATATTGGCTAGACATGCATACGGATCAACTGATACACTGGAATCAGACTTTGAACAAGCCTGTCAACCGATGGCTCCTCAGGTAACCCAACTATGGTACAAAAAGTTGGTAACAAGACCCACATGGGTCAAGGATCAGTGTCATCCAGTAGTGCCCCACAGATTGTCGATGAGGAGGCTCTAGCCCTTACAGGGAAGAGCAAGGGTAAGCCAAAGAGGAAGAAGGATGATAAGAAGATCCTTGACGTTTCAAAAGTCAAGTGTTTTATCTGCCGCAAGCAGGGACACTTTGCCTCCCAATGCCTAGACAGGAAGAAGTAGAGTAACACTCAAATGGTTGGATCTGCAGAGGTGGATGAGTTCAACAGGAACTTCGATGAGGACTTTTGCTTGATAGCTTGCATGGCAAGCACCACAAGGAGCAGTATATGGTACATCGATAGTGGAGCATCTAGTCACATGACTGGACAGAAGAGATTCATCAAACACTTGCAGGAGGGTGGAACATGGATCCACGTTAACCTGGGTGATGATGCACGGTATCAGGCGCAGGGAGTTGGCACTATTTCATTTCAAAGGGAGTTTGTCAAACCCCTCAGTTTTGCTAATGTCCAAGAACCTCATATCAGTCTGCACTCTGGAGGACAAGGGATTTCAGTTCAAATTCCGAGACCATAGAGTGTATATCAGGCCCAAGGGGTCAGATCGGAGCATGGATCAGGTGATTGGCATCAAGAACGAGAAAGTGTATAGAATACATCGAGCTCTTTATGGGCTCAAGCAAGCACCTCGGGCATGGTACTCAAGGATAGAGAGCTATCTAAGGGAGATGGGATTTCAGCGGAGTGAGGTTGACCACAACCTTTACTTCTTGACAGGTGAGGTGCCTCTCATATTGGTCCTATATGTGGATGATCTCTTTCTTACAACAGATGAGAGGTTGATTGGAGACTGCATGTCCAACCTTGCAGTGGAGTTTCAGATGAAAGACCTTGGGATGATGCATTACTTTCTGGGCTTGGAGGTTTGGCAGAGAGATGGAAGCTTCTTCATTGGACAGGGGAAGTATGCAGTAGAGATCTTGAAGAGATTCAGGATGGAGGACTCAAGCCTATGGCCATACCTCTAGTTTCCAACTAGAGAAAGATTGATGCATCAGGGTCAGACGCATTTGATCCTACCTTGTATCGTCAACTTATGGGATCACTTGTGTGTCTGGTCAACACTCGACCAGACATCAGCTTTGCAGTCAAATCTTTGAGTCAGTTCATGGTGGACCCTCGGAGAGTGCATTGGATGTTTGTGAAGCACATACTTCGCTACATCAGAGGTACAATGGAGTATGGATTGGTTTATAAGCGCAGGGGGAGTGTACAGTTAGCAGGTTTCACAGATGTTGACTAGGAAGGATGTGTAGACGACCAGAAGAGTACTTTAGGTTGTTGTTTCAGCATTGGGTCAGGGGTTGTCTCTTGTTTCAGTAGGAAGCAGAAGTCAGTTGCATTGACCTTGGCAGAGGCTGAGTACATGGCAGCCAGCATGGCTGCTTGTGAGGGTATGTGGCTAAGGAAGTTACTTTCAGGGTTGTTCAAGTGTGAGCTAAAGGCTATAGTAGTTCACTGTGACAATCAGAGTGGAATCAGGCTATCTAAAAATGCAGTGTTCCATGACCAGAGCAAACACATAGACATCAGGGACCACTTCTTGAGAGATTGTGTTCAGAGAGGAACCATTCGGTTGGAGTACATACAGACAGATGAGCAGGTGGTGAACATTTTCACCAATGCACTTTGCAGACAGAGTTTTGTACAGTTCAAGGATAAGTTGGGGTTGCTACCGAATCCCTTCCTCGTTGAGAGGGAGTGTTAAACTAGCAGCAACAAGCAAGGTCTTCCTATGTGCATGTGTTCTTGCATGCAGAAGACTTAAATCAGGAAGCCAATTGTATTTAAATATTTTTCCTAAAATAATTAAAGTGATTTAATTGTTTATTGACTTTAAGTGAAAGTGAAATTGGGGTTTTCACTTTACCTAAAGTTATAAAAGAGATCAATTGTTGGAGAGGACATAGTTGCATTGCAACAGAGACGAAGGAAGAAGTGTCAGATAGAGAATTTTGGGTAAGAAGACGGAGGAGTACTAACTCGAGAAGACAACCCTAAATTGCAGAGAGAGACAGGAGACTTTGGAGGAGCTACACCATACAGCAGCAACAGGACAGTCGTACAGCAGCAAGTTGCCTTGTGAACCGTGCCATCTCACAGTTTTTTCTCTGTGATTTTTGGGTGTTTCGATTTTTCCATCTAGGGCATAAATTGATTTTCTGATATTGTAAAAGCTCTGTATTTTCTTAATAAAAATATCCTCTCATACTGTTGCACCGATTTTCCCATCTAAGGTTTGGTTCGAGGGTTTCTACCCAAAAAGATTGTGTCGTTTCTATTGATGTGATTGATGTTGTAAATGGTTCCAAGTTTTATATTCCGCTGCATATTGTAAAAAAGTTCATGTGTGGTTATTTCAGTTAAATTTAAATATACCGTTTCTTCCCTAGTTGTGCTTTAAAGGAAAATTTACAGACTAGGCATCCATTTAGATATAGCATTTAAGTTTCGATGCCTTAATGTCTAAAGACACTTTTGGTTAGGACTACTCGTGTTCAATGAAAATTTTTGGTTCCCCCAATCCGGTTTCAGTTTCAGTCACTACATATGGTTTAATGCCCAAACCCCATCATGCATGTACATTTAAAAATTAAGATTTTCCTGGAAACTTGAAACACATGAGATATATTTTCAACTTTTTTAAACTGTGAAACTTTATAACAGCCGTACTTTTCTTACTCAGAAAATTAATACAGGCAACACACATGAAAAATAAAGACTCGGATTTTTTACCAAACTGTTCCAGGAAAAACCCCGAAGGGAAAACCTATTCTTCAAAGAGATTTTTATTTCTTTAGAGACAATTTCACTTAAAAAATACAGCAGTACTTATCTCATTTTTCATCTCGAAAAACATGCCAGAAAACACACTAACAAAATTGTTGTACGGATTCCTCAAATTCTGCCAAACATATCACTATACGGATGCCTCGAAATCTATGCTTGTACGGATTGCAGTATGGACTACAATAAATGTTAATACCTGCCTCGAAAATCGTGTGGTACAAATTTTTAATTCTGCCTCGAAAATCGTGCCTACTTTACTTCGATTTCTATGTTGTGCAAATCTGTACGACCAGCATTAAACCTTGTCCACCTGCATTGTGTTGGAGACATTTACCATCATACACACTCTTTTTGGTCAAATTGGCCTAGTTAACCACTATCCTAAGTATAATTGACATTAATTGACATCAGTGGAGCATTAATTTCCATCATCCAGTCACACCCACGCCTACCTACAGTGAAGGAGGCTAACTTAGCCTTCTCCTACAATCAAGGAGGCTAACTGGAGCACTCCGGGGGTGATCTGAGTGATATTAATGCACCTAATTGCTAACTGGTGGTTACAATCAGTTAAGGCGCCTCCTCTCATTAAATATATTATTTAATGATTATTTATTATTATTTAATGATCTGGAGTCAACAGGGTGCCTCCACCAACTTCTGATGGTCAGTTCAGCTTCAATTAACCTCATCGGGGTTCATTGAAGTCATGGAGCACTAGCACTTGATGGTTGGTTTGCTATGACATGTGTTTGATCTCCTTCAGTTGAGATTCAGTCATTTATTGCACTCCGACTTCAGTTAGGGTTTGGTGAGTCAATTAGGGTTTTGGTCAAGTGGTTAACTGACTGTGTACCTATGGTTGAGAGTCAGTTAAGCCAGACTCACTCATTGAATTCGAATTGCCTCCTTAGGTATTCGAATTCCTCATGGATTCAAGCTATTGCTTGACATTGTTATTGTAACCATTCATTGTTTATTGAATATACAGAGAGGAAACCAATTCTGGTTCCGATTAACACCATTTCATGAGTTATTTGTTGATTATTCTTTGATGAGATTGATGCTTTGTTCCTAGATCAATGTGCAAGATTAATATGGTATCAGAGCATACGGCGGGACAAAGATCTATCTCTCAAAAACAAGCTTTTTGACAGATTTCTCCATGAAAAGTGAGCAATAGCTTAAAATTCCAGCACTACACTAGAAGCCAAGGCTTACCACTCAATATCCCAAGTAAAGAACTTGTTGATCAAGCTTGCTTGATTGACTATGCTAGGTGTGATGAAATCCTAGAATGTGCAGGCTGTGCGACCTTATTTTGCCCTTTCTGTTTTGATTTTTAGGTTTCTACAGGTGAACCATTCGCTACAGCATATCCAGATGGCCTCCTCAATAGATCTCTTCACTCCATACAATTTCCACTCATGGAAAAATAAAATGGAGATTCAGTTGCGCTCCAAAGGACCCCATAGAGTCGCCATGGGCACTGAAGTTGAGCCTGGATCCGCCATAGAAAAATCAAGATTCTTGAACAAGAAGGATGAAGCCTTCGGTTTCTTGTGCCTCTCTATTTCCGAAGACCTTCTCTTCCATCTTACGGATCTGAAGACACCGAAAGAAATATGGGACAAATTGGAATCTCTATGCGGAAAGCATGATGACTTCAGAGTTTACCAACTCGAAAATGAACTCATGTTTCTCCTCTCCAACCTTCCAATTTCGAGACTGAATGATTTCTTTACAAAGTTCAAGCATACTGTTTTACTCTTGAAGCAATGCAAAGTGGAGAAGGAGGATGATCAGCTCATCCTTGCCATCCTCTCCAAACTCGGGGCTGATTATTCAGTTTTTGTTTCTACAATCCGTGCGGGGAAGCTCACAACCCCCGGATGGAAGATGCCTACACTCAATGCCTTCATTGAGTCCCTAACTAATGAACATGACAAGCTTGTCCAGATGGGGATCATCCGATCTTCCCGTGATCAAGCCCTCCATGTCTCGAGGCCTAAAGATCTAAAGGGTAAAGGAAAGCAGCAGAAAAATCAGAAAACTAAATTTGATGCTCCCAACCCTAGAGTTGAAAAACAACAAACACTCTCCTCTGCAGGAGACAACATTGGAAATCCAAATGATCCAAGGAGAACCCGGTCTGATTTCCAAAGAGCAGGTATTGCGCTCTCTTGTTCTGATAATTTGTTGTCCGAAACTTGCTATTTGATGATTAGTTCAGATCCAAAATCCTACTACCATGCTCGAAATGATCCGAGATGGCAAGTTGCCATGGATGAAGAGATGAATTCTCTTCAGAAAAACACTACTTGGGAGCTAGTTTCTCTTCCTCCGGGAAGGAAATTGGTTCAATGCAAGTGGGTGTTTCGAACAAAGGTTGTCGTTGATGGAAGCACTTGCAAATATAAGGCAAGGCTGGTAGCAAAAGGTTTCTCTTAGGTCCAAGGAGTGGACTACCATGAGACCTTTGCACCAATTGCAAAAATGGACTCCATCCGCCTTGTTTTGGCTATTTCAGCATCCAAGCACTGGGAGGTGCATCACATGGATGTTAAGTCAGCCTTTCTGAATGGAGATCTTCATGAGGAGATATACATGAAGCAACCTGAGGGCTACATTACTGACCTATCTCTGGTTTGCAAGCTAAAGAAGTCACTATACAGGTTAAAACAGGCCCCAAGAGAGTGGTATCCAAGATGGATGCCTTCCTTCTCTCGCAAAACTTTCAGAGATGTAGATCAGATCCAAATGTGTATTTACAGCAACATGATGGTCATCTAATTATCATTGTTTTATATGTTGATGACTTACTGATCACAAGTAGCACAATTGCCTCCATTTCAGCCATCAAAACTGCTCTCCCCAATGCCTTTGAAATGAGTGATTTGGGGCTTCTAAAACAATTTTTGGGGCTCGAAATCAAGCAAAATTCAGATGGGATTATGGTCACTCAGTCCAAATACATTTCAGACCTGTTAGTCAAGTTTAACATGGTTGAATGTAGGCCTGCACCATTCCCTTTCCTTTCAGGGATCAGCCTTGAAGAAGGAAAGCACACACCTCCCATGGACAGCACTATCTATCGACAGCTGATTGGTAGCTTGTTGTACTTGACACATTCTAGGCCTGATATTTGTTATGCCGTGAATGTTGTATCAAGATACATGCAGCAGCCTCATGATCTTCATTGGAAGGCAACCAAGAGGATCCTCCAGTACATTCAGGGAACCAAGACCTACGGCATTCACTATGCTGCAGACTCCGAGCTAGAGCTGGTTGGATACACAGATTCCGATTGGGCGAGTGATTCTATTGATCGGAAGTCAACTTCCGGATATGTATTCATATTTGGTGGTGGCCCTATTTGCTGGTCAAGCAAAAAGCAGGCTGCCATAGCACTATCTTTAGCAGAGGCAGAGTATCGAGGAGCGGTGAATGCTTGCATCCAAGCAGTTTGGTTGCAAAGCATTCTTTCAGAGTTTGATCTTGGTAGTACTTTGTCCACTGTCCTCTTTTGTGACAACCAAAGTGCTATTAAGATATCCACGGATCCAGTTACCAGGCAGAGGACCAAGCATGTAGAGGTTCACATGCACTACATCAGGGAGCTAGTGCATGACAGGACCATCATTTTGCAATACTGCCTGACTGATGAGCAGATTGCAGACATCTTCACCAAGAGCTTTTCAGAAAAGAAGTTCACTTACCTCCGTTCACTGTTGGGGGTGAGTTCATCAAGGTGATCCAGACTACTTTCAGTGTTCAGCTTGAGGAGGGGTTTTCCCCACTGGGTTTTCCCTCTTTTCCTCACTTATTTTGTTTTGAGCATTGTTTCAGTTTCAACATTGTACAGGGTGACCTATGGCCTTAGTTGTCGGGGCCCTAGCATTTTTATGCTTCTATGTTTTCTAACTCTTCTTGAGTATAGCTTAAGGGGGGGTGTTGGAGACATTTACCATCATACACACTCTTTTTGGTCAAATTGGCCTAGTTAACCACTATCCTAAGTATAATTGACATTAATTGACATCAGTGGAGCATTAATTGCCATCATTCAGTCACACCCACACCTACCTACAGTCAAGGAGGCTAACTTAGCCTTCTCCTACAGTCAAGGAGGCTAACTGGAGCACTTCGAGGGTGATCTGAGTGATATTAATGCACCTAATTGCTGACTTGTGGTTACAATCAGTTCAACCAGTCAGTTAAGGCGCCTCCTCTCATTAAATATATTATTTAATGATTATTTATTATTATTTAATGATCTGGAGTCAACAGGGTGCCTCCACCAACTTCTGATGGTCAGTTCAGCTTCAGTTAACCTCATCGGGGTTCATTGAAGTCATGGAGCACTAGCACTTGATGGTTGGTTTGCTATGACATGTGTTTGATCTCCTTCAGTTGAGATTCAGTCATTTATTGCACTCCGACTTCAGTTAGGGTTTGGTGAGTCAATTAGGGTTTTGGTCAAGTGGTTAACTGAGTGTGAACCTATGGTTGAGAGTCAGTTAAGCTAGACTCACTCACTGAATTCGAATTGCCTCCTTAGGTATTTGAATTCCTCATGGATTCAAGCTATTGCTTGACATTGTTATTGTAACCATTCATTGTTTATTGAATATATAGAGAGGAAACCAATTCTGGTTTCGATTAACACCATTTCATGAGTTATTTGTTGATTATTCTTTGATGAGATTGATGCTTTGTTCCTAGATCAATGTGCAAGATTAATACATTGGGTATCATGTCTTTCTATTGGTATAATAGTCTAGAAATTCGTACCCTCCTTTCTCTTCCTGTTTCTTGGAATTTGTGCAAGGGTCTTCTCTGTGGTTCTTCTCTTCTCTTTTGCTCCTCTCTCCACAAAATCTCTCTTTCGAATGTGAACAACTAAATTAGATTTGCCTTTCCCAAGATTTTTTTGTTTGAGTAACTTCCAGCAACAAATCAATGGCTTTGATTAAAAAGTGTTGGCTAAAGTTGTAATTGATGACAACACATTAATGACAAAGGTCAAAGTGATGATATGGCAAGGTCAAGGTCAAAGTACAAGGAGGACAAGGAGACAATGAACGGCAAAAGTGACATGGACAAAGAAGACTTTGAAACTCTTGTAGTTGGTGGTATTGCCTTTGGCACCCTCATGTGTGGGGTCTTTGATGTCCTGAACAAATTGACTATTTTAAGGGTATTGGACCATGGGATTGCAAATAAACCCATCATGGGGAGATAGCCCTTGTCGTGTATTTTCCAACGGTAGGTGGCACGTCATGTGGTTCCTTACGGTTGAAGAGATATGAATTTTTGAAGTTGGTGTGCCCCACCTTTTTGGGGCAGCCGACCTGTTATCACCAAACTTGTAGTTGCCCCTATGAGGTGGAACCAAGATAGCCTCGACTCCCAAATGGATAGTTGTCACGCCAATCGAGGCAATCTTCACTTGATGTTGTCTTAGCCCAAGACAACAATGGGGGAGACCCAAATCTACTCCCAACAAGAGATATCAGACCAAAACACCAAATCAAATCAAATGAAGTTGAAGTATGTAAGGTGTAAGCTGAAGTAAACCCTAGATCTATAGATGAAGTCACAACGTGAGTTAGGGTTTGGATCAAGGGTTTATGAAGTGTGAAATTGATCCAAGTTTGAAATACAGGTGACTTATGAGCCCTTCTACTAGATCCAGAATCAAGGTACTAGCAAAAGATGATGATATCCACTGCCTTGGGAAACGTGACCAATGCAGGGAGGGTAAAAACAGGATTGGGGATATCTAGTACCACGGGTTAGACTCGAAGGAAGGTTTAACAGTGTCAAAGTACCCGAGCCTCAAGGACAAGATCAAATCGCAAGAGAAAATGGCCAACTGAGGGGTTGCACTAGGGTTTAGAGAGCAGTGCCTTGGGATTTGGGCCCAATGGAGTCACCTAAGCAAAATGTCTGGGAGAACCCACTTAGAGTTTGACCCAATCTACAAAACTCAGAAATGGTTTGCCAAAAGATCAAGCGATTTGATCTATAATATTTTTTTATTTTTTATATTTAGGGTTTTAACATGAAAATGAAGATGTCAATGGATTGAGATCTAGAAAAGAAGAACTAACCTGTAGATCTTACCTGGACAACCTTGTAGATGCCTTGATGATGATGACCTATGCCGTCCCGATCAATTTGAGAAGATTTGGGGGAAGCCTCTATGTAAATCGATTTGCTCAAGGAAGCCAATGTGCCCTCTCTCCTGCACAACAAGCGTCAACAATATCATATTTGATGCGTCACAAGAAATGTACAAATGCTACAGAAAAATAGCAAGATGAAATCATAGATCGCAATGATACTAATGAAAACCCCCTGACATGAGCGATGCCAAACAAGCAAGTTGAGGAGGCCCTGCAAAAACGCCCAAGTGAAGTCGCCCTCGTGTAAACAAGACAATGTTTCCAAAAAAAATGTAGATCTCACCACAAATATTCAAATGCTAGGAAGTAATAGACTTTCCAATCACCATTGAATAACACCAGATGCAAAGGAAATCCAAAAATTTCCACAAGAATAGTTTTTCTATTATCCAGATCCAAGAGCCAAAGCCCCCTTTACAATGAGAAGCTCTCTCTTTTAAATAGGAATGAGAGATACCAAAATCATAACTACTTTCCAAATGGGTGGCTAAGATTAAACGATAAAAATGTTCTAATCAACGATTGAGATGAGTTCAACATAAAGAACATGGATCAATACCATAATATAATATATCAATGGACCAAATCACCCTAGGAGAGAGGATCCCACTCAATAAAAAATAAATAAAGCTCATGGTGGGTCTAGAGGGTTTTAACTAACTCCCCTACTGTGTCCCCATGGCACAATAAAATAAATATAATTTTTTAAATGCAAAATAGTGCCTCTCTGAGGAAATCGTGAGCCTCCAAAGCTCCAGAAAAAATAAAATATGCCGCAGAGATGGATATGGGTCCATCCATGTGCTGAAACTGTTGGAGGAGTGGAAGACATCACACTCATCATCAAAACTCATCCCATACCATTTCCTTGCCTCAGTAGCCCAAATTGAATTCTTCAGTAGCCATTTTTATTATTTTAAATCTACCTCGAGAAACATGATATGGCCAAAACTGCCACCTAGAGTGCCAGCGTTGTCAATTTGAGCCCACCAAGCTCTCTGGAAGGGGGGTAATATGGTAAAAACAAGTGGTTGGACCACCCCCTCCTCATGCAGCGCCCTAGGTGAATCAATCAAATCACCTCTCTGCTCTGACAGGCCATTTAGCATGGCAAAACTGCACCAAAATGGTACACTAAGACAAATCATCACTGTAACTGCCTGAAACTGAAAATAAATTGTCTCATTGGACTCGGGGAGCTCAAATCCAGCTAAGGTGCATACTCATACACCCTAGCGATTTCTGCATGATCAGGTTCAATATCCAATATGCCCAGATAGATAGAATAATAATCTGTAAATGCTCAAATAATCAATAATATAACCCAAGCTAACATCCATCTGCTGCAAGTGTTCAAAGGTTAAGACATGCTCTACAAATCATTCAAATAACAATTATAACAAGCAACAATCATTTCACTGGTGATCTATCAACGAAATATAGAGTTTCATTAATTAACTATAACTCAGACTAGACTTTCAAGACCATACTCACTTCATAGTTGTAATCAATTTGCTAGTGAAGGGTGAGGGCTAGAATTCAAATGGTTAGGATAAAGGGTGACTACCAACTTGACACTCTGACACTTCGGATATGGAAAGGGGGTACTCACTCTAGCATATGCCAAACAAGCAACAAAACAAGGGATGGCAGTGTCTCACAAATGGATAAGTTACATTCAGAGGTGCTTATTCACCTTGACAAATGCTCACAATCCAAATCAAATACAAGTAAGACCAACAATCTTTAGATACAACTTTTTAAGAACCATTGCTTTTTGGGCCTTTGAATTTCCATGGCCTTGATCCATGCATTTATTACACGGATTTTTATTATTGAGGCTTCATGCATTCATGTATGTTTAAAAGCACTATTTTTCATGAATGTTTTTTCACAAGATATTCATTTCAACATACTTCAAAACCAATTTCATTAGGCTTGCCTTACATTCACGTATGTTTAAAAGCACTACTTTTCATGAATGGGTTTTTTCATAAGATATTCATTTCATTTTCAAATACATTGTATTGATGGCAGCGCTACTTGCTTCAGGTTTAGCCAATACAACATAGGCAACTCAGAGCCGAGACGTAAATAAACAGGGAAGCTTGTCCAACACAGAGGCTCTAGTGGGGAAAGGTCCTCCATGCCACAAGTCAAGTAGTAGGTCGAGAAAAAAACATAACTAGAAGGAAATGGATGGGTGGAGATAGTGTTCAGGTTGGTTTACTTATATAAACAACAAAGGCATATTAGAAATTAGCTTATTCTCCAAGACTTGTAAAGATTCTACAGGGAGCAAGTTTGTTTAACTTCCTCTAAAAGCCTTTCCAGGATCTAAGAGGGAGCTAAGCAAACCAAAGGGCTCCAGGTAGAATACCTTACTATATATTTTGAAGTGGAGTAGCCACTTGGAGAACAAGTAAACTTCCAATATGGGTAAAAGAAAGAAGAAAAAAAAATTTAAGGTTATTTCAAAAATTTTATTAACACTTTAAAAACGAATTAAATTGAAGAATTAAAGAATTAGATCTAAAATTATTTAATTAATGTCAAGACCAAGGACAAAAGACTTGTCCTCGGCAACGGCGCCAAAGATGTTGCCGCCTAATTCACGCTTTAAGGAACAGGAAAGTCACAACCTGCTATGTGTGTCCTTGGGGGCAAGCGAGAGCTGGGGACCACTGTCACCACAGTCCACAACTCCTCCGTTTAGGCAAGATCCCAACAGAGCCAAGGGGGGAAGTCCCTACGGAAAAACTAGGTTCCAAATTTATTAATTAATTACAAATTAATTAAAGGGATCTTTTATTAAGATTGAGGCTAAGGTTTTGAGAGATGACAGTCAAACCAATGCAAGATGCAATATTTAAATGACAGTCAATCCTTTTATTTATAACCAGTGCCTAAAGAATGGAGTCAGAGAATGCAACTTTCAATGGATGCAGTCTAAGTTAATTATCCCACAAGTTAAGTTGTCTAACAAATGAGATGAATAAACAAATAAATGATACAATAATGAATCAAGCTATCTAAGCAATGTACAGATGATCTAAATTTATCAGTATAAACAAATCAAGTAAAATAGTTACAGTTTAAACAAATATGAACTAGATTTACAAGTTATAGACAAGAGATAGTAGGAGGAAAATGCCTTAAATGAAATTTATCAAACCAACAGTAAATAAAAAAGGAAAGACTTTTAAGTTGAATTACTTGAAGCAGTTAAACAAATGTTAAGCATTCACCACATAAACAATTGCAGAACTGAAAGTAAATGAAACTGAAAAGTAAATGAAACTAAAAGTAAAGTGTTGGAGTGAAATGCTGGAGTGGAAGTGCGCTACAATGAAAAAATGTTATAGAACCGGTTTTGCAATGTCTCTTGGTTTATTTTAGATAGATTTTATTAAGGTTTTTCCTCTTGAAATTTAGTTTTCGAACTAGTGGTGTGACTACCCCAATCAAGTATTTCTCAAGTCAAAGAGGGAATGCTGTTGCGCTCAACAAAGTGGGAGCAAAGCCCACCCGTAGCTCACAGGTCAAACCCCAATGCCTTGGTGCTCAACAAGGGGGGCGTAGAACGCCTAGAGACCCCCCACGGTCTTCTACCCCAAGTCGCCTCCGAGGTCACTGTTTTTAATCAACAGGAAAAACAGCTAGATGGATGCCTATTAAACTAAGACTCCTCTATCCCCTGTCGTATCTCGCGAGTACCCCGAAGGGTGATAACCGAGTAGAGGAACAGGGGTAGTGAAGTTGTTGTTGGTTAATTTTAAGGGCAAATTTTAATCTTGGTGATTAGCATGCAAGGTTAATTTTAAACCATCAACAAGATCAACCAAGCGGTATCCCTTATGGGAGGTGCTGGTACCTTATCTTGGACTGAAACAAAAAGTGTGAGGGTTTGTAGCAGAAAAAGAATGTTGTTCTAATTAAACTAAGCCCCCATTTATCCTGCTTTTCATGCCCAACTTGAAGTCCCTAAAGGGAGATGACAAGTGGATAGAGGATACACCGGATAGGTGGGTTGTATGATTACCCCTTTAACAGAAAATAAAACTTGAAAGAAAAATACAACTAGCTAAAACAGTATCCTAACCACACAACAATCTCTGTGACAGAGATGGTGGTCTGTCACAGAGATAGTGGGTAAACAGAAAATAAAACTAGTTACCCTAACCTCACTTCAATCTCTGTGACAGAGATGGTGGTTTGTGACAGAGATAGGTGGGTAAACAGAAAGGAAACTTGCATAAACAGAAATCTAAGCAACTAGTTTCTAAGCTATCTCTACACTACTCATATACAGATTTACAGCAAAGAATACCCCAAAGAGAACTTCTCTTTTTGGGGTTTACAATCCTTTAGAAAAGAAGAGAAGAAGTTGTTTTTTGGGTCCCTTTTGGACCAAAACTTTTTCTAGGTTTTTTCTAAGCAATTTTGGGCGGCATAACCCCCTCTTCTGTGCATAAACCTGCAAAAAAAACAGCAACTTTACTTGCTGGAAATTACTGCAGAAAACTGAATCAGAAAGTTAACATAGATTATTGTAAAACCCAGGAATTTTATAAAAAAAAACTGAACTTCAAAATTTGGAAAAATTGAAAATTTAGTGGTTAAAAATGAACGTTTTTGGGCTGAAAATGACATATAAACAGTAGATTTAAAGCTTTAGACTAATATATAATGGATGAAAGCCCTAAAACAAGGGTTATATTCACTATACAGTGAATAAAACCCAGTTTTAGGAAGGAAAAAGAAAAATGGCCGAAATGAAATTTTGAAAAAAGAAACCCTTGGAGAGATGTCCTTGGCTTGAAAAACCTGTAAATAAACTTATGAGAGAGCTGCAAAATGTAAGCAAAGAGGTGAGTACCCAATAAATCTACCAAAATACTTTGATAAATCTTATTAAAAACTCACAAATGGAAACAAAAATACTTCTACTTACAAATCCCTCCACAAAATACTTTGAGGAGAGCTATCTAAGCTAATACAAATGCAAATCAAATAAGTACATATGCAAGTTACCTCACCAAAAGATGCATGAAATGTAGAATGACGGCACAATATCCCTCCAAAGCTTTCTTCTATTATAGCCCAACTAGGGCAAGATTCAATACAACAATGGCAAGAGGCATGGGCCAAATGCTTGAAAAAATATAAGAGGAGAAGAGGGAAGAATTTCAGCAGCATAACAATAGCATAAGAGAAGTTGCCAAATGAGGGAGTGAGACCCTCATTATATAGTTGAGGAACAACCTCAACCCCTTGAAGATCAATGGCCAAGATTAGATCTAGATCTAGATTAGATCTCCACCACTAGATCTAGGTTTGTTGACTTTGCAAGCCATCCACCAATCA
>LPNX010876795.1:323185-338002 GCA_001517045.1 Pseudotsuga menziesii
TAACGCCATTCCATGTGCAAGGTGCCATCATGGGATTCAAGTTGGTCACTAAACGGACCATCACCAAGCCAATATGTGTGTGGGTGCCTTAACCACATCAAGTGTAAGCAATGGGCATCAAGGTCTTCACAAGGTTCCATGACTTCATTAAGTCACCAAAGACCACATCATCGTGCCATCTAACCATGTCAAGTGCAAGTAGTGGGCTCCATGAACTTTGCAAGGGTATTAGGGTCTTCTTTAGGGGTTCCATGGGATTCTTCATTATACCAGGGGTTCCATGGCATGTCAAGGACCATACAAGGTCATCATCATCATCTAAGAGCTCCATGGCCCCAATAAGTGTTGCAAGGTCATCAAACCACTAAGTGTGGGTCCAAGGACTTCATCAGGGCTTTTTCAACAAGCAAGAGGTTTCATAGGCTTCTTCAACCACCCCAACCACACTAGGAGACCCTTAAGGGTCAAGATCCATCATGACATCATCTGCAAGGTAGTTGGGTCTTCTCATGGGGTACTATGATACCATTAGAGCATGAATGACCACATAATGGGTAATTAATGCTTTTCCAACCCATCTAGGGGTTCTCCATCGCCCATTAAGGCTTCAGGACCATCTCCAACGTCTTCAGCACCATCAACAGAGTCTTCAGCATCTTCAGCAAGGCGGTGGCTACAAGATCCATCCTTGCGGGTACAAGGACGTTGTCAACTGGGTACTATTAGAATTCCATATGCTAAGCTAGATTATCAACATTTAATTTCAATTTCATAAAAGCATATAGACAAGATCACTGAAAGAAATAGTATCAGAAGAACAACACAGATTTATCTCGGGAAACCCCCTAATGGGAAAAACCCAGCAAAATCTTCCCCAATATAGATGCCCCAAAAGATAAAAGGTAAAACCCAAAATTGATCCTCCTCCTTCTCCAACTATAGCTCTTTCTCTCTCTTATGCGCTACACAAGTGAGTGTGTGTATCTCAAATGAGACGAGCCTCACTCTATTTATATTCTTTCGTTCACTTGACATTTAACCCAGTTATGTAGGCTCGAGTAAACTTAACTCAGTTATGTAGGCTCGAGTAGACATAACCGGGCTAACTTAATATAATAATATATTTCAGAGGGTACTAATGACCCGACTTACAACGTAGGGGACTTCCTCATGACTCTTAGTAATTCTCTCGATAGAAACATCGGGGTACAAAGAAATAAAAATGATTCTCCCGATAGGAACATCGGGGACCAAAAAAATACATTTAGAATATTCTTTGAAGTTACAATAATTCAATAGGTACAAGGTGCTTCAAGACACAAACCCGCTCTGTAAGGGGTCCAAGGCTCAAACCCACTTTGTAAGGAGTCCAAGGCACTACAAGTGGGACTTGGTGGCATCAATGATAATCTGTGGGCCATTGCAAGTCCATGTTGGCATCAATGACAATTTCATCAATGCTTTTTAAGGAGCTTCATACCAAACTTGGCGGAATTAATGAAACCTATGCAAAAGCTACTCAAGAAAGATGTTATGTTTGAATGGGATAAAAACAGAAAAGAAGCTTTTGCATCCCTAAAAGACTGCATCTCTAGGTCCCCTGTTTTGATAAGTACAGACTACTCCAAGGATTTCCCGATTTTCTCATTTGCATCAGAAGACATAATTGCCAGAGTTTTGTTACAAAAGAACAAGGAGGGCCAAGAACAACCTATTGCATTTATGAGTAGATCCTTACAGAATTCTGACCTAAAATACACAACCATGGAAAAGCAAGCCTATGCCCTTGTGAAATCTTTAAAACAATTCAGAACTTATATTGGTTACTCCAAAGTAGTTGGTTATGTCCCTCACTCAGCAGGAAAGGATATCTTGTCTCAACAAGATTGCCTTGGCATAAGGGGAAAATGGGTATCAAAGATCCAAGAGTATGACTTGCCACTAAATTAAGCCCACTAAATTAATCAAAGGGCAGGGACTTGCTAAGATGATGACAGAAGGAAATGAACAAGCCTTAGCTATGGTTTGTCAGAATAGTTCAGCAACATTAACCGTTTCAACAGGAATTAAGCATCTTAAACAACAGTAGTATTCAGACATTATATTCTACCTCCTCAACCTGACTTTTCCAGATCATATAGTTGGCCACAAGGGAGGGTCATTAAGATTGCAATCCACCAAGTATTTCCTTACAAAAGAAGGATTGGGTTGGAAAAACCTAGATAGTCTCATGCTAAGGTGTGTGGATAAAGAGGAGTCTCTAAGACTCCTAAAGGATTTTCATTCAAGATTTTGTGGTGGCCACTTTGCAGCCAAAACCACAGCTCACAAGATCCTTAGAGTCGGATACTATTGGCCCACTTTATTTACTGATGTGCACAAGTCTGTTAGGAATTGCCAGAGATGTCAACTTTTCACAGGAAAGCATAAACTTGTTGCATTACCTCTAAAGTCGATAGTAATCCAAGCCCCTTTTCAGCAACGAGGCCTTGATTTCATTGGTAAATTTAAAGACAATTCAAGTAATTCTTATATTGGATTTTAACAACAACGGATTATTTTGCCAAGTGGGTAGAGGCCATACCTACAATAGCAGCAACCGAGAAAGTGATTATGGACCTCCTTGAAGACAAAATCATCACAACATTTGGGGTGCATGCTAAGATAACCACAGAAAATGCCAAAGCATTCAGTTCAGTAGCAATGTCTTCATTTTGCTTTAAATATGGCATTATCCTATATCATTCCTCAAACTACTATCCCTAGGGAAATGGTCTTGTCGAGTCAAGCAATAAAAACTTGATGACCATCGTGAAAAAGATTGTTGGCGACAACAAGAAGGCGTGGGATAGTTGTTATCAGATATATAATAGCCAAGCTACCATATTCTATTTTTCAGACACAGTACATTTTTCAGCCAAATCTCTTACATATGAGATGCTCAGATGAGCAGTTTTGATGGATCATTATTATATTAGTGGACTATTGTACTCTCCCATGTCAGGACTGAATCTCAGGACACTCAGATTTGAGGAATGATGTAGCCATTTATGTCATTACAGAGCAGTCATTGATGCCCAGTTTCATATCAGTTCTTTCTCATTGGACAAATGGTGTCTTAGATGGATTATATTCCATGATTATGACTCAACTTTTTATATTGTGTTATGGTTATTATTGCTCTTATACTGATTTTTGTGACATGTATTAACTTGTGGTATCATGATCTGGCGATCATAGCTATATGGACTTGGTTGTATCTTGTACTATGTATTGATGTCCCTACTTAGACTTGGAAGTTCCTGATCTATACTCATTGGTTTTACCCTCCTTAGGGAGAATAGAGATTGTCATTCTCACCATTGTTTTGGCTTGCTAGTGTTGGCTCCATCATTCATTGTCTTCACCCATCCTTTACCTTCCATTTTAATTTTCAACTCGACTAACTTCCTGACTTATGGCATGGAGGACCTATTTCCTTGCTACAACTTTTGTTGGACAAGCCTCCCTGTTTATATTGTGTCACAGCTATGAGTTGGTGAAAAAACATGCTTTTGGTAAGTTGAATTGTATGCCTAAATCATTCTGGTCGGTTGTCCCGATGTTTGGCACTGTGCAGAACTCCCCCTAGTCACTTGAGATGTTGTTGGCTAAAACTGAAAGCTCATGTACTACCTGTATTGAAAGTATTGAATCTGCGCCCATGGAAAATGAAAATTCTAAAACTGTGTTTCTTAACATATGTAAAGAGGGCAAGAGCAATGAAATGCTAAAATACTCCTTGAAGAGTATAAGAAAAGGTCCAAAAAAAGCAACGATTAAAAATATGCTATATCCAAATATTGTTGACCTTATAAAATAAATATGTCCCAGATGAAATCTGCAATTAGTTGTGCTTTTAAGCACTGGTGAAGTCCCAAAGAGTCATATAGGCCAAAAAGGCCATGGAATAAAATGATGATGCTAGTGAACTTGGATCAAGCTTGATGTAGTCATGATGCCTAAGTTGAATAAGCACTCTCTAAACAACTCACCCATTTGTGAGGCACTGTCATTCCTTGTGTTGTTGTTTGTCCGACATTGGTTATAGTGAGTATTCCAGTTCCATATCCGAAGTGTCATGATGTCGAGTAGGAAGTCATCCTTTGCCTTAAGCCTTGTCAATTTCATTCTTCACCCTTCACTAGCAAAATGACTACAGCTATGAAGTGAGTATAGTCCTAAAAGTCTAAGTCTGAGTAATAATAAATAAAGCCTTGTATATATGTATTGCTTGATGTACCGCCAGTGAAATGAATGCCACTTGTTGTGATTGTTACTAGAATGAGTCGTAGAGCATGTCTTAGCCTTTTAACACCTGCAGCAGATGGATGTAGTCTGAGTTATTATGGGTGTCTGATCATTTACAAATGGTTATATTGTTTATTTGATATGATTGATGATCAAATAGAGACCTGTGAGGGGTATGAGTATACACCTTAGATGGATTTGGACTCTTTGAGCCTAATGAGACAGTTTATTACCAGTTCAGGGCACTTGCATATATATGATCAGGCTCATTCTGCCTTTTTGATGCAATTTTTCTTCACAGCTTGATATGTTTGAGCAGGGAGATGTTTTAGTTGGATCTCCTGGGGCGTTGTATGGGCATAGGGGGTGCAACCACTTGTTTGTACCATACTACCCCCATCCGAGAGAGCCTGGTGGGCTCAATTTGACAACGCAGGGACCCTAGGAGGTTGTTTTGGTAGGATCACGTTTCCCGAGGCAGATTAAAAAATGATTAAATGGCTATTGAAGAAATCAATTTGAGCTACTGAGGCAAGGAAATGACATGGGATGAGGCACAATGATGAGAGTGATGTCCTCCACACCTTCTCCAGCAGTTGCAGCACTTGATTGGGCCCACACCTATTTTTGGGCATTTTTATATTATTTTCTGGAGCTTTTGGGAGGCTCACGATTTCCTCAAGGAGGCACAAACTCAAAGAATTAAATTATTATATTGTTTTATTGTGCCATGGGGACACCTAGAGGGAGTTAATCAAACACTCCTTGGACCCACCATGTGCTTCATTTATTTCTTATTGAGTGGGTCACCCTTTTTATGGGTGATTTAGTCCACTTTGGTAATTTATGGTTATATTAATCCATGTATTGTATGTTGAGCTCATCTCAACCATTGATTAGAACATTTCATCTTTTAATCTTAGCCACTCGTTTTGAAAGTGGTTAGGATTCAGTTATGATTGAGGATCTCTCACTTATATTTAAAGGAGAGACCTTCTCATTTGTAAGGGGTCTTTGGCTCTTGGATCTGAATAATAGAAAGACTTTTTTTGTGGAAATTTTCTGGATCTGCTTTGCATCTGATGTTCTCAAATGGTGATTGGATAGTCTTCTGCTTCCTAGCATTGTGGAAATTCATGTGAGATCTATATTTTTCTGCTATCATTGTTTTGTCTACAGGAGGGCGTTTTGGCTAGAGCATTTTTGCAAGGGGACCTCAACTCGCTCAGTTTTCTTCGTCTTGGATCAGGGGGTTTTCATTAGTTTCATTGTGATCTATGATTACTTCGTTTTACTTTCTTGTAGCATTTGGTATCTTTATCTTGTATTGGCAAATCTGATATTGTTGACGTTTGCTCATGCAGGATAGGGGCGCATTGGTGGCTTGTGGCTTGCATCCTTCATAGAAATCATAGGGATCTTCCAGAATTGATCTAGATAGCAAAGATCATCACTATTAAAGACGTATACAAGCATCTCTAGGTAAGATCTAACAGGTAAGTCTCTTCTCTTCAGATCTTATTCCATTGTACCTTGCTTTACCTCAAATTTTTCTGAAAACTCCTAAAATACTAAAAACCCTAAAAAGCACTAAATCTGGGAATCGTCCGATCTTTAACCAAACCACTTCTGGGTTTCATAGATGGGGCCTCCCCTTCACCAAATCTACTGCAACGCTGGTCAAACTTTTGCTGGTTTGACCTAGATCTGATTTTTAGCCAGAAAACTGCATAAACCCCCACTGAAAATTTGACTTGCTAGGGTTTTGACTTTTTCTGAATTCTGACTTCACAGACGAATAGATCGGGTCCCACACAGTCCAAACCACCCTCAACATTGTCCAGATTCTTGGCAGGTTGATCTAGATCTGAGTTTTTGACTGAAACAGCCCTAGCGCCCTCACTGAAAATTGGACTTTTCTGGAATTGACTTTTTCTCAAATCTGATAGGCTAGGCTAATAGACAAGGGCTTGAGCACTCCAGAACAACCCCAACGCTAAGCTAGTTCCTTCCAGGTTACCCTTGATCTGAAAAATTGGTTTTCAGCCCCCTAGTCCCCCTCATCAGATTTTGACTTTTCTAGATCTGATTTTTCTTGCAATTTTCTAATTTGGGTTTGTAGATCAGACCATCCTGATCTCATTTCCCCTCCAACGCTGAGCTGATAGTCTCTTGGTGCCTACAGATCTGCAGATCTGCTTCTCCAAGCCCTAGCGCTAGCCCTCCTCCTGCTGGCTCTCCTATAACCTGACTCTTCCGGAACAAATCCTTTTTTGGGTCCATAGATCGAGCTATATCCCAGGTGGGTTCACTGAAACATTGTGTTAATGCTGACTCCATTGCCCAATGCATTAAAGGCACTAATCTCTATCTCTAGCGCTAACCCTTACTTGAGCTTACTCCCATTCTCTTTGCCAACATTTATTGATAACTCAAGTTACCCATCCTTCACTGAGTCTGTCTCCTTGGTACTAGACAGTCCCAACTCTATTTTTGCTCACCCTATCAAAGTTACATTTCCCAAGACAATGGTCATCCCCATTAGTTGCTAGTACATAAACCCTATAGCTAGGATTTCCATTCACCTTGCACCTTATGTACCTTGAAGCCCCATTTGATCTATTCTGGTGTCTAGGTCTAATCTCTCCTATCGGGAGCAGATCCGGGTCTCCCCTGTTGTTGTCTTGGACTAAGATAACATAAAGTGAAGGCTTCCTTGATTGGCGTGACAACCATCCATTTGGGAGTCTAGGCAGTCGTGGTTCCACACCTTAGTTGCTTGCCCCTCTACCATCCATCCTGGATCCACCTCACATAGGCAACTACAAGGCGGGTAGATGTTATCACATATATAGTAGCCAAGCTACCATATTCTTTTTTTCAGACACAGTACATTTTTCAGCCAGATCTCTTACATATGAGATGCTGAGATGAGCAATTTTGATGGATCATTATTATATTAGTGGACTATTGTACTCTCCCATGTCAGGACTGAGTATCAGGACACTTAGATTTGAGGACCAATGTAGCCATTTATGTCATTACAGAGCAGTCATTGATGCCCAGTTTCATATCAGTTCTTTCTCATTGGACAGATGGTGTCTCAGATGGATTAGATTGCATGATTATGAATCAGCTTTTTATATTGTGTTATGGTTATTATTGCTCTTATACTAATTTTTGTGACATGTATTAACTTGTGGTATCATGATCTGGCAGTCATAGTTATATGGACTTGGTTGTATCTTGTACTATGTATTGATGTCCCTACTTAGACTTGGAAGTTCCTAATCTATACTCATTGGTTTTACCCTCCTTAGGAAGAATAAAGGTAGTCATTCCCACCATTGTTTTGGCTTGCTAGTGTTGGCTCCATCATTCATTGTCTCCACCCATCCATTGCCTTCCAGTTTAGTTTTCAACTCGACTGACTTCTTGACTTATGGCATGCAGGACCTTTTTCCCCGCTAGAACTTTTGTTGGACAAGCCTCCCTATTTATGTTGTGTCTCGACTCTGAGTTGGTGACAAAACTTGCTTTTGGTAACTTGGATTGTATGCCTAAATCATTCTGGTCGGTTGTCCCAATGTTTGGCACTGTGCAAAACTCACCCTAATCACTTGAGATGTTGTTGGCTAAAACTGAAAGCTCATGTACTACTTGTATTGGAAATGTTGAATATGTGCCCATGGAAAATCAAAATGATAAAACTATGTTTCTTAACATATGCAAAGAGGGCAAGAGCAATGAAATGCTAAAATACTCCTTGAAGAGTATAAGAAAAGGTCCAAAAAAAGCAATGGTTAAAAATATGCTATATCCAAATATCATTGACCTTATAAATATAAATATGTCTCGGATGAAAGCTGCGATTAGCTGTGCTTTTAAGCACTAGTGAAGTCCCAAAGGGTCATATAGGCCAAAAAGGCCATGGAATAAAATTGATGGTCCTAATGAACCTGGATCAAGCTTGATGTGGTCATGATGCCTCAGTTGAATAAGCACTCTCTAAACAACTCACCCATTTGTGAGGCACTGCCATTCCTTGTGTTGTTGTTTGTCCGATATTGGTTATAGTGAGTATTCGCTTTCCATATCCGAAGTGTCATGATGTTGAGTAGGAAGTCATCCTTTGCCTTAAGCCTTGTCAATTTTATCCTTCACCCTTCACTAGCAAAATGACTACAACTCTGAAGTGAGTATAGTCCTGAAAGTCTAAGTCTGAGTAATAATAAATAAAGCCTAATATATATGTATTGGTTGATGTATCGCCAATGAAATGAATGCTACTTGTTGTGATTGTTACTTGAATGAGTTGTAGAGCATGTCTTAGCCTTTTAACACCTGCAACAGATGGATGTAGTCTGAGTTATTATGGGTTTCTGACTATGTTGCACAAGTTTCCGGTACGCGGGTACGTCGGGTACGCGGACACGAGTATCCGATACGTCTAGAAGCTTCGCCCAAATTTACTGGATATGTCAGGTTGGGAGCGGCAATAATATAATATATTAAATTTTAATATATATTAAAAAACATAAATTTATTAAATTAAAACTTTAGTTTTTAAGTTTTTGCATTTTTTAAATGTTAATTATAATGGTAAAAAAAACAAATAATGTTCATTGTCCATTAAAACTATAATTATGTGTGACAAATTTATTTCTTAAACGATTCAATCAATGACATTAGTAACTTTACCAATTGGCAATGAGTAAATAAACTAAATACTAAATAGTAATACTAAACGTCTAAATACAATTTAACTTATTTAAGATGATGATTGAATTACAAGTTTTTATTACTGAAATTCAAATTGCAGTTTCGAGATGTTCTATGGTGGCCTAGTAATCCATCTACAGTGTCAGAATTATTGCGGAATTTCACTGTCAACATCAACGATTTTTCATCACCAGATTCCATAAGTTATCGGCTGCAGATGGACAATTGCTACAGGAATGCACTGCTTCGGTTTATATTATATAACAATAACTGTCCCAATCTATATCTCTAGAGTCTAAATATTATACACCAAATGGCAAATAATAAATATACTTACGAGACAGATCTGAAAAAATATTTAAATGGTCATTAGCAGCAGTATATTGATGTATCAGAGTTCTCAGTTTACAATCAGTGACCATGCAGAATGAGCATATCAGTCCTCTTTTAGTTGTAAATCAAACCAGCAGTACTACACAGCAGTATGGTATGAATTTTAGTGACATCAGTTTTGCATCAGTAGGGTTTATCCACCATTTGTTCAAGTATACATTATAAACTTTGTATCAACTGCAATATGCGTAACCTAACAGCTTAAACAAGGTTTGATACAAAGGATTATTGGCATGTAAAATGTCAACAACCAGTCCTGTAAGGGTCTAATTAAAGTGAAAACTCAGACCTTCAATCAACAGTAATTAAAATCCACTTTATGCTAATGTTTAAAACTTTAATGTTGTTGGTGATGTTTTTTAAAATACTAAATAGTAAAATCTCCAATACAATGATATTCTAAACTCACTGTCACAATGATATAGAGAGAACAACAATCAGACTGTCACAAAGTTCGATTTCTTGAGCCATTGATTGTGGTCCAGAAAGCAAAAAAATTTATTTAGTATTTACTATATTTCATTTTTAAGTTAAAAATGAGCATAATAAATATTAAAATCTAATTGAAAAACCTACTGACTTCATCAAGATACAGCACAAGTGTTATCAGAGCAAGTCTGATTCTTGGCCTCTGGCCGTTCTATGGATGATAGTGAGAAAACAGTGAACAGTAACACCATATCATAGTACAATGTACATGATGTTATTTAATATTAAGCCATTGTGTTGCTGAAAAAACGAAGCTGCTAAACTTATAAATAATAAAAATCTAATGTAAAAACTAAAAAGTTAAAAACAGAGATTATTAAATTGAAAAATCTAGTGTAAAATGAAAAATGAAAATCTTAAAATCTAATGTCTCTTGGGAACGCAAGAAAGCTCCATAACTTGGGTACTTGTCGTAGGGAGCTTCCACAAGCTCCCTATGACAAGTACCCTAGGAAACTAGTATCGGGAGCTTCAGTTTGAGGCCTGCGAAGTACCCGAAAAGTACCCAAGTATCCAAAGGAGTTCCCAGCTGTTTTGGAGCGTTTCGTACCAGCTCCAAAGCTCCCAGGTACACCGAAACGTCAGATACGCCATTCCTAATGCCCGGGAGCGATTCTTGTGCAACATAGGTTTCTGATCATTTACAGATGATTATATTGTTTATTTGATGTGATTGATGATCAGATAGAGACCTGTGAGGGGTATGAGTATACACCTTAGATGGATTTGGACTCTCTGAGTCTAATGAGACAATTTATTTCCAGTTCCGGGCACTTGCAGATATGATCAGGCTCATTTTTCCTTTTTGATGCAGTTTTTCTTCACAGGTTGATATGTTTGAGCAGGGAGATGTTTTAGTTGGATCTCCTGGGGCGTTGTATGGGCATAGGGGGTGCAACCACTTGTTTGTACCATACTACCCCCATCCGAGAGAGCCTGGTGGGCTTAGTTTGACAACGTAGACACCCTAGGAGGCTGTTTTGGCAGGATCACGTTTCCCGAGGTAGATTAAAAAATGATTAAATGGCTATTGAAGAAATCGATTTGAGCTACTGAGGCAAGGAAATGACATGGGATGAGGCACAATGATGAGAGTGATGTCCTCCACACCTTCTCCAGCAGTTGCAGCACCTGATTGGGCCCACACCTATTTTTGGGCATTTTTATATTATTTTCTGGAGCTTTTGGGAGACTCACGATTTCCTCAAGGAGGCACAAACTCAAAGAATTAAATTATTATATTGTTTTATTGTGCCATGGGGACACCCAGAGGGAGTTAGTCAAACACTCCTTGGACCCACCATGTGCTTCATTTATTTCTTGTTGAGTGGGTTACCCTCTTTATGGGTGATTTAGTCCACTTTGGTACTTTATGGTTATATTGATCCATATATTGTATGTTGAGCTCAACCATTGATTAGAACATTTTATCTTTTAATCTTAGCCACTTGTTTTGAAAGTGGTTAGGATTCGATTATGATTATGGTTCTCTCATTTCTATTTAAACGAGAGAGCTTCTCATTTGTAAAGGGTCTTTGGCTCTTGGATCTAAATAATAGAAAGACTTTTTGTGGAAATTTTCTAAATCTGCTTTGCATTTGATGTTCTCAAACGGTGATTCGATAGTCTTCTGCTTCCTAGCATTGTGGAAATTCATGTGAGATCTATATTTTCTACTATCATTGTTTTGCCTATAGGAGAGCGTTTTGGCTGGAGCGTTTTTGTAGGGGGACCTCAACTCGCTCGGTATTCTTCGTCTTGGATCAGGGGGTTTTCATTAGTTTCATTGTGATCTATGATTACTTCGTTTTACTTTCTTGTAGCATTTGGTTTATTTATCTTGTATTGGCAAATATGATATTGTTGACATTTGCTCATGCAGGATAGGGGGCACATTGGTGGCTTGTGGCTAACATCCTTCATAGAAATCATAGGGATCTTCCAGAATTGATCGGGATAGCAAAGATCATCACTGTTAAAGACTTCTACAAGCATTTCCAGGTAAGATCTAACAGGCAAGCCTCTTCTCTTCAGATCTTATTCCATTGTACCTTGCTTTACCTCAAATTTTTCTGAAAACTCCTAAAATACTAAAAACCCTAAAAAGAACTAAATCTGGGAATCGTCCGATCTTTGGCCAAACCACTTCTGGGTTTCATAAATCGAGCCTCCCCTTCACTAAATCGACTGCAACGCTGGTCAAACTCCCGTTGGTTTGACCTAGATCTGATTTTTAGCCAAAAAACTCCATAAACCCCCACTGAAAATTTGACTTGCTAGGGTTTTCACTTTTTCTGAATTCTGACTTCACAGACGTATACATCGGGTCCCACACAGTCCAAATCACCCTCAAAGCTGTCCAGATTCTTGGCAGTTTGACCTAGATCTGAGTTTTTGACTGAAACAGCCCTAGCACCCTCACTGAAAATTGGACTTTTTCGAAATTGATTTTTTCTGAAATCTTACAGGCTAGGTTGATAGATAAGGGCTTGAGCACTCCAGAACACCCCCACACTAAGCTAGTTCCTTCCAGGTTGCCCTAGATCGAAAAAATTGGTTTTCGGCCCCACTAGCCCCCCTCATCAGATTTTGACTTTTCTATATCTGATTTTTCTTGCAATTTTCTGATTTGGGTTTGTAGATCGGGTCATCCTGATCTCATTTCCCCTCCAACGCTGAGCTGATAGTCTCTTGGCGGCTATAGATCTGTAGATCTGCTTCTCCAAGCCCTAGCGCTAGGCCTCCTCCTACTAAATCTCCTGTAACCCGAGTCTTCGGGCCAAATCCTTTTCTGGGTCCATAGATCAGGGTATATCCCAGGTGGGTTCACTGAAACGTTGTGTTGATGTCGACTCCATTGCCCAATGCATTAAAGGCACTAATCTCTATCTCTAGCGCTAGCCCTTACTTCAGCTTATTCCCATTCTCTTTGCCAACATTTATTGATAATTCAAGTTACCCATCCTTCACTGAGTCTGTCTCCTTGGTACTGGACAGTCCCAACTCTGTTTTTGCTCACCCTGTCACAGTTACGTTTCCCAAGACAATGGTCATCCCCATCAATTGCTAGTACTTAAACCCTATAGCTAGGGTTTCTACTCACCTTGCACCTTACGTACATTGAAGCCCCATTTGATCTATTCTGGTGTCTAGGTCTGATCTCTCCTGTCGAGAGCAGATCCAGGTCTCCCCCGTTGTTGTCTTGGACTAGGATAACATAAAGTGAAGGCTGCCTTGATTGGCGTGACAACCATCCATTTGGGAGTCTAGGTAGTCTAGGTAGTCATGGTTCCACCCCTTAGTTGCTTGCCTCTTTACCATCCATCCTGGATCCACCTCACACAGGTAACTACAAGGTGGGTGATAACATTTTGGCGCCGTTGCCAAGGAGGTAGAGGCCTACCTTGGTTCAACATACCTCACCTTTCCCTACGACATATTTTATTGGTGAATTACTTGTGTGGTTCACCTGGAGACTCCACCCCGCGACTCCACTAAGGATCGTACCCAATGTATTAATCTTAAGTTCCTAGGGCGTCCCATAAACCCTCAAGGAATCCCCATAACTTACGCAAGGAAAAACAGACAGGTATCCAACCCCACTGTTGCCTCAAATCATCCTGTCGGATCCCTTTCAGCTTCGTCTAGCCCGATGGCCGGAACAAACACTAGTGGAAATCAGAATGCTCCTCCTCCACAAAACCCTAGGATTTTTGGAAGGAAGGCCAAGGCATCTCTTTTAGATTTCTCCCTGATCCAAAGGGCCCCACATGACATGCCTGAGAAGTATTTCGAAAAGGTTCCTAAGTTTGATGGAGTGTCAGCTACCTCCATCGAAGATCACATTGATAAAGTCTGGGATCATATGGAAGCATATGGAGCTGTGGATGAAGATGTATTCATGAGAGGTCTTCTGTACTCTTTGGAAGGAGATATGCGGAACTGGTTTGATAGGTTACCTGCTTTATCCATCAATGGCTATGACCACTTCGTCACAAAGCTTAACAGTGATTGGTCTCACAAGTTGGATGGGAAGTTCCTCTTGCATCAACTGTTTGACATAAAGAAGAGGGAGAATGAAACAGTCCATGAGTTCAACCTGAGATTTGACAAGACTATAGGACATATCCCAGATGAAATGAGACCAAAAGACCAAGCAATTGTTATCCATTATCTGAATGCTTTTGATGGTTGGTTGGGTTTTAGTTTGAAGGATAAAAATCCGAATGACTTGAAGACTGCCCAGTTCAATGCAAAGATGGCTGAGCAACATGCGGCATCTATGGGTAAGCGAAATTTCTTTGATCATTATGCCCCATCCACTTCTAGATCTGAGCCTAAGCTCCGAAAGCCCAAGGAACCGATGAATGAGCCAAAAGAGACAAAGGACACGTTAGAAACCATGCAAGAAATGATGAAGCAACTGACTGTCCTGACCAAAAACGTTGCTAGTTTCCATGATCTGGAAAGACATAGAAACCCTTATGGCCCTAGACCTTACTGGAACAACAATAGAGGTCCTAGGAGAGATCCTAATAGAAGAAGGCCCGAGTATCCAGAGAATCGTGAGAAGAGGAATGTTAATTGGTGTGATGAAAATGATGAAGAACCAGCAAACATCAGCCACCCTGATGACCAACCAAATAACATCAATTTCATGAATGATTTGTCTATTGATGATGGTTTTGGAACAATTCTCCTAGAGGAAGAGCCATGGGAGCAAGAGGAAGAAGCTTGGGAGCAGGAAGAGGATTTTGTTGATGAGCCTAAACCTTCATGTTGTGCAATAAATATCCCTGAAACAAAAGAAGAACCACAGGTTTCTGGAAAGACATAGAAACCCTTATGGCCCTAGACCTTACTGGAACAACAATAGAGGTCCTAGGAGAGATCCTAATAGAAGAAGGCCCGAGTATCCAGAGA
>LPNX010876795.1:338208-353149 GCA_001517045.1 Pseudotsuga menziesii
TTTGTCTATTGACGATGGGTTTGGAACAATTCTCCTAGAGGAAGAGCCATGGGAGCAAGAGGAAGAAGCTTGGGAGCAGGAAGAGGATTTTGTTGATGAGCCTAAACCTTCATGTTGTGCAATAAATATCCCTGAAACAAAAGAAGAACCACAGGTTAGAATTTATAAACGAAGAGTGGATCCCCAACCTTCTTTCTCTGACAAACGAAAAGTAATTAATGAAGATAAAAAGGAAGAAGAAGATCTTTCCTTAGGAGATTTGAATTTGAACATTGACATCGAGAAAGAGTTGAGCAAGATAATGTGTAACATCCCTATAACTGAACTAATGAATGTTCCCTCTGTAAGAAGCCAAGTAGAAGAATTCTTTGATGGCATTAGCCAAGACAAAACCCCTAAGTTTGTTTTAGAACCCGATCACATACAGAGATCGGAGAGGATACATCCTAGCAAAGATGAAAAGGATCCACCTGTTAACATACAATCTGCTATCTATGAAAGAAAGAATGGTGGTCACCCTCCCTTGTACCTAACCTTGCACATTCAAAATATGCTCCTACTTAATTGCATGTTGGATTCCATAGCAGCTATGAATGTAATTCCTTTGCATGTCATGAAGGACATGGGATTGGAAGTGACTAAGCCTGATGGAAATGTGTGTGGCATAGACTCGAGGCGAGTGCCATCCTATGGCTTGATCAAAAACCTTAGAGCTGATCTGTTTGCATGCTCGACATTTCTACTATGATGGATGTAGTTGTTATTGACTTGCCCCCAGCATATGGAATGCTTTTATCTAGAAAGTGGGCAGCAGGTTTAGGTGGATACCTCATGATGGACTTATCATACCTTTGTGTCCCAAACTCTGACGGGGCTCTAATCAGGATCAATAGGGAACCTTGCTATGAGAAACATTTGGAGACTTTTGAAGAAGGGATTAAAAACACATATGGGGAAAAATTGTTGAATAATGCTAAGGCCCATTTTGTAGAAGATGCAAATGAAGTGTGGAAATATAGGCAGCCTGAAGGCATGTTTCTGGCAATGGAAGACTCTGACTTATCTTCGGAAGAAAATCAAACAACTCAAACTGCCAGGATGATTAGCTTGGAAATGCCTGAAGGTGAATGCTCAGAGGAATTAGAAGAGTTAAGAAGAAATGAGAGCCCATTCCAAGATCCCGAGCAAAAAGATGCAACAAATCTTATAATTGAAGTTGATGAAGTTAATAATGCCAAGCATGGTGGAAGAATCCCTCGTAGAGTGAATGAATGGTTTGCTTTAATTGACCAGAATAGAGAAAGAGAAATCCAAGGACTGGAACCCATTTACCCATGGGAAAACCATCTTGACTTATCTAGTGTAATAAAGGCTGATAATGAGGTCGGTAGCACCCATGTTTCTGATTTTGCTACGTCATTATCCCATTTATCTTTGGAAGATGATAACCTAATTCAAGTCTATGATAGCTCTCTAAGTTGGCAAGATGATGCTTTAATAAATGATGCGCCCGAACGAGATTTTAATCTCAACAATCTCGCTATTTTTCAAACTCCTTCAGCCGCACCGATTAGTGCCTTATCTGCTTATCTTCTCATTCGTAGTTTTCTCCTACCACTTGAGTCATCTAGTCTTCACAATTATCATCTATCTCACATTCATAGTTCTTCTGCACCGCAGCCTAGAGTAGAACCAACCGATCTAGAGGGTATGCATATTCATGTTCCTGCAGGGGAAGGATCTAGCCACGGTACTGCTATATCCCATACTCCTCATCCTTTGGAAGAAGATAGAGATTTTTGGACTCTGGGAGAAACTGTCAAACATGTAGTATCTCCTCATAATGATAAGCTTAGTGTGAGTACACAGGGGGTAAGGAAAGAAATTAGAGAAATCCTAGTTGGTAGCATAGCTATTCCCATTGATGGTGGTCCACCCAGATTTGATGTAGTCCCTTCCAGGAGAAGCTCAAAGATTATCACCCCGCAGCCACGAAACATGATTGATGTCCATCCCATGCCAATACGTAACATTGAAGTGGTCCCCGAATCAGTAAATAGGAGTAGATTTCCCATCGGAAGTCAAGTCCTTATCCAAAACCACTTGCTGCATTTCCGATCGAGGCAAGCTAATGATCTCTGGGTTGGACCTTTTTCTGTAGAACGTTGCATTGGTGATATGTGTTTTCTTCTCACCAGTACTGGTCGACAGATTCTGCTTCCTGTCAACCAGAGGGATTTGAGGGGATACATTCCCGATATTACTTAGCCTTGAGTCCCACTTTGCCTGGTAGAGTAGGGTAGGTAGGATTTGAATAAGCCTTTCCCGGTAGTAGTATAGAATCTTGCTTGGTTGTCTGAAGCTCACTTTTGAAGATCTTAGTGTAATTTTGTTGTCCTGCAAAATAAAAAATCAAACTTTTACTGAAAGTTATAGTTATAGATTAGATTTATTTTATGCTTTTCAGTTTCATGCATCTTTATTTTCAGTATTTTATATATATTCCACATATTGTTCTGACAATCAGTCTGTGAGTTTGGTATAGCTCTGGACATGTTGCAGGTAGTCAGGTACATTCTTGGTAGCATTTGCAGAGCTGGATGGATTGATCAAGGATGCAAGAAGCAGAGTGCGAGGACCAGAGATTCTAAGGTTCTCAAGCGCTCTTTTCAGTGGAGCACGTGTCCCAGCTGGAGCCAGATGTTATCACATATATAGTAGCCAGGCTACCATATCGGGATAGCAAAGATCATCACTGTTAAAGACTTCTACAAGCATTTCCAAGTAAGATCTAACAGGTAAGTCTCTTCTCTTCAGATCTTATTCCATTGTACCTTGCTTTACCTCAAATTTTTCTGAAAATTCCTAAAATACTAAAAACCCTAAAAAGCACTAAATCTGGGAATCATCCGATCTTTGGCCAAACCACTTCTGGGTTTCATAGATTGGGCCTCCCCTTCACCAAATCTACTACAACACTAGTCAAACTCCTGTTGGTTTGACCTAGATCTGATTTTTAGCCAGAAAACTGCATAAACCCCCACTGAAAATTTGACCTGCTAGGGTTTTGACTTTTTCTGAATTCTGACTTCACAGACGGATAGATCAAGTCCCACACAGTCCAAATCACCCTCAACGCTGTCCAGATTCTTGGCAGTTTGACCTAGATCTGAGTTTTTGACTGAAACGGCCCTAGCGCCCTCGCTGAAAATTAGACTTTTCCGGAATTGACTTTTTCTGAAATCTTACAGGCTAGGCTGATAGATCAAGGCTTGAGCACTCCAGAACACCCCCAACGCTGAGCTAGTTCCTTCCAAGTTGCCCTAGATCTGAAAAATTGGTTTTCAGCCCCCCTAGCCCCCCTCATCAGATTTTGACTTTTCTAGATCTGATTTTTCTTGCAATTTTCTGATTTGGTTTGTAGATCAGGTCATCCTGATCTCATTTCCCCTCCAATGCTAAGCTGATAGTCTCTTGGTGGCTACAGATCTACAGATCTGCTTCTCCAAGCCCTAGCGCTAGCCCTCCTCCTACTGAATCTCCTGTAACCTGACTCTTCCAGGCCAAATCCTTTTCTGGGTCCATAGATCGGGGTATATCCTAGGTGGGTTCACTGAAACGTTGTGTTGATGCTGACTCCCTTTCCCAATGCATCAAAGGCACTAATCTCTATCTCTAGCACTAGCCCTTACTTCAGCTTACTCCCATTCTCTTTGCCAGCGTTTATTGATAACTCAAGTTACCCATCCTTCACTGAGTCTGTCTCCTTGGTACTAGACAGCCCCAACTCTGTTTTTGCTCACCTTATCACAGTTACGTTTCCCAAGACAGTCGTCATCCCCATCAATTGCTAGTACTTAAACCCTATAGCTAGGGTTTCTACTCACCTTGCACCTTACGTACCTCGAAGCCCCATTTGATCTGTTCTGGTGTCTAGGTCTGATCTCTTCTGTCGGGAGCAGTTCTAGGTCTCCCCTGTTGTTGTCTTGGACTAGGATAACATAAAGTGAAGGCTGCCTTGATTGGCATGACAACCATCCATTTGGGAGTCTAGGCAGTCGTGGTTCCACCCCTTAGTTGTTTGCCCCTCTACCATCCATCCTGGATCCACCTCACACAGGCAACTACAAGGCGGGTGATAACATTTTGGCGCTAGTAAAATCAAGTTTGCACTTTGGGCAAATAGAATTACTAAGAAAAGTGCAACGGGAAAATCTCCTTTCTAGTTGGTTTACGGCATGAATGTAACTTTGTCAATTCATCTTCAGTTACCAGTGTATCAGACTCAGCAAGATTGAGGTTTAGACCAGGATGACTTTCAAAGCGGAATAAATGAATTGATAGAATTAGATGAAGTCAGAAGAAGGGCTATTAATCATAAAATCAAAAATCAAGATAAGGTCAAAAGAAATTTTGACAAATCATCCAAACCAAGGGTTTTTCATAAAGGAGATACGATGTCACTCTGGGAAAAATGGAGAGAAAAGTCGGGCAAGTACGCAAAGTTTGACAATTTATGGACAGGACCTTACATCATTCATGATGTGGCCAATGACAACTCATTTCATCTCAGTAACATGGACGAGGAAAAGCAAACTCTGCCAGTCAACAGACAGATTCTGAAACTATTTTTCAATGAAAACATCTGATGCACATGGGGGCGTCTTTGTATCATGACTTTCTAAACTTTTCCTTGCATTTTACTTCTTAGCTTAATTTATATTATGTATAATAGTTTTTGTATACTAGTTGCTTTTGTTGTATATAACCAACGTATCATAATTTGTAACTTATTGTTTCATTTGGTTATTTATAAACATCTGATTGACTTATTCAGTTTTTGTGCAGGAACCCGAGATTCTAGGTTTCTCGTATGATCGATTTCCACGAGGTTCAGATCAATCACACGTCCCACAGTTGGAGCCAAATGTTATAGACTACGTTGCATCTAGTCGAACTTTCAAGTGAGTCGGCAAAGATGAACAAAGTACTTGTTCAATTTCAGAGCTCGGAGGTCCATCAGGCCTTTTTATTTTTGTACCGCATGTGTATACCCCTTCGTGGAAGGAAGTTGTAATAAATGTAATACCATGACTTTTTTTGTAAAGGACTTGGCTTCCTAAGACTTAAACATCAATCTCATCATTCCAAGGTGTTTTTCCCTTGTCAATTATGCAATGTTAGATAAGCATGTATAATTTTCGAGTTTTTCACTGCTCCTCCAAAGCTAGAATGGTCATCTTGATGGGTAGGCATTACGAGGTTATTAAAGTTCACATGTCAATGTATATGAGTGTGCTAGTCATCCATCTTGAGTCGTATTGGCATGTACTAGGTCCCCCTAGAGGTTCGTCGAATTACATGAAAAATAATTTTTTTCCATTTTTAAGCCATTTTTAATGGTTTAATTAAAAAACTTCAAAATGTAATAAAAGCTTGATCCGGAGGCAGAATTTGGCGTGGTGATGCTCGTTTTGACACTCTGAACATACTCTTTTCCCTTCGACCCACTTTTCATACATTTCGGGTGATCAAAAAGTACCGAAAAACATTATTTGGCTAACAAAGCATCAAATCGGCACTTCAATGATAAAGTGCATCAATCTGGCACTAAGGTGAAAAATTGAACAAGTCAAAATTCAATTTTTTTTAAATGCGAAATGGCATGGCATGTGGGCCCCCATGTCATACGACCCCCATCCACTTAAAGGCATTCAAAGTTTGGTTATGGTTTGAGGAAACGAATGGTTGTAAGGAGGTCACGTCAACCTTAACGAAATCACCAACCAAGTCAATGTTGCGCTAGCTTGAAGGTGTGGACCCCCTTCATATGTATCACAAATGAACTTTGGATATAGTTTAAGTGATATACCATATGTTTGCATGGTATAAAGAAGCGTCACTTTATAAAACATTTACCATGTGTTATATTGGAGCTCACGTCATGTTTGGGCTGTACGACTTCGTATTTGCAAATTTTCCTTTAATATTCAAACTAGGGCTAAACTATGCATTCAAAATCTCTACTAATAACCACATATGAATATCTTTTACAGTATGCAGCGAAATATAAAACTGAGAAATAAATCACAACATCACATCACAATATTGACACTATTATTTTGGGCATGGAAACCCCCGAAAAAACCCAAGATGGGAAAACCAGTGCTGCAGTCGGATATAGATTTTATTATGAGAAAATATGGAACATTTACAATCACTACAAATTCACCCAAACCTAGCAAATGCGGCACCCCAACAAAATTACTGGGCAAATCCCAACTAAACCCCAAGACCCTCCTATGTGAGTGTATGGCCCAGTTGTGCGGCCTCCCACAGGTATGGATCTGTACGGCTACACAGTTGTTGTACTAAATCCATACGGTCTTGTACGGCCTACCTTTGCAACTGCTGCATGTCGACATGTGCGAGCTCTGTCTTGTATGGCATCTCAATCATCATGTTTCTCGCTCCTCTGTCTGCCCAGCTAAATCCTGTGTCTAACTTTCTCTCCATGTCTGTATCCTGTCTTTGTCAGAATACAAGTGTGTGTGTTCTCTCAACCAATTGACCTTTCTTTTATAACTTTAGGCAAAGCGAAAACCCTAATTTCACTTTCACTTAAAGTTAATAAATAGTTAGATCACTTTAATTATTTTCCAAAGTAAACTTAGGAAAAAAAATTAAATACAATTGGTTTCTTGTTTTAGGGTCTTATGCATGCAAGGACACTTGCATGCAGGAAGACCTTCCTTGTTGCTGCTAATCTAACACTCCCTCTCAACGAGGAAGGGATTCGGTAGCAACCCCAACTTATCCCTAAACTTCACAAAACTTTGTCTGCAAAGTGCCTTGGTGAAAATGTCCGCCACCTACTCATTTGTCTGTATGTACTCCAACCAAATGGTTCCTCTCTGAACACAATCTCTCAAGAAGTGGTACTTGATGTCTATGTGTTTGCTCCAATCATGGAACACTGGATTTTCAGATAGCCTGATGCCACTCTGATTGTCACAGTGAACTATTGTAGCCTCTAGCTCACACTCGAACAACCCTAAAAGTAACTTCCTAAGCCACATACCCTCACAAGCAGCCATGTTAGCTACCATGTACTCGGCCCTTGTCGAGCTCAATGCAACTGACTTTTGATTCCTGCTAAACCAAGAGATAACCCCTGACCCCATGCTGAAACAGCAACCTGAAGTATTCTTCTTGTCCTCTACACATCCTGCCCAATCAGCATCTGTGAAACCTGCTAATTGCACACTCCCCCTGCACTCATAAACCAATCCATACTCCATTGTACCTCTGATATAGCGAAGTATGTGCTTCGCAGCTGTCCAATGCACTCTTCGAGGGTCCACCATGAACTAACTCAAAGAGTTGACTACAAAGATGATGTCTGGTCTAGTGTTGACCAGATACATAAGTGATCCGATAAGCTGACGAAACAAGGTAGGATCAAATCCGTCTGACCCTGATGCATCAATCTTCCTCCAATTGGAAACTAGAGGTATGGACATAGGCTTGTAGTCCTCCATCCTGAATCTCTTCAAGATCTCTACTGCATACTTCCCCTGTCCAATAAAGAAGCATACATCTCTCTGTCAAACCTCTAAGCCTAGATAGTAATGCATCAACCCAAGGTCTTTCATCCCAAACTCCACTGCAAGGTTGGACTTGCAATCTCCAATTAGCATCTCATCTCCTATAAGAAAGAGATTATCCACATATAGGACCAGTATGAGAGGCACCTCACCTGTCACGAAGTACAGGTTGTGGTCAGCCTCACTCCGCTAAAATCCCATCTCTCGTAGGTAGGTGTCTATCCTCGAGTACCATGCTCGAGGTGCCTGCTTGAGCCCATAAAGAGTTCGAAGCAGTCTGCATACATGCTTCTCCCTATTCTCTACATCAAACCCCTCTCCCTGATCGATATATACCTCCTCCTCTATCACTCCGTTGAGGAAGGAAGTCTTAACGTCCATCTGATGGACTCGCCAACCCATCTCTGTTGCTAAAGAGATAATGGTCTAAATGGAAGAATACCAGGCATCATGGGCAAAGGTCTCCTCATAGTCAATACCCTCCTACGAAAACCCCTTTGCCACGAAGCGTGCCTTATACCTTTCCACACTTCCGTCTGTTGCATGCTTCACCTTGTAGATCCACCTGGATCCTACCACCTTCTTGCCTTCAGGTCTCAGCACAACCTCCCATATACTTGGTTCTTCATGATTGAGTCATACTCCTCAACCATGGCCTCCTGCCACACCTCATGTTGTGCAGCCTCCTCAAAACTGGAAGGTTTAGAGTTAATCAACTCTATCATTGGTGCCATATAACCGAGTCTCACTAGTGGTTTGCTCTGTCTCATGGATCTTTGTGGAGGATCCACCTGCCAAGAATTCTGAACTGTCGACCTGAACCACTTAGGCCTTGGCCTAGTGTCTACCTAATGCATTTGTTGGATATCTGTCACCTGCTACAGCTCATCCTCCAAGTCAATGAATGAAGGATCCTATCCACCTAACCCCCTCTGACTACCAGAACCCGTGCCTTGTGTCTATACCTGTACCTGTACATCTGGCTCCTCCAACTTGATCCCTGTGTCTTGTGTTGGCTGTTGCTCTACTGGTAAGTCCATAAATCTCCGCAAGGCCCTGTCCTCGTCGAACTGGACATCCCTGCTCACAATGATCCTCTTACGAACAGGAATGTAAACTATGTATGCCTTTTAAGTCTCGCTATAACCAAGAAGTAACCCCTACTCTCCAAAAGCATCCAGCCTCTTCCTAGTGTCAGCATGAACATGACAATAGCAGAGACTGCCAAATATGCGAATGTGACCCACATCTGGCCTAGTGCCTGTGAAGACCTCCTCTTGTGTCTTCCTCCCCAAAGCTGTGTGGGGACACCTGTTCTGAAAGTAGACTGGAGTCTTGTATGCCTCAGCCCAAAGGAATAGTGGTAAACCCTGATCAAATAGGATGGCCTTGGTTGCTCCTACCATAGTCATGTTCTTCCACTCTATAACTCCATTCTGTTGTGGGATATGGGGCACTGTGTGCTCCTTCTTGATCCCCTCTACCGAAGAATACTCCATTAACTCATTGGAGGTATACTCACCCCTAGTGTCTGTCTTCAACACCTGAATCTTCTTTCCTGTTCTCCACGAGAGTCTTGAACTTTCAGAACCTCTCAAAGACCTCTGACTTGGCCTTCAAAAAAGAGATCTAGGTTTTCTTGGAATGGTCATCAATCAAGGTTACGTAGTAACTGTAACCACTGAAAGAATGGACACTCATAGGTTTGCATACATCTGAATGCACTAAGTCTAAGGGCTCCTTAGACTTGTGCTCACTCTGTGGGAAAGGCTTCTTGATGTTCTTCCCCAAAGCACAACCCTTGCAGTGCTTATGCTTCTCCTCCTGTACCTGAGGAACTCCAATGACAACCTGTCTCAAGTGCCTCAGTGCTCCATGGTGTAAGTGTCATCCTCCTATGCCACAACTCACCTTGACTATTGTTGTTGCTGCTGACTAGAGCCTTTGCAGGCTTAAAGTGTAGTCTATACACTTTCCCTCTCCTCCTGCCAATCACCTGATCCAAGCCCCTATCAGACCCCTTAGACCTGATATATTCTCTATGGTCACGGAACTTCACCTGATATCCCTTGTCCTCCAGATTGGAGACTGTTATAAGGTTCTTGGTCAATCCTGGAACATATAACACATCAACAAAACTGAGGGGTTTTCCAGACTCCCTCTGAAATGAAACAGTGTGAACTACGTGTGCCTGATACCACGCATCATCACCCAGCGCAACGTGGATCCATGTTCCACCCTCCTTCCAATCTCTAAAGAATCTCTTATGTCCAGTCATGTGACTAGATGCTCCACTGTCGATGTACCATATATTGCTCCCTGTGGTGCTTGCCATGCAAGCTGTCAAGCAAAACTCCTCATCGAAGTTCCTGCTAAACTCATCCACCTCTGTAGATCCAACCATTTGAGTGTTACTCTTCTTATTCATGTCTTGGCACTGGGAGGCAAAGTGTCCCTACTTGTGGCAGATAAAACCAGTGTTCCACGGGGACACGCCTCCTAGGGTCGAGGGTTCGCCCCCTGTGCTTCCCACGCCCCTGGGGCTGGGAGGCTCCATGGAAAACGTTTCCCAGTGCCACCCTTTCTGTGAAACTTGGGGAAACGCAGGTCTAGGAGTATCCCAGATTGGGGGGCTCTCACAGGCCCCCACCCTCCTCGATTTTTTAAATTTTTTACCTAAAAAAAATGGTTCAACTTAAATTTTAGGCTTTTATACTAAATGGTCATTATAAATCGAAATAGAAACAAATAAAAAGAAACAAACATCGATATGATATGCTTGGCTATAACGATTACATTTAAATTACACTAAACTCTTCGGGAACATAAGGATGCTAGTATGCAAATGGTGATGGGATGAGGAATTGATATGTNTTTATTTTATTTTAGAGGTCGACCCCCCTATGTTAAGGACCCTGACGCCTCCCCACCCCCCCTGTCCCCATACCCCAAAATTTCGGGGTGTCTCTACACGTCCCCAATGTGTGTTTCCGCACTCCTGCGTCCCAGAAGCTTGGTGGAACACTGGATAAAACACTTGACCTTTGACACTTCAAGGTTCTTCTTACCATCCTTCTTCCTCTTTACCTTACCCTTGCTCTTCCCTATAAGGGCTAGAGCCTCCTCATCCAGAATATGTGGGGCTCTGCTAGATGAGCCTAATCCTTGACCCATGCAGGTCTCCTCCTGCACAAAGTCATCCCATAGTCTCTGCTAACAAGGGAGCTTCTCCCTAGCCACAACACCTTTGACAAAGGTGTCCCATGGCTTAGAGAATCCATTGAGGGCTAACCGAACTAGCTCCTCATCCACTGTCTTAGAGCCAACAGCTCCAAGCTCATCCCTGATATGCGTGAGACTCGTGAGATAAGGCACCACTCCTTCTCCCTTGGCCATTTTGGTGTTGTGCATCCTCTCTTGTAGCACCATCTTTCGGTTCTCGTTCTTGCTTTGGTACAGACTCTCCAAAGCCGTCCACATCTCTGTTGCGGTCTTCTTACCAAAAAGGTGAGAGACTATATGGTCCTTCACTCTATCCACGATAATCAACATGGCTCTAGAATCAATCTTCTTCCAAGCTATCATATCTACCGGATCTGTGGGTGCAACTTTTGTGGAGTCACTGTGCTCCTCTACATCATTGACGTCCAGGATCCTTGTGATCCTTTCTTTCCATGTAGGAAAGTTCTGAGCACCCTAGAGTCTATCCTCAACTCTCAATTGCACGGCCATAGTGAAGTGTTACTTGTCAAACCCTAGATCTAGAAGTCTAGGTTTGTGTCTTCCTGCAGATCTGCCCCTGATCTATCACTGTTGCTGCAAATTTCTCAGCTTTAGCTCACCAGAGCTTTGATACCATGTATATTTTCCTTTAATGTTCAAACTAGGGCTAAACAATGCATTCAAAATCTCTACTGATAACCACACAAGAATATCTTTTACAGTATGCAGCAGAATATAAAACTGAGAAACCCCATGAATATCTTTTACACCATCACATCACAATATTGACACTATTATTTTGGGTATGGAAACCCTCGGAAAAACCCAAGATGGGAAAACCAGTGCAACATTCAGATATAGATTTTATTATGAGAAAATATGGAACGTTTACAATCATTGCAAATTCACCCAAACCTTGCGAATGCAGCACCCCAAAAGAATCATTGGGCAAATCCCAACTAAACCCCAGCACCCTCTTGCGTGAGTGTACGGCCGCCCACACGTGTGGATTCGTATGGTCTTGTACGACCTCCCTTTGCAGCTGCTACCTATGCGGGCTTTGTCCTGTCTGGTTGCTCGGTGATCCTGTTTCATGCTCCTTTGTCTTCCCAGCTAAATCCTCTATCTGACTTTATCTCCCTGTTTGTATCATGTCTCTGTCGAAATACAAGTGTGTGTGTCCTCTCAACCAATTGACCTTTCTTTTATAACTTTAGGTAAAGTGAAAACCCTAATTTCACTTTTACTTAAAATCAATAAATAATTAGATCAAACTCAGGAAAAATAATTAAATACAATTGATTTCTTGTTTTAGAGTCTTCTGCATGCAAGGACACTTGCATGCAGGAAGACCTTCCTTGTTGCTGCTAATCTAACAATATTAGCTTGAAGAGGTTTTAACAGTTGCGAATTGATGGGATGAGGTGGCTTGGTAGGTGGGGGAGGTCGTCTACCTCATGGGAGGTGGCGCCTCCTCCATGACATCACTCCACTTCAACTCCCTCAATCCCACAATTAGCTCGTAAAATCCAATCAAGACGGCAGGTCATCTTTAGTTCACGCCCACCTCATCTTCAATTGTTTGGTGCAAACCCCCCTGCCGAGGTTTCTATTTAAGCAGGTCACTTCTCCATTGTTAGGATCGAAAGGTTGAACCTTTGCTTGCATACATTGTAATATTTGAGTATTGTTATTAAAAGGATTTGGAGGCAATTTTGGTGTGGGATCCATGAATGTTTGGCTGATGTTGTTTTTGTTAAATCATTGAGGTAACTTCTATCAATTTTCTCTCATATTTGCAATTGTTGGGATTACTCGTCTTTATAAGGAAATTTACATTTCCGTAAGAAGAGGAAATGATTCTTGTTAGGTTACTTTTTATTGTGAAATATATTAGACTATCAGGTATTATATGATTTCTTACATGGATCTATAATGTTGCTTATCTTCTTATCATTTCACACAGGTGCTTTTAATCCTCTTTGCAATTGTTGAGTGTTTGATACAAAAAATCCAAGCTGGAGCATATGATGAGCGAGTGAGCTCTCCCTCTTCTGCAGTAACTTCAAAGAAGAAGCATCATCCCTCTGTTCTCACCAAAGAAGGCGTAGCCATCCCTTTTCTATTTCTTGCTCCATCTAATTCTATCACTTCTTGATCCAAAAAAAATTCAAGTTTACTGTGGTTACGATTACTTTGCTTAAATCTACGTTTCAAATAAGTATCTAAGATTCTAAAGTATATTTAAATTGCTAAGTCTAGATCTCATTGAATAATTAAAAGTTCTTTAAATCTTTAGATCTAGCTGTCTTTTCGCAAGTTCAAAGTTGAAATTCAAAAATACTTGGTTAAGAGGATTAAAGGGCTTTAATTTCATTAATTTGGCATATAGTGCTTGATATTTGCTTGCCAATCTCTTCAAGAAGGCAAGCAAAGATCCTAAGAAGGCAAGCTTCCTAGCTTTCCTTACTTAGTCATTTTCAGCTAGTTTCACTTCGAATATTTTAGACTTTTTTGGTAGATTTTCCCAAGACACTCTTAAAGTGTCTTTGGGTGTCTTTCACATTCTTTTCATCGTTGTTTTTTGCAAGTTTACAATAAAAGAGGAGGAAACTCTGCCGAATTTTCGCAAAATTGAGCAAAAGGAAGGCCCACGGAGATCTCCCTTGCATAAAAGTTATTTTTTCAAAATTGTAAGCCTTTGGATCCAAAATATAAGGACCAAAGCACATTTCTTCTATGTTGTAAACGGATTAATAAAGTTTTGGGTAGGCTCCTAAGAGCCCACTCCCCACCCTCTGGGGAGATTCGCGTAGGTGTCCATTTTCATGGTTTTTCCTCTGCTAGTGTAGTTTGTTTCATTACTTCTCTATTTTAATTTATATTTCAATTTTATTACAAAATAATACAAATACTAACCCACTGCGCTATACCGAATTAGGAAAGGGAAAAGATTTATGCAGTGTATTAATTAGAAAACTTTCAGTGTTTGCACACTTATGTTTAAAATAAACGCCCTTGCTCTCCCGAGTACGATTCATGGATAAGGGCTTGCCTGAGTACTGAACCTAGAAAGAGGTTCTTGGGATTTACATTTTTTAATCAAAAAACTTTGTTCAAAAATATTTAAGATCAACAAGGCCTTCATCCTCGTATGTTCTACTTCCACTGTAGTTTCATATGATCAATTGGTTGTAGCAGAAAAGGATTTAGGTGACTAGTAATTAGTTTCACTTTTAATCAATCTCCCGAACACAGAATATCCAGCGTTGTGTTTTGCTTTGTGTTGGGGAATTGTATAGAGGAAGCAGGAACTACTAAAAAGAGAAAGCGAGGCCCCGTTAGGCTACATCCTTGTTCGTGTAATGTTGAACATCCCCCCGTGACTCCATTCATCCCACATTTCCTCGTGTGCTACCACACATTGTGAGTCTGGACATATTCTCTGTACCTTCATGGTATATCAGGAATCCCCCTCCTTGCTAATAATCCAGATAATTACCACATTAATAAACCTAACCAAGAATTTACCCACTCCCTTAATTATTCATCTAATAATCTAAAAATTTACCAACCAAGACACTGCAATACTTTCACTGAGACTACACTAGCAACCCACATTTGCAAAGCACTCTTTTCATTTTGGCACTGATCTATTCTGTTATTTTTTGTGTAAGTTAATTCTGCAATGTGTCTTAAATATTGTGTATCTATTTGAATTAAGGGTTCCTAAAGTAAATCTTACTTGCAGTAATTGGTAAACTCTAATTTCATTCATTTTGAAAACTCCTAGAAAAACTGTGTTTCATGCTTTCATAGTTAGAAACAACCTTGGACTTATTTTATTAGGGTCCACCCCCCTTGGCTTCGTTAGGAGTTGGCCTAGACGAAGGAGCCAAGTATCAAGTGACAGCACTTAGCTCGAGCTTGCCCCCAAGGTCGCACCCAGTGGCTTGAAGATTTCTGCCACGTTACCTGAGGTGCAAATTAGGTGGCAACATTATATATTCGAAATAACAAGTGATGATATTTTTAAAAGATAAGTCACCCTATCACCCACTCGCTAATGCAAAAGCGTTGTTTGTAATGAACAAAATATATATATATATATA
>LPNX010876795.1:354027-364935 GCA_001517045.1 Pseudotsuga menziesii
GGGTATTTATACAAATGTCATTCTCATTGTAATATCATCACTTATCCTATCAAATATACTTTATTGCTCGTGGAGTATTGTAATCTTGCTTATTTGTGTTGGTTATTTCTTTAGGAAACGACTTTGTCTGTTCTAGTGGTATCAAAGCCCCCTCCTGGGCATCTCTACTTCTGCTTTTGGCTAAATTCAGAGATTGTCTGAAATTTCTGGGGTTTCCATAAAATTAGGTCTTTGACCACCTTATGCTGTTTTAATTATAAAAAAAATTACTTCCATCTCCCAAGCTCCTTCTCCTCCACCCCACGCTCCTCTCCCTCTACTTCTTCCCCTACTGCATCCTCCACGTAACTTCCTTCCAACCCCAGGTCCTCGACTCTCACTCTTCGCAAAACTGCCCACGTCCACACATCTCCCGTCGTCTGTTGTACAGCTCCACTGCACCGCGTTCCACCGCCAGCTCTCACCCAGCAGTCCTTTATACCCTGCGTTGCATCTCCTCTTTCCAAACGTCGTGGTCCTCTCCTCTGTTGATGCACCCTCTCCACTCTCTACCTCCCTCCTCCTCCCATGAGCCATGCGTTCTCTTTGCCTGCACAATCTTCATTCTTCGCTACAACTGCGCCTCCCTCTCGGCCGTCTTGACCCTCCTTTGAAGTCACACCTTCCTTCATTCCCCTCCCTATGATTGCCTATTACTCCTGCGCACAACTCCGTCTGCAACTCGCACCTCCAGCACTCTCGTCATCCCCCGTCTACATTCCCTTCCGATCGTTTCCCGCACTACCTTCTGCATTTGCACTCACTACTACACGCCCACCTACCTCCGCCACATCTCCTTCCACATCCCGCACCATCCCCTCTGAGTCTACACGTCCTCGCAGCTACCAGTCGCAACCGCCATCCATCCACTCGTAAGGTTTAATAAAGTGGAAATATCAAAATTATATTAATATTTATTTTTAAAAAATTAATACAAAAAAAAATATTACATAATAATAACGTATTGTTATTATTTAAAAAAAAATCATAATAATAATATATTATTTATAATACTATATATTATTATTTAATCATTTAAAATATATATATATATATATATATATATATATATATATATATATATTAATAATTGCCAAAAAAAAAACAAGCCAAAAGAAAGAAGATCAAGAAGATATTAAAAAAAAAAGAGCAAAAATCAAGTCTAGGAAGGTATTGAAGACATCATTAAAACCATTGTGGATTTGTTAAAAAAATAATGGATTCCATATATAAATCTAAATTTTGGACTAAGTGTCCTTGTTGTGAGATGGAATTCCAATATCCGACATTTTTTAAGAATGGCAATCGCGCCTGTCCAATATGTGGTAAATATTTTATTATGAAACACGAACAAAGTAACTCACAGTTGCAATCACAGAAACTTGAAAGCGAATTAGTATACTACAAGGAAAGCAATAAAAGATTACAAATTGAAAATAACAACGAGAAGTATTTTAATGATTTAATAAATACCAAGTTGAAAGACCATATTCAAGAGTCCACCAAACAAACTAAGGAATTTGAAATTGTGAAAAATAAATTCGAAAGGGACATTCAAGAACAAGACGAAGAGATCTCTCGTTTAAGAGATCATAATCAGAAATTACTTCTGCAAATCAAGAAAGCAAAGGATAAAGTTCAATGCAATCAAAAGTTAGAAGAGAAGATTCATGCTCTCCAGCAAAAATTACTAGGAAACGAGGAAGAAAATTCCGCCCTAAAGAAGGTTAATCGAGAACTAGCGGATCAAAACGAGAAGTTAAAAGAGGACAAACAATCACAAGATGAAAGGTTTGAGAAGATTCAGAATCATAATAACCTATTGGAGAACAAATTAGTTCAAATCCAAAAGGAAGCATCAAGACTATCCAGAAAACAGATTTTAGTTGAGGAAGAAGTACCAAATACAAATCCGTTCCCCATCACAGTTAAAAAGGAAGTCAATCCAGCAGAAAAACAAGCAACAAGAAGTTATGACCAACACCCAAATCACAAAAAGCATTTTGACCAACGACAGGATCAAAATGAACATAAACAAAAGGGTTATAAACACAGAAGAGAAAGAACACAAAATTTACAACCTCAGCAAAAAAAGGGAAGATTTATCCAACAAGACAATCAACAATCACCTTTGATGAAAATAGATCTCGGATGGACCACATCACAAACGATGCGACATTTTTTCCGTGGAATTCATAACTCATATCGTCTCATTTCATCAAGTGTCGCAAGTACAAAAATAAAGGATCAAGAGATGACATTACAACCAAGACAGCTGACGCCAGCCTCATCTTCAATAAAGCTTTGAGGACAAAGCTTCCCTTGAGGGGAAGGCAATGTAATGAACAAAATATATATATATATATATATATATATATATATATATATATATAATAATTAAACATTAATAAACATTAAAATATTATGATCAACTAATAATTAATGAAGAGGCACCTTGATGAAAGGTTATGCCTCTTTACGAAAAGGCATCTACTATGGGTATTTATACAAACGTCATTCACATTGTAATATCATCACTTATCTTATCAAATATATTTTATTACTCATGGAGTATTGTAATATGGCTTATTTATGCTGGTTATTTCTTTAGAAAACGACTTTGTCTGTTCCATGGTCCCACTTTCAGCTTTGAACAATTCGCATGAGTCCAAGCATGAGTTTAAAAACTTTGGTTTTAAAATGGTAAGTGAGAAATGCTTTTAATGTGACGTCTCCTCCTAAGAAGAAAACGCCCACATGGGGGCCACCATGCCCCATCATCACTTAACCATTAAACAATCATTTATTTGACTTTTTTACTATTTTAACTTATGGCAAAATGATGCATTTTTAGCATTTAAGTGCCAATTTGATGTTCAGTTAGCCAAATAATGCATTCTAGGATGTGTTAGCTGCTCGAAACATAGTAAAAGTGGCCTCTTGGGGTAAAGAGGACGCTCTGAGTGTGAAAACGAGCATCCACATGCCAAAAACAGAGTCTCGACCCATCAATTTTACATTTTGAAGTTTTTTAATTAAACCATTAAAAAATGGCTTAAAAAACAAAACAAAACAAATTCTCGGAATCGAACGAAACTCCAAGGGGACCTAGCACATATACATACGACTCAACACTGATGCCTAGCATGCTCATATACATCGACACGTAAACTTTAATAACCTCGTAAGGCCTACCAGCCAAGATGACCATTCCATCTTTGGAGGAATGGTGAAAAACTCGAAAATTATACATCGCTTATTCAGCATTGCATAATTGACAAGGGAAAAAACATGTTGGAATGATCGGATTGACGTGTAAGTCTTAGGAAGCCAAGTCCTTTACAAAAATTTGCCATGCTAGTACATTTTTACAACCTCCTCGAAGGGGTATGAACATGTGGTACCAAAAAAAAAGGTCGTGAAAGCCTAAAAGACCTCTAAAATCTGAGTTTGAGCAAGTGCTTTGTTCATCTTTGTCGGCTCAGTTGAAAGTCCCACCGAGTGCAACTCATGCGGTAACACACAATAATCCAACTCAACCGATTGGGTCCCCATCAATGAGTGTGGCCCCCTCTCAAATACATAGCAAGTACAATGTGTAATCATAGGGGAAGGATGGGGAGTTTCCTAGGGGGTATAGTCTCCCTAAGGAGCCCCCATTACAAGGATAAACAATGTGTAAAAGATGGGCCCCATGTTGCCCCCAACAAATGCACCCCCATGGACCAAGTACTCCTTCACTAGGAAAAAACATGAAGTGCGGGCCCCAAAACTCTAGCAAGGCCTTATAACCCAAGCTCAAAATAATAGTCATATGTCCCACAGCCCTCTAAAATCACACCGACATTTCTCCATATTAGTGAAGTTGCTAAGTTAATGGTTTTATTTTCCAAGTTAATTATTGCTGGTGTAATTTTCTGAAGCTGTAATTGGCCAAAAATGGCCACTTTCCTTGATAGGATACCCAAAACAACTGTTTCAATGGATTTGTAAACCCCAATGTAACACCCTGGTTTTGACCCCGTTTGCATTAAATATACATGATACATATATTGTAAATAATCATGGTGCGGAGCTAAAGGCAAAGGCTCCACCATGGATTTATGTTTCGGATAGAAATTGTCACCGATGGTATATCGGGACATGCGGCATACGTATTAAGTTGTGGCATCATGTAATTATGCATCCTTAATTAAATAACCCAACCAGCTATGTTCACTGCAACGAAATTGAGAAGGGGCATGATTCCTAAGGATAAGGAGGGGGAATGTTGAACCTTGAGCCATGGGGGAAAAGCCATGTGTCACCACCACCTTAATTATTCTATTGTTAGTCGGGGCCGCTATTTTGCTAGCAGGAAAACCACTACGCCCACACGCCTGCACTCTCTCCACGATGCGATCGGGATTGCCGATCGTTCTGTCCACTCTCCCCACCGACGACTGTTCATTTTTGCTCATGGAGAGCGGAGTTAAAAGGCATTACAATCCTTGTGTGGGGGTTCGCCTTTTCCTCCCTCACACCGTTTGCCAGTCCATGGTTGTGTTCTTTTTCCATTCACGCAAGAGATTGTTTTCCCGTTCACCATTGTCAGACTGTGTAACGCTCTGTTACTCCATCGTTGAATCGTGACCGTGATATCATCCACAGTTGTGTTGGCTGCGACTTTCTCCCTCAGGTAGAGATTGGGAGCCTATTCCTTTCCCATTTCGGTCTGGGTAAGTCTCCAGCGATTGCAGTGGGGATTGTGTGTTGTGGGCTCATGGTTATTCGTGGGCTGTTGTTTGCCACGATTGCTGGACTGTGTATTTCCTGTGTGATTTGGCTGTTGTAGATTGGTGTGGAATCGTTTTGGCCAGAATAGGGCCAAGAACGATCCAGGGAGTTGTTTTCCCTTGTTAAAGCTTGAATAGTTGTTTTACTACATGCATGTAGTGGTTTTGTCCTCGAACTACTTTGGAGTGGTGAATGAGGGCTTGATGTGCTTGATAAACCTGGTGGTTTGGGAACCACACAGACAAAGCTAGTGGCTGGATTTCTTCTCCACAACCCCTGAATAGCACTGGAAGGGAGATCAGAGTCTGAGGGACTACGTTGTAGAGAAAGGACTAATATCCTTGTGATGGGTGTGTGTGGGTGTCCTAGAAGCCAGGCTGGTCCTAGTGTAGGTGTCATTGGCTCTTCAATGAGTTCACCAGCTTAGCATTTAGCCTTTCCCAGCTCCTTGATGGCCTAATAAACCCAACTTTGTTGCCTTGGCTGATCTGTTGTTCGCCTGATAAACCCAACTGTGTTGGCTTGGCTGAACTATGTATCTTTGTGGTGTTGTTATCCTTGGCTATGTGTAAGCCTATTAGTTCCTTATTCCTTAGGGAATCATGCCCGGCTCGAGGGTGGTAGGGTTGCTAAGATATTAAAGAGCACGCGGGCCTATGGTTGGGTGGAACGTTGCAGCGACGTAGTTGGTTGCGAGACAAGTTCGCTATAAGATAAGTATTATTGCCTAAGTTGTGTCTGCAACTATATTTGCCATTGATGAATGATGATGTGCATGTATAATGTTGAATCGTATATGAATACATGTTGTTGCTTCCGCTATGTATATGAATGATTAATGCATCGTAATATGTTTTACGTTTTTAAGTATCATGATTTAGCATTATATGTATGTATGTTCTTGTTTATGGGGCTAGATGCCCGAATGATTGATGTATCGTAGCGTCCTCTTCGCCGGTCAAAGGGTCGGGGACGTTACAGTGTGGTATCAAAGCTCTGGTTGCAGCATGGGCTTGAATGGGCCGTGAAGATGCAGTGACAGAGCATATGTTGCAACATTTGGGCCTCAGAGGGCCATGAGAATCAGTCAATAGAGGCAAGTTGCCTACCACTCAGAAGAACCCAGGATAAATGGGTGATGACAAGAAAATTCCAAAAAAAAAAAAATTAAGTGCCGGAATTGTCGACCCATTGGAGAACTTAGTGCGAAGTTCCTCCGACACAGCGAAACTTATAGTTTGAAGCTCAACCGACACCGCGGAAGTGTTAGTCTGAAGATTACTCGCAGCGGGAGAAATTCCGAAAATTTGACGAAGTAATGAAATCATCAACGATCGTCGATGATTAGTTGATCGCGCCGTCGATGCTTAGTTGATTGTGCGCCACCGTTGCGGATGGCTAGACGACTATCCTTCCGACGAATAGAGCCTTCGACCGCCAATGCCGCAGAGGAAAGATGTTCCGACAGCCGACATAGTGAAAGATTTTCGAAAAATTTCTCTGAGGCACGAGATCATCGGCCATCGAAAGAAGTTAGTGGTTCGTGCGCCCGCCGTTGCGAAAGCCTAGTGCACTAATCCTCCGACGGATACAGGTTTCGCTTGCCGATGCCGTGATGGTTGTGTTTCGGTCGTCGATCGGAAGTTGTTAATTAATCGGCGACGTATAGGGGAAGCTTTTGCCGACAGACAGTTAAACGAATCGGCGAAGAATAAGAGAAAGTTGAGTCGATGAAGTGACGGAAAAGAAGACTAACAAGAAAAAAAATTCTGGAAATTTGTCTAGGTCATAAAATCGTCGGTCGTCGACGAAAGATAGAGGACGTGGGAGCCGCAGTTTCGGCGGAGATCAGTTGAAGACCGCCGAAACGCCAGCTCCATTTAGTCAAAAGGACATTCGAGGATTGACTGTCGGCGATCGACGGAAATTAGATGAGGGAACCGCCAATGAACTACATCGAAAACAATTAGCTGATTGCGCACCCGCCATTGCGGCAGTCTAAGACACTATCCACCCGACGGATAGTTGTTCCAAGAGCCGATGCGGCGGAAGACAAGGCAAAAAGTTTCCGAAAATTTTTCTAAGGCACGAGATCATCGACGATCGGAAAAGATTAGCTGTTGGGATCGCCGATGACTAGAAGATGGGATCGCCGATAAGTAGAGGATGAGGCTGCCGAAAGGTAGTGAAGTGGATCGGCGAAACTTAATGGAAGGAAGAGCCGATGCAAAGAAGAAAATTTTCGAAATTTTGTTTAAGTGTTGAAAACCATCAGCGATCGACGAAAGTTAGTTGATGAGACCGTCGAGGGACGTCGTTGGAAAAGATTAGTTGTTCAAGCGTCCAGCGTTGCAGCTATCTAGTGGACTAATCTTTCGATGGCTAGAGGCCCCGACCGCCGATGCCGCAGCTGCTAGTCACTCCAACCACCGATCGAAAAATTTTAGACAATGAGGCCGCCGATCAGAAAAGATTTACGGATGGCAGGCCACCGTTGCGGCTGCCCATGGAACTAACCGCCCGATGCCGTAACAATTAGCGTTCCGATTTCCGATATGCTATCATCAAAAAATATTAAGGGATGAAACCGCCGACACAGCAGATCCATAGTGGTTAAACCGTCCGACGCCGGGGGTGCTAATTACTCCGACCGCCGATAGGACGGTGGCCTACGGAAGACACAAAAAGTTCGTTGGCCGCCGTTGCGGAAGTCTAGAGAACTAGCTGGCCGATGCACAGTGCACCCAATCACCGATGAAGGCTAACAGTCCAAAACAGCGAAAAACGTTAGTTGTTTGACCGCCGATGGACAACCCTTGGCTCCATCGATGAAATCCGGAAGCTTAGACCACTACAGGCCGATCGGAAGGGAATAAACCTCTGTTACAAATATCGGCGATATATCGCCGATATCGCGATATATCACGATACTACCTCGCCGGCGATATTATCGCCAAACATCGCGGCGATATTTTACGATTTTTACGGCGATTTTATCGGCGATTTAACGCGATGTTCAACGAAAAATCGCGAATCGCTTTTTCGGCCGGCCGATAAAGGTGGAGTTTCATGTGTTTTTTTGTTTTGTTTTTCATTTGCTGCCGCGCGAGAGAGGGTTCGTTGGACTTTGCAGATAGAAGAGCGAGGGTTCGAGCTGATTATTGTGGCTTTGCAAACCGACAGGTCAGAGGAGGAGCCGAGCATACTCTGGAGTCTGCGCAGAGAAAAGGTTAGTAGTATAGTACGCCGGGTTTTCCTGTTCCGTTCTGAATTTCCGCGCTCGGGGGTAAACTGTGTCCCAAGCCCCGACTACTCCACGAACTGTTCCACTTCCCATTCCGTTCTGAAATCGCGCGCGCGCGCTCGGGGGGAGACTGAGTCCCGACTACTCCACGACTGTGTGTTGACTCTTGAGTAACGAGTTATATATTATATAATATATATTATATATGTTAAAAGTTAAAACTTAATACATAATATATATTATGTAATATATATTATATAATATATAATATATATACATAATACATATTACATAATATATGTAATATGTATTATGTATATATATTATATATTATATAATATATATTACATAATATATATAATAGATTATATATTATGTATTATATATATATATTATATATTATATATAATATTATATATTATATATTATATATAATATATAACTTAAGCTATGAGGAACAGAGATATTACGTTAAGATAATTCCCAAACTGATACATTTAATATTTTTAAATGTATTTTTCAAGAAGTAAAGTTTGTTTGTCTTTTTGTGATAAATCGGATTGTTTTATTGGTTTTAATTATTTACAAACACCTAAATTAATTAACTAATTTGATTATTTTATTTCTAGTTGAAAAGATTAAAATGATTGAATAAAAATAAATAAATATTTTGTTTAAATTTCATATTAAAAATTTTGTAGTTAAAACTTAAAAGTATTAAAATGAATATTATTTTAAATATAGTTTAAAAAACTATTTTATGTGTTTTTATATTATTTAGTGTAACAAATAACATTACAGCATATATAATATTATATATTATATATTATATATAATATATAATATATATATATATAATACATAATCTATTATATAATACATATGTCATAACATTTAATATTTAAAATTTAAATTTCTAAACTTTAAAAACTTAAAAAGATTAAAGTTTAAATTTTTATTTAAATTTTTAAAAACAGTAAACTTTAATATTTTAAATTTTAATACATTTTATAAAGATTAAAAACAGTAAACTAATTTAATATTTAAAGTTCTAAACTTTAAAAACTTAAAAAGATTAAAGATTAAATTTTTAAAAACAGTAAACTTTAATGTTTTAAATTTTAATACATTTTATAAAGATTAAAAAGTTAAAACAGTAAACTTTAAAAACTTAACATAATTTTTAATAGTTTTTAAAAATTAAAATTTATGTTACATAATTCTTTAAAATTTATATACAAGGTTTGCCTGTACAGGTGACTAATTAGTAAATTACATCCTCCAAAATCAATGTTTTACGGTTACCTTTATACCTGTAAATCCATAAGCATTTAGAAGCAGAGCAACCTATCCCGATTCTCAACCATACTTGGAAAACAACTATTAAATTGTTTAGGTTAGACTATAGGGTCATGACCATTTATATAGTCATAATAAAATTACAGAATTCTCTAGATTTAAACTGTTATAACTTATAACAGCAAGAGCATTAATATGTTGCTCCTTAGTAATAATCTTTTCTAGAAATAGAAGTGTTGCTTGCTCTCTGTTGGGTTTGAGGACGTAACACTCTGCTGGAAATCTCTTCACACATGTTGACTATTGACATTGGTTAGTTTTAAATTTTAATAGGCAGAGCTTCATCCTCATTGGATAATTCGACCTTGATGTGAGCTACCTCCCCTTGAAATTGATGAATGCTGGTGTTGCCAATTCCTTGGCCCGCATCTAGTTGATTTAGTTTGCTGTTTTACAGTCTGATATATACATTAAAATTTAAAACAGACTGTTCACAATAACACTAAATCAGTGCTCTAAATTACAAAATAATTACAGTCTGATATATACATTAAAATTTNCGATTAAAGTCTTCATCTCATCGAAATATCAAATCAAATGGGTACGAACTTATTATCTTTTAGTCTGGGAAGGCTCTTTAAAATTCAGCATATAATATATATTAATGAATNACAAACTTATTATCTTTTAGTCTGGGAAGGCTCTTTAAAATTCAGCATATAATATATATTAATGAATGAGTTTGAAAGATATTTTACATACAAGAAAGTAACTAACCATGGACTGTTCACAATAACACTAAATCAGTGCTCTAAATTACAATTATTAATTTATTACAGTCTGATATATACATTAAAATTTAAAACAGACCTCTGTAGAGGTTTCCACAATACAACCTCCAAAGTTTAAATGCCTGTAGACAAATTGAAATTATCTATCTAACACTCTGGATTTACTCTTCTAAGTTCTAACTATCTTTGTTTCTTTATTGTTATTAAAACTTAAGATATTATGTTGACAGTTGAATACTCTTTGTTTCTATTTTGTTATGGCTGTATGCTTCATGAAATGTTGATTATCAACTTTTTTATTCATATATTAAATTTTTAGTACTCATATATTTTAAACTTTTTTTTATGTTACAGGTTTTGATTTGCAAAGCTGCAAGCATGCCGAAGAATTTGGATCCATTTTGGGAGTATGCAGAGCCGGTTGATCCACAAAATCGGCAAAGGCTTAGATGCAATTTTTGTGGGAAGGAGATGACGGGGGGGATAAGTAGGCTCAAATACCACCTCGCACAACTTGCAGGGCATGAGGTGGATATTTGTAAAAACTCCACTTCTGAAATAGTTCATAGGGCCAAACTTGCCATTGAAGGTATTGGCAAGAGGAAAGATGAGAGGGAAGCTTTGAGGCAGGAACTTGGCATGAGAGCAGCATTAGGATCTGGGACAGCCGGACACACTTTAGGGAGAGTGGGGAGTGAGACCTTATCCTCATCTTCCGTCATGCCTTCATCGACACACTCTATTTCTCACTTTTTGTCG
>LPNX010876795.1:365989-409716 GCA_001517045.1 Pseudotsuga menziesii
ACACCAGTGCTGCATGGAGAGCGGAGATTGAGGAACCTGTTATGGAGGTAGCGCCTGATTGGTTAGAGGATGATACAGAGGACATGGAGACTGAGACATGGGACGATGAGTGGTTAGACGCATTTGAGATTGTGCCACCACCGGAGCCACCAGCCACACAGCCAGTGCCACCAGTTGCAGAGCCACCAGCCACACAGCCACCACTTTCACAGCCACAGTCTCGGTCAGAGGGAGCCAGATATATGGGCAGTGGTAGCAGTAGCGGTGGTAGAGGACTTGATGAGGGTCCAGTACCTCATCATTCTTCTAGTTCTTCTAGAGCACAGGGAGCCAGATATATGGGCAGTGGTAGTAGTAGCGGTGGTAGAGGACTTGATGAGGGTCCAGTACCTCATCATTCTTCTAGTTCTTCTAGAGCACATCAGTTTCGAGGCACTTCTAGAGGACGAGGAAGTCCACGACAACCCCCACGAGCACCTGGTTTTTGTTGCTTACCTGGAAGCAGAGCCATTACTAGAGCGATTACCTTTGCCCGTAAAAGGGGTAGAAGGAATCCATAGTTTACTTTATTTGGTTGATTTCATTGCATATGAGATACATATTACATAAAACATTGACTGTATTTTTTTGGTGATTCATGAGTCGGGGACTCAAGATCCGAGACACGATTCAGTTTTGATGTGTGATGTATCTATAGACCTCTTATACATCTTATATATCGTTTTTATTTCCATATTCATGTAGCAATGTGTTTATTTGATGTTCTTGTTGCTTTAGATGTTTAGAAAATTGAAAAAAAATGAATATTTTTGTATTTTTTTACATTGCCGATATATTGCCGATGTTTGCCGACATTTTCGCCGATAAATCCGATAATATCTTTTTGGACCCTCGGCGATATATTCGCCGACACGATATTTGTAACATTGGAATAAACAAGCGACCCGCCGACACAGCGGAGAAAATTAGTGGTCCTGACCGCCAAAACGGCAGAACGTTAGTTGGGATGAGACCTAATAAAGAGAAGGAAATTTTGGGGTTTTTCAAAGAGATCTTCTCAGCAAATTTCAACCGTTTTTCAGGAAATTTTCAGCAAACTGTCAGTGGATTACAGGGCTAAACAAGAAGAGAGAAAATTTTGTGTTTTAGCAAAATTGTTATTTTATGATTTTCCAAAAGAGGAAGGTACGTAGTTTTGATTTATATTAATGATATGCATCTAACAGTTTGCTACTAACACATTTGCAGAATTATAGACAACTTCCAAGAGCAGTATTCCAAGAAGAACGGTAAAGCAAAAGGTGGTTCAGTCATGAGAACCCATGATGGGTATGATGCTCGGGATTCTTACGAGCGTGCAGGAGATGCCATGGAAGAAAATGTCCGGAATGGAAATGATGACATAGAGTCTAATGGGAGGAGATTCCAAGAGACACCATCTGACGTTGCAACCACCATGAGAAGCTTGATTAAAGCCCAGGAAGAGCACCATCAGCTGTATGATGCCATGTTGCAGAGTTTGACAGACTTGCAGAAAAATATAGATTCTGGACGAGGTACATCAAGGCCAGAAGGCAGTAAGAGCAGCACTTAGAGAAGGAGAAGGACTTCCAGTGGATCATCTGATTCTGAAGAATCCAGCGGGCATACAAGCTCATCTTCTCATAAAAGGAGAAGAAGAAGACACCATAGGGATCGCTCTCGGGATGAATTTAAGAAAGCTAAACCTCCTACATTTGATGGTAAGATAAAGACGGGACAAGAAGCTGAAGCTTGGCTTCTTGGGATAAAGAAGTACTTTCAAGTGCAGGATTATTCAGGAAACATGAAGGCAAGAATTGCCATATTCAACCTAAATGGAAGAGCATCCATTTGGTGGAACACTTCAAGCAAGTAAAGAGGATTAGTGAAAGGAAACTGAAGTGGAAACAGTTCAAGAAGTATTTCAGGCAGAAATACCTCTCTGACAGGTATTATGATGACAAAATTAAGGAGTTCCATGAGCTGAGATTGGGACAGCAGACCATGGATGAATATGCAAACAAGTTCTTGGAATTGTTGAGGTATGTCCGGTACATCAGGGATGAAAAGGTGAAGGTCCAGCGGTTTCTGAGTGGATTGCCTCAGTCTTACAAAGATAGATTGAGTTTTACGAACCAAGAACTCTTGAAGAAGCGATAAGGAAGGCTGAGTATTGCTATGAGCAAAGCAAAGATAAACCTGATTACCATAAGGCATGGAAGGACAAGAAGAACAAAAAATTTGACCAAAGAAGGAAAGGTTTCACACCTTCTAGATTTAGGAACCAACAGAAGCAGCCATCCCAAGCTGCGAGTAATCCAGTTGGAGTGACAGGTGGAAAGCCTAAAGAGCCACCACAGAATAAAGGTCCACTTAAATGTTGGAAATGTGAAGGACCCCACTTGCGCAGATATTGTCCACTTGAGAATGGAAGTGCAAGGCCAGCTTATAACATTCAGAAGCAGAAACAATGGGTCAAGTAGCAAGAGCAGTCCCTAGAATTTATGCAGCACTGGAGGACCGCCAGGTAGATCACCAGTCAACTGTGGTTGAAGTTGCAGGTAAGATTGTTGAACAATCTGTTTCTATTTTGATTGACCCTGGTTCTACTCACAGTTATATCACTCCTAGAGTAGTGGAGATTTGTGCTTTTAAGAAGGTAAAGCATAGAAAATCTTGGTTAGTTCAGCTAGCCACTGGGACTAAGAGAAAGGTCAGTGAAGTGGTAGAGAAATGTCCATTGGTTATGAATGGATTGATCACTTGTGTAGATCTGAATGTTCTACCGCTTGGTTCCTATGATGTTCTTCTCATTGGAATGGATTGGTTAGAAGCTCACAGAGTGAAACTTGACTGTTATAACAAGACTTTTGAATGCATGGATGAAGAAGGAAACCCAGTAGTTGTGAAAGCTATTCCGAAGGTAATTTCAATAAAACAGGTTTCAGCAATGCAGTTGAAGAAGTTCTGTAGGAAGGGTTTCCAGTTGTATGCAACTCATATTCTGGAACCAACAAGAGATGAAACTCCCAGGTTGGAGGACTATCAAGTGTTACAGGAATTCGAGGATGTGTTTCCTGATGAGATTCCAAGGCTTCCTCCAAAGAGGGACATTGATTTCACCATTGAACTTGTGCCAGGAGTGGCACCAATGTCTAAGACACCCTACAGGATGAGTACACCGGAGATACTAGAGTTGTTGGAAAAGAAGTATATTCGACCGAGTGTGTCTCCTTGGGGAGCACCAGTTTTGTTTGTAAAGAAGAAAGATGGTACACTCAAATTATGTATTGATTACAGACAGTTGAATAAGGTTACTGTGAAGAATAAATACCCTTTTCCTAGGATTGATGACCTCTTTGATCAGATGAGAGGAGCAAAGGTATTTTCCAAGATTGACTTAAGGTCTGAATACCATCAGGTGAGAATCAAGGATGAAGACATTCATAAGACAGCCTTCAGAACAAGGTATGGACATTATGAGTTTGTAGTGGTACCATTTGGTCTCACCAATGCACCAGCTACATTTATGTGCCTTATGAACAGTGTCTTCACTAAGTATTTGGACAAGTTTGTTCTTGTCTTCCTTGATGACATTCTTGTTTATTCTAAGAATGAGGAAGAACATGAAGAGCATTTGAGATTGACATTGCAATTGCTCAAGGAGCATCAGCTGTATGCAAAACTGAGCAAGTGTGATTTCTATAGAGATAGAATTCAGTATTTGGGTCACATTATTTCAGAAGAGGGTATATCAGTAGACCCTGAGAAAATTGAAGCCATTATGAATTGGCCTACTCCAAGAAATGTGACAGATGTAAGATCTTTTATGGGACTTGCAGGATACTACAGGAGATTCATTGAAGGATTTTCCAAAGTTGCACATACCATCGCTTCTCTACAAAAGAAGGGGATGAAATTCGAATGGACTTCGAAGTATGAAGAAAGCTTCCAGCGGTTGAAGAATCTTCTCACCAGTGCACCAGTATTGAAGGTTGCAGATCCAGAGAACGATTTTGTGGTGTGTACTGATGCATGCGGACAAGGGCTTGGAGGAGTCTTTATGCAAGACAACCACGTGATATGTTACGAGTCAAGAAAGTTGAAGGAGCATGAGAAGAACTATGCCACTCATGATCTTGAGCTTGCAACCATAGTACATGCTCTCAAGATGTGGAGACATTACTTGATGGGTAGAAGATTTGAGCTCAGGACAGACCATTGTGGTCTGAAGTATTTGTTTGATTAGCCTACTCTTAATGCTAGGCAAGTGAGATGGCTGGAATTTTTATGTGAGTTTGATTTCGAAATCAAGCACATAAAAGGAAAGGAGAATAAGGTAGTTGATGCACTCAGCAGGAAGGTACAGAAAATGCATGTGGCATCTCTTAGTATTTGCCAATCAGATTTAAGGTAGCAGATTGTTAATCATGTTGCCGGAGATGAATTGTATGAGCAGGCAAAAGACAAATTGCAGCAACAAGGTCTTGAGAAGAAGTATGAGGGATATAAATTGGAAGAAGATGAACTTCTTACTTATAAAGGCAGAATTTATATTCCAGATGTAGCAGATTTGAGGAGGATTGTTCTAGATGAAATCCATCAAACTCCGTATTCTGATCACCCAAGATATCAAAAGACAATTGCTACAGCTAGAAAGCAGTACTTTTGGCCAGGAATGAAAAAGGACATGGCTGAATACATTTCAAGGTGCATGAAATGTCAACAGGTAAAGGTTGAGCATCAACATCCCAAGGCTTGTTGCAACCTTTGCCAGTTCCGGAATGGAAATGGGAAATTATTTCCATGGATTTTATTACAGGATTGTCGATGACTTGGAGACAACATGATTCCATCATGGTTGTGGTAGACAAGTTGACAAAGGCAGCACATTTTATACCGGTGAAGTCTACGCACAAGACTGATGTCATTGCAAAGATCTTCATGAAGGAAATTTTCAAATTGCATGGATTGTCGAAGGCAATAGTTTCTGACAGAGATGTCAAGTTCACTTCCAATTTCTGGAAGGGGTTGTTTGCAGATTTGGGTACAAAGTTAAACTTCAACACTGCATACCATCCTTAGACAGATGGGCACACAGAAAGAGTGAATCAGGTGCTTGAAGATATGTTTCGCATGTACATGATGGACAAACCAACCAAGTGGGAAGATTACTTGCACTTGGTAGAGTTTTCTTACAACAATGGACAGCAGGCATCCTCGGGGATGAGTCCGTATGAAGCTTTGTATGGAAGGTGTAGGACACCAGTGACTTGGGATAACCCAGTGAACAAGGTTGTGCTTGGACTAGGATTGCTCAAGAAAATGGAGCAAGAGGTTGTAAAGATCAAACAGAACCTGGAAGCAGCACAGGACAGACAGAAAAGCTATGCAGATAAGCATAGGATGAACAGAGAGTTCAGTGTTGGGGATCATGTTTACCTTAGAGTGAAAGCAAAGAAGAGTTCCTTGAAGCTTGGAAGTTGGGCCAAGCTGTCACCTAGATATTGTGGACCATTTGAAGTGCTTGAAAGAATAGGGCCTGTTGCATATCGACTTGCATTGCCTGTTAGTAGTAAGTACTAGAGCTCATAATGTTTTTCATGTTTCTTTGCTTAAGAAATACGTACATGATTCTAACCATGTGATAAATTGGAATGTGATTCAAGTGGAACCCGAGGGAGAGTTCTAAATCGAGCCAATGCGCATCCTCGACAAGAAGGTCACAATGCTCCGGAACCGAGCCATAGGGCAGGTAAAGGTGCAATGGGAGCACTACGGACCTGAAGAGGCTACGTGGGAGCTGGAGGATGCCATGCGATTGGCACATCCATTTTTGTTCAATTCTGCAGAACACTGAGGCAGTACCAGTGTAGCATTTTGTTCAAATTTTGTAAAGCATTGAGGACAGTGCTATTGAAGGGGGAGGGGAATGTAACACCCCGGTTTTGACCCGTTTGCATTAAATATACATGATACATATATTGTAAATAATCATGGTGCAGAGCTAAAGGCAAAGGCCCCACCATGGATTTGGTTATGTTATGTTTCGGATAGAAATTGTCACCGATGGTATATCGGGACATGCGGCATACATCTTAAGTTGTGGCATCATGTAATTATGCATCCTTAATTAAATAACCCAACCAACTATGTTCACTGCAACCAAATTAAGAAGGGGCGTGATTCCTAAGGATAAGGAGGGGGAATGTTGAACCTTGAGCCATGGGGGAAAAGCCATGTGTCACCACCACCTTAATTATTCTATTGTTAGTTGGGGCCGCTATTTTGCTGGCAGGAAAACCACTACGCCCACACGCCTGCACTCTCTCCACGACGCGATCTGGATTGTCGATCGTTCTGTCCACTCTCCCCACCGGCGACTGTTCATTTTTCCTCATGGAGAGCGGAGTTAAAAGGGATTACAATCCTTGTGTGGGGGTTCACCTTTTCCTCCCTCACACCGTTTGCCAGTCCGTGGTTGTGTTCTTTTTCCATTCACGCAGGAGCTCGTTTTCCCATTCACCATTGTCAGACTGTGTAACGCTCTGTTACTCCATCGTTGAATCGTGACCGTGATATCATCCACAGTTGTGTTGGTTGCGTCTTTCTCCCTCAAGTAGAGATTGGAAGTCTGTTCCTTTCCCATTTTCGGTATGGCTAAGTCTCCAGCGATTGCAGTGGGGATTGTGTGATGTGGGCTCATGGTTGTTCGTGGGCTGTTGTTTGCCACAATTGCTAGACTGTGTGTTTCCCATGTGATTTGGCTGCTGTAGATTGGTGTGGAATCATTTTGGACAAAATACGGCCAAGAACGATCCAGGGAGTTGTTTTCCCTTGTTAAAGCTTGAATAGTTATTTTACTGCATGCATGCAGTGGTTTTGTCCTAGGACTGCATTGGAGTGGTGAATGAGAGCTTGATGTGCTTGATAAACCTGGTGGTTTGGGAACCACACAAACAGAGCTAGTGGCTGTCTTTCTTCTCCACAACCCCTGAATAGCATTGGAAGGGAGATCATAGTCTGAGGGACTGCGTTGCAGAGAAAGGACCGATTTCTTTGTGTTGGGTGTGTGTGGGTGTCCTAGAAGCCAGGCTGGTTCTGGTGTAGGTGTCCTTGGCTCTTTAATGAGTTCACCGGCTTAGCATTTATCCTTTCCTAGCTCCTTGATGGCCTGATAAACCCAACTTTGTTGGCTTGGCTGATCTGTTGTTCGCCTGATAAACCCAACTGTGTTGGCTTGGCTGAACTGTGTATCCTTGTGGTGTTGTTATCCTTAGCTATGTGTAAGCCTGTTAGTTCCTTATTCCTTGGGGAATCATGCCCGGCTCGAGGGTGGCAACGTTGCAGAGAGATTAAAGAGCATGCAGGCCTATGGTTGGGTGGAACATTACAGCGATGTAGTTGGTTGCGGGACAAGTTTGCTATAAGATAAGTATTCTTGCCTAAGTTGTGTCTGCAACTATATTTGCCATTGATGAATGATGATGTGCATGTATAATGTTGAATCATATATGAATGCATGTTGTTTCTTCCACTATGTATATGAATGATTAATGCATCGTAATATGTTTTATATTTTTAAGTATCATGTTTCAGCATTATATGTATGTATGTTCTTGTTCATGGGGCTAGATGCCCAAATGATTGATGTATTGTAGCGTCCTCTTCGTCAATCGGAGGGTCGGGGACGTTACACCCAAATCCACTTTTAGTGGTCACAAGAACCACTCAAACCCATCAAGTATACTCAATTTGGCCCATTTTATGTTAAATTAATTAAAATACTAAAAAACAAAAGTCACATCCCCAAATCTAAACTTTCTAGGACCCCATTTTTGGCTTGGTCAAACTAGTTTAACCAACTCAAACTAGTTAACATATAGCAAAAAATGACCTGTGAAGACCTGTAAGCACAAGGAATGCCATGGTGCTCCCTCACTTATGTCGGTAAACCAACTACAACAATAAGCAATAAGTGACTATGATCCAACAATTTAAGTACAAGTGAAACTAGGCTTAATTTTGAGCATACTTGTTACCTTTTATGAAGCCTCCAATGGATGCACACTTACAGTCTTGGTCATCTTGCTAACAATGGGTGAGGTGACCAAATCAAGGCTTAAGGACAAAGGGGAAGACTTGTACTTTGATATTGAGATCCTTTGGACAAGCAAGGGAATACAGGGGCCACAGCGACATAAACATGCTGGAGAACAATAGGGAAGGGCAGTGTCTCGCAAATGGGATAAAGTGCTTGGGCAACCACCACTAGACTCTAACAAGGTGCTCTGCAGCTCATATCCAAGCTTGCCTCAAACTTAGTGAGGATCTTTTCTAGAACCCCTGTGATGCGTTCACAAGTGACTATAAGTTGGTGAGGTTCTAAGGGACACTTAGAGTTAGTTGTCCCTGTTCCATACCATGTCCCAGCGCTTAGGATCCATGAAGTATAATCATTACATTGATTTCACTTATATACTTGGCCTTGTTCACTTTGATTTCACATTTGCCTTTTTGGCTTGATTCAACTTTATTTAGCCATTTTGGCTTTGCATTTCACTTTCTTTGGATAAAGCATGATACACACAGACAATGTAATGATGGCAGTAACACATTGCTTTGAGGACTAATGGGATGACACCCGGTGGAAAGCACAACTCTACCTGCCATTACAACATCAAGGGCAACTAACAGGGAAATAGATCCACGATTGAAGCTATACTCCCACACACTCTAGAGCCAAGACAACAGATAACATGGGGTCCAACATGCATAGGGGTCAAAGGGGGAGGTCCTTTAGATCACGAATCTTGATGCAAGTAAGGGTGAGAATCCAGTGTGGAAGGGTCGAATTGGTGGAGACAAGTGTAAAGTGATGCAAGAGCTAGCACAATAAAATAAAGATGACCAAGTCTATACCAGAGGTAGGGGAAGGAACCAGTGTGCATACAGAGGAGCCTTGCATTCAAGGCACAATGACTACAAAGAATGTCAGCCTGTGATAGCAACTAATAAACAATGGATCATTCACATTATTACTCAAAGCTTAGTCGAGTTACTAATATAAATAAACAAGACAAGAACATGACCTCAAATGTGCAAATACCATATACCTACTCTGCCATATATCTGTTGTGCTGCCTAAATCCGGATGATGGCCTCTAACATTAATGGGCAAGGGAAAGACCAACAATCTCTTTGTTGCTGCCTCATAGGACCATGACCTAGCAACCTCGCCTCCATGGGCTAAATGTGGGAATAACTGTGATAGGAGAGCATGGAGTACTGAGTGATCTCTGCGTGTGGGGTACACTATTGATGATGGATGTCTCATGACTCTCTCATGTAATGATTAGCTCTAATGCTCTAATACTGGATCTGCATCATGGTAGTTCCAGCTAACATGGATGTGATAACAGTGTGTGGTAGGTTCATGTCAAGGTTGCTCAAGAGGAGGTAGAATATATTGATCATAAGGTAAAAAATGGCTAGAAGAGACCCAATGCCACCAAGCATTATTGCATACTTTCCTTTCTTCCTTTCCCTAAGCTGAGTATAGATTATGTACTATAGGTTCGATCAAAGTAGAAACTTACCTATGCTCAAAAATGTTGACATATCAGCGTACCCTGTAAGGATAACCTTAACTCAAGAAAGATGAGCATCAATAAAATCATCGTACATTCAGAAGATTTCTCATCATTCTCAATTCATACATGTAGTCTACCATCACGTGATGCTTCCCTATTGTAATGAATAATAGCAATATACTATGCGATGACACCCTCAAGTAGAAAAAATGAACATTTAGAATTATCTTAAACTATCATTAGCTTTCCATCATTCTCAACTCTAAACATGCAATCTTTCACAATGTGGTGCCCGCTCAATCTATCCATAATCCTAGATTAAAATTGTTTAAAGGCACAATCTATTTACTTACTCTATTCTTCAATGTAAAGCTTAAACTTATTGAGTAAATCTAATCATGTTTGATAGTCAAAAATAAATATGTAGGAGCGAATAAGAAATCATGTGTGAATTTTGGCAAAGACCATGCATAAACATTTTCTCTTAATATCAAAATAACCCCTTTCTATTGAAGACAAATACCTGTTAAAAAAAGTACATTCGATGACACATATTTAGATCACAAGACTTAGCAAGTACACCTCCAATAGCATAAATCAATAATCAACATGCACTTAATATTCGTTATGCCATTGAAAAATTAAATATTAGAGCTTATGGCATTGAATCTTTCCATCTTATAGCATGTTGTCCATACAAAAGTTATACCTTTTTTACAATGTCTTTAATGTGTCTTAAAATGATTGCAGCAAATTGCAAATGATATGCAACATTTACTATGAAATGTTTTGAACGTCCCCGAAGCCCATAAACCAAAATATAAAAAGCATATATAAATATTAAAAACACTATCTTCAAAAATTAAGAGCAGTGGACTAAATGCCTTATGATGGCCACAATATGTTCACAAGCACAGCAAAGAAGAGTATAACTTGTGATTTGCATATAAAATAACATTATCATTTGTCTTTGACGATGTTAAACTAAGAAATGCAACTTATGTTGATTTTTTTAAGAAGGGTTTAATCACTAACAAGATCTCCATTTAAACTTCCACATTCCACAAGGTGTATGGTGATATTTCCATGGATAAGCTTCTTGTGGTTAAGTTCGCAGTCCTCTATTATTTCTTTCAACCCACTGTCCTTTAAAGTCCATGATTTGTGTTCTTCCATGGTTGACTTGGCAACAACCTTAAACCAAAAGATCAGGATTTTCTTATAATCTACAAAATAAAAATAAAATAAGTCAGAAAAATATATTTTATGCATCTAACCAAAATCTAGTATCTATTCTTCACAGCTGAAATATTAAAAAATAAAAAAAAAAAAATCTAGTATCTATTCTTCCTCTACTTCTAATTTTAGTTTTCACAATTGAGAATGAAGAGTTGCTTTAAAAAAAAACTCTTCAACCATCTAAGGCTAAACATCACTGCACTTGTCCTCTTAAGCTGGAAAGCATGACTATAATTGGTGACATAAACATGACAAATGATAAATAGCAATGAAAGATACTTGGCCCATCATATCTGTGAACACACATTCATAGGTAAAGCTAGAGCTTTCTTTGCATTTTTTAATATATCCTTCCATCAAATAAAATAGTGCATATAAAAGAATTCAATTTCTTTAGCTATGTGTCTTGGAAGTAAAATGTTGGACATAGCAAGTCTTTAACTAAAATTTTCAAATAAAGAAAAGAAAAGTATCACAAACGTTTTGTCTAAACCCTCGAGTGGAAAACCCTGTTTAAGTCCTGTTACCTCCCAGACCTTCACCTTGAGTGGCAAAGCCAAAGCCAAAGGTGAAACTCTAGAGGTAAAGATAGAAAGGCTACCCAATGTCACCTTGATAGCACTTTCACTTTCAGAATAACTACTACAACCAAACAATAGTGGGATTGAGGAAGTTTAAGTTTGATTTTATTTCCATTCAGTGACAGAATTCTTGGGAGAGTGATCCAGATCTATTAGGGAACATCTCAGTGGTATCAAAGCCATTGATTCTGCCAGCCCGTGACTTTTGAGTTTTCATGAATCCGGAAAATACTGAGCCAGTCACTTATAGAAAAAGAAGAGGAGAGCCTAAACGTATCTTTCTAACCGAATACAGGGAAGGACTAGTCGAATCAGAGGAAGAAGAATTTTTGGAAGAAGAAGAAAAAGAGCAGCCAGTGTTTGGGAAAGGACTGGGTGACAAAAATTATCTGCTTGGAGGTGGCGAGCATGGGATATTTGCAGGCAGGGGGAGTGACCCAAATAGGGAGACACCACGAAATGATAGTACCATGAACATTTTAAATGATTTAGCTAGAGGACAACAGCAGCTAGTTGACCTTATGACCCAACTCCTGCAAAACTCATTGGGTAGGAACAACCATGGGGGAGAACGTTCCAACGGACATAATGGCAACCATGTGGAGGGTAGCCACACTAACATTCCTTGACAGACTGATACAGGGACAAGCACTTATAGAAAAAGAAGAGGAGAGCCTAAACGTATCTTTCTATCCGAATACAGTGAAGGACTAGTCGAATCAGAGGAAGAAGAATTTTTGGAAGAAGAAGAAGAACAGCAGCCAGTGTTTGGGAGAGAAGAACTGGGTGACAAAAATTATCTGCTTGGAGGTGGCGAGCATGGGATATTTGCAGGCAGGGGGAGTGACCCAAATAGGGAGACACCACAAAATGATAGTACCATGAACATTTTAAATGATTTAGCTAGAGGACAACAGCAGCTAGTTGACCTTATGACCCAACTCCTGCAAAACTCATTGGGTAGGAACAACCATGGGGGAGAATGTCCCAACGGACATAATGGGAACCATGTGGAGGGTAGCCACACTAACATTCCTCGACAGACTGATACAGGGACAAGCAGCAAGGCAACCCCCAGACCTACATTCCCTTGGTTTCTGACAAATCAGCCAGTGGCCCAGTCAAGGCAACCAATGCCAGGTGACAGTTTCACTGATTCTCAGAGTACAGGGGTTTAGGTACAGATTTCCATGCCAAGCTACCCTTACAAGAATTTTACAACATCAAATACAGGAATAAACCCAGGGACTTTGGCAGAATGTAACAGAATTTTGACTTGCAATGGAGGATGGGAAAATTGAACATTCCCTCGTTTGATGGGATAGGCAAGTGCACAGCAAGAGCTTGGGTTCAGAAGATTGATATATACTTTCAGCTCAACCACATGAGGGAAACAGAGGCAATCAAGTACGCCACTCTACATCTGGAGGGTGAGGCACACGAGTGGTGGTACCATGGATTGGTCGCCTTGGGTCTGTTGCCCACCTATTTCGACTAGGTGGCAACCTCATGTACATTGGAGATGTACATTCTTGTTCAGTTGTTCCATGGAAAAATCCTTGTGATTGTTCACCTTGCAGGGCAATTTGCCCCTTTGTACTCGAAATATCCGCTCCCCTACGTGGGATAATTACTGTAATTTTATGTTCCAAGTATGGATCATATGATATGGATGCCATGTCATGGACTTTATTATTAGGGAAGTCCCCTCATCGAGTGTTTTTCCCCTTCCAATAAATTTTGTTCTTTAACGTTTTTTATTGGTTGGGTTTTCACTCAAAAATCCTCCAAAGTGGTGACAGGCGTTCTAGTAATCGAGTCCATGGGGTGGCTAAGGGTTCAAAGTGTTATTCATGATCATACTAGACATATCCTAGAGTCTTGCGGAATTTCGTTGAGTTTCGTCAGTCTTTTTTTTAATTTGTTAACCTCACCGTTAGGGGTTAATTAATTAAAGTTTTTATGTAATAAGGTCGTCACTTGGTCCTTGGCATTTTGTAATAGGGGTATGAGTGCAAAAAAGAAATGCCATATCAACCCCTAAGCCACAAGATGAAGTCCCATGTCATTCGGACATGTGGTTAGGATTTTAGCCCACTTTTGGTCCCACTCAGGCAAAAACCAAGATTAATTAATTTAATTGCCTAGAGTGAAAAATGCAAAATTCTTATTTTTGGGCCAAAAGTCAAAGCTAGGGGCTCTAATTTTTCCTAAAGTTCATTCCTATCAAGGTTAAGGAGAAATAAACCCAAATGGGGCCCACTCAAAGTGGAAAAATGAATTATTTAAAAGAGGGGACGTTTTTTGCCTTTTGTGGGTTTTTTCCATCTTAATATGGAGCACCTACCCCTCTTGGAAGCTTCCAAAAGGCCCCCTCTTGGATGGGTGACACTTGGCCATCATCCAAGGGCCTTCTCTTTAGGTTTTTAGCTATAAATAAGAGGCTTCTCCTATCATTTTAATATAGAGGTTCTTGGTAGCATGGTTATGCTGCCAAAAGCTTTGCTTCTTTTCTCTTCTCTCTTTATTTTAACATTTTGCTCAAGCCATTCTTGGCTCATCTTTGTATTGAATCTTGCCCTAGTTGGGCCTATAATAGAAGAAATTCTTTGGAGGAAATCTCTTCTATGGTGTGTTGGCTTCCCTCTTCAAGCATTGACGTATTGATGTTCCATTGGTGAGTATTTACTTTCATTTTGTTAAACATAGATGCCCTTTGCAAAGGGATTTAATGGTAAATGGTTATTTGCTTTTCATTTTGAGTAGATTAACTTAACTCTACAAAGGTTTTTGTAGAGCTATTTATTTTGCTCATCTCTTTGCTTGCATTGTTTAGTCTTGCTCACCCATTTCTTGCAGATCCAAAGACTTGAAAGAGGGCCTCCAAAGCCAAGCTCCTAATCTTTTTGTGTTTGTCAACCTACTTCTTTTACTGTTTACATTTTCGCTCATAGAGTTACGGGTCTAATAAAACTTGGTTTTATTCATTGGTTAATGAATAAAACCCTTGTTTTAGGGCCTTGACTCATTATATATTAGTATAGTAGCTTAAATATATTGTTTCTACATCATTTACGTGGTTGGAAATTGCATTTTCAACCCTCTAAATTTTCTGTTTTCAATCATTTTCAAATCTGAAATTTTCTGTAAATATTTGTATTTTTATACTAACTTTAATAACATTGTTTTTTCTGAGTTTACTGTAAATTCCAGCAAGCTTTTGTTTGCTGGTTTTGACAGGTTTTAACAGGTATTAAAGGGAGGTGCTGCCAAAAAATTATCGAAAAACACCCCTCTTGTACCTGCTTCAAAGAGGGTCCATTTCTAACATTTCTCCCTCATTTTTCATAGTGTTTTGAGGCTTGAAAAGTCTATTTTCTGTAGGTGTTTAGTCGCTGGTTTTTATTTCATTGTAAATAATAACATAACGTAACAATCTAATTTAGCTTAGCTTTTACTTTTCAAGTTCACCCACCTTCCCCTTGAGGGATTGTTGTGAGGTTAGAGTAGTACTTGCTTATTAGCTTGTTTTACTTTCTCAAAGTTTTATCTATTTCAAGCATAAGCATTTGTTTTAATTGTATAAGAGTAATCATACAACTCAAGTCTTTCGGTGTATCCTCTGCCCTCTATTATCTCCCTTCGGGGAACTCGAACCAAAGGGTATTAAAAGCAGAAAGATTTGGGGGCTTAGTTTAACTAGATAACTTACTTTCTACTACAAATCTTTCACACGTTTATTTTTTTCAGTCCGAGATTCAAGTACCAGCATCTCCCATAAGGGATACCGTTTGGTTGACCCTGTTGATTGTTCTAAAATAAACCTTGCATGCTCAATAGAAACAAGATCTAAAAGTAACCCTCTAAAATAAACCAACAACTTCTCTGGCCCTTGATCCTCTACTCAGTTATCACTCTGTGGAGTACTCACAAGATACGAAAGGGAGTGGAAGAGGTTTTAGTAATAGGCATCCACCATAATATTGTCTGAACCAAGTAAAAACCACTGATCGTTGGAAGCTACAGGAGATGAGAGACCTAAGGGGGTCTCACGGCGTTCGTGTCCCACCTGATGAGCGCCTCGGCACTGGGGGTTTGATCTGCGAGCTACAGGTGGACTGGTTTCCACTGTTTTAAGCACAGCAACACTCCATCTTTGGTTTAAGAGGATATGTGGTCGAGGTAGACACATCCCTTGGTTCCAAGACATTAATCAAATATTTAAAGCACCCCTTAAAATCTATTAAAATCAACCAAGAGACATTGCAAAACGTTTCACCAACAGGATACTCCAGCAGGGATTGTTTCACTCCAGCATTTCACTTTGATTTCAAGTATTTATTTCCAGCTCTTGCAATCTCATGTGTTGAATGTTCAAGTAATTGTAAATCTTGCATATCTGAATATCTCATCTTGGCATTTACATTGTGGTTTGTATTAAGGCATTAAGTGAATATCTTGTGGTGTGGTGTATACATTTCCCTTTGCTTTATGTGTGTGTATTGTATATCTTTCTTTAGCAATTGTATATCTTTTGTAAGTAATTATAATCTTGTGGATCTTGCTTAGATAATTGTGGCTAATCTTAGTTTGTAATATATCGACTCCATTCTTTATCTAAGGCACTGGTCTAATAATTTAATAAACCTTAATAATTAATCCATTTAACTAATTTGTTAATAAATCTAGGAACTTAGCATCCCTTAGGGACTACCCCCCTTGGCTATGTTGGGATTAAGCCTAAACGGAGGAGTTGTGGACAGTGGTGACAGTGGTCCCCTACTCTCACTTGCCCCCAAGGACGCGCACAGTGGTTGGAGACTTTCCATGTTCTAAAGTGCATATTAGGCGGCAACATCTTTGGCGCCGTTGCCGTGGATAAGTCATTTATCGTTGTTCTGACTTAATAATTAATTTTTAGTTGATTGATTTTTCAATCAACTTGATTCATTAATTCTTTATTATTTTAAGTGCTAATAAATTTGAAAATAATTTTAAAATTTTTTCTTACCATGCCTTGTTGACTGCCTTGCACTCTAGCCATAAGGAAGATAATGAAACAATGGAAGAGTTTAATAAAAGATTCAATGATTTGGTTAAAAGTTGCCCTCCTAATATCAAGCCTACTGAAGATGCCCTTTCGATTTTCTACATTCAAGCTTTTGAAGGGGAAATGAGATATCTTTTAAAAGATAAAGATCCTACAAGTATTAGGGAGGCACAGGATAAGGCTTTTAAGATAGATAAGAATATGCAAGCTACGGGTATATCTAGTGTTCTTGGGTTTTCTAAGAGTAGTTCTCCAAAGTCAAATGATGTTAAGAAAGTTGAAAACCAAGAACCGCAAGGTGACTCTGTCAAAGAGCTCACTCATTTGATTAAACAAATGGAAGAAGTTTATATTAATCAAATATCAGCTATGCATAATAAGATAGTAGACATGGAAAGAGATAAAAATAATAATCATAAGATAAATGATAGATGGCAAAAGGGTCTCCCTAAAGGACCTCCTTATCAAGAACAAGAAATACCTCCCGAGCCTTTGAAAATGAATAATTGGTTTGATGATCAAATAGTAAAGGAAAAGTTAGCAATTAGAGGAAGAATGGAACAGGTTAATTGGGTTGGTCATGATTTTGTGTTTGACAATAATAATGATTTGTTGGAAACAGTAGAAGATAATAAGGATATGGTTTGCATGAATAGACATATGGACAAAGTAGAAGAAGTATGTGACCATAACCTTACCCCTAAATTTAATGAGTTTTCACGTGATGATTTAGGGGGTTGGACAGATGATATAGAGTTTCCATTTCCTATAACAGAGATTGTGGATGTACCAGCCCAGAAAGATAAGCCACCTAAGGCTTTAGAAAGTCTTCCTCCAGTCAGTAAAGTGCCAGTTCAGTTTCAAAGTCAGTTAAGGCAGGTCAGAATGAATCAATTGTGTTTCAGGATGTGAATAATGTACATAGTGTAAAGGATCAGTTTGTTAGCTTCCCAGAGTTTGTAAAAGACGGAATCAGTAATAAAGAAGTTGACAGAGTATGGCATAAGCCATTTTGTGGTAGTGTTGATTTTTGGAAAATATTCAAAGACGTGAGGCATTACCAGAGTCATAAGAAACAGGAAAGGGTTAAACGAGCTACAAGTCAGATTTTTCTTCAGAAAGATAAACACTTGTTGTCCTAAGGACACCTTCTGTAATGTATCTCTAACCCTTTTTCCTTGCACTTTTAAGTAAGTTAGCATTATTTCATTATTTGATTATTTTTGCATATATGTATGATAGATGTATAGTCATTTCATCTATTCTTTATTGTTTATTTGTTGGTTTCTATATAAGTACTTATGTTGGTCATTGGTGAGAAATCTGTGGTTGCAAAGTCTGGAGTTCTCGCATGCTCTCCGATGATCGAACATGCGTCCTCAAGTTGGAGCCAGATGTTGCCCACCTATTTCGACTAGGTGGCAACCTCATGTACATTGGAGATGTACATTCTTGTTCAGTTGTTCCATGGAAAAATCCTTGTGATTGTTCACATTGCAGGGCAATTTGCCCCTTTGTATTCGAAATATCCACTCCCCTGCGTGGGATAATTATTGTAATTGTATGTTCTAAGTATGGATCATATGATATGGATGCCATGTTATGGACTTTATTATTAGGGAAATCCCTTCATCGAGTCTTTTTCCCCTTCTAATAAATTTTGTTCTTTAACGATTTTTATTGGTTGCGTTTTCACTCAAAACTCCTCCAAAGTGGTGACGAGCATTCTAGAATCGAATCCATGGGGTGGCTAAGGGTTCAAAGTGTTATTCATGATCATACTAGACATATCCTAGAGTCTTGCGGAATTTCGTTGAGTATAGTCAGTGTTTTTTTTAATTTTTTAACCTCACCGTCAAGGGTTAATTAATTAAAGTTTTGATGTAATAAGGTCGTCACTTGGTCCTTGGCATTTTGTAATAAGGGTATGAGTGCAAAAAAGAAATGCCATATCAACCCCTAAGCCACAGGATCAAGTCCCATGTCATTTGGACATGTCGTTAGGATTTTAGTCCACTTTTGGTCCCACTCAGGCAAAAACCAGGATTAATTAATTTAATTGCCTAGAGTGAAAGATGCAAAATTCTTATTTTTGGGCCAAAAGTCAAAGTTAGGGGCTCTAATTTTTCCTAAAGTTCACTCCTATCAAGGTTAAGGAGAAATAAACCCAAATGGGGCCCACTCAAAGTGGAAAAATGAATTATTTAAAAGAGGGGACGTTTTTTGCCTTATGTGGGTTTTTTCCATCTTAATATGGAGCCCCTCCCCCTCTTGGAAGCTTCCAAAAGGCCCCCTCTTGGATGGGTGACACTTGGCCATCATCTAGGGGCCTTCTCTTTAGGTTTTTAGCTATAAATAAGAGGCTTCTCCTCTCATTTTAATATAGAGGTTCTTGGTAGCATGGTTATGCTGCCAAAATCTTTGCTTCTCTTCTTTTCTCTCTTTATTCTAGCATTTTGCTCAAGCCATTCTTGGCTCATCTTTGTATTGAATCTTGCCCTAGTTGGGCCTATAATAGAAGAAATTCTTTGGAGAAAATCTCTTCTATGGTGTGTTGGCTTCCCTCTTCAAGCATTGAGGTATTGATGTTCCATTTGCGAGTATTTGCTTTCATTTTGTTAAGCATAGATGCCCTTTGCAAAGGTCTTTGCAAAGGGATTGAATGGTAAATGATTATTTGTTTTTCATTGTGAGTAGATTAACTTAACTCTACAAAGGTATTTGTAGAGCTATTTATTTTGCTCATCTCCTTGCTTGCATTGTGTAGTCTTGCTCACCCATTTCTTGCAGATCCAAAGGCTTGAAAGAGGGCCTCCAAAGCCAAGCTCCTAATCTCTTTGTGTTTGTCAATCTACTTATTTTACTGTTTACATTTTCGCTCATATAGTTACAGGTCTAAGAAAACTTGGTTTTATTCATTGGTTAATGAATAAAACCATTGTTTTAGGGCCTTGACTCATTATATATTAGTATAGTGGCTTAAATATATTGTTTTTACATCATTTAGGTGGCTGGAAATTGCATTTTCAACCCTCTAAACTTTATGTTTTCAATCATTTTCAAATCTGAAATTTTCTGTAAATATTTGTATTTTTATACTAACTTTAATAACATTGTTTTTCTGAGTTTACTGTAAATTCCGGCAAGCTTTTGCTTGCTGGTTTTTGACAGATTTTAACAGATATTAAGGGGAGGTGCTGCCAAAAAATTATCAAAAAACACCCCTCTTGTGCGCGCTTCAAAGAGGGTCAATTTCTAACCTTTCTCCCTCATTTTTCATAGTGTTTTGAAGCTTGAAAAGTCTATTTTTTGTAGGTGTTTAGTTGATGGTTTTTATTTCATTATAAATCATAACATAACGTAACAATCTAATCCAGCTTAGCTTTTACTTTTCAAGTTTACCCACCTTCCTCTTTCGGGATTGTTGTGAGATTAGAGTAGTACTTGCTTATTACCTTACTTTACTTTCTCAAAGTTTTATCTATTTCAAGCATAAGCATTTGTTTTAATTGTATAAGAGTAATCATTCAACTCAAGTCTTTCGGTGTATCATCTGCCCTCCGTTATCTCCCTTCGGAGAACTCGGACCAAAGGGTATGAAAAGCAGAAGGATTTGGGGGCTTAGTTTAACTAGATAACTTACTTTCAGCTACAAATCTTTAACACATTTATTTTTTTCAGTCCAGGGTTCAAGTACCAGCATCTCGCATAAGGGATACCACTTGGTTAACCCTGTTGATCGTTCTAAAATAAACCTTGCATGCTCAACAGTAACAAGATCTAAAAGTAACCCTCTAAAATAAACCAACAACTTCTCTGGCCCCTGATCCTCTACTCAGTTATCACTCTGCGGAGTACTGACGAGATACAACAAGGAGTAGAAGAGGTTTTAGTAATAGGCATCCACCATAATATTGTCTGAACCAATTAAAAACCGATGACCATTGGAAGCTACGGGGGGTGAGAGACCGAGGGGGGTCTCACGGCGTTCGTGTCCCACCTGATGAGCGCCTCGGCACTGGGGGTTTGATCTGCAAGCTACAGGTGGACTAGTTTCCACTGTTTTAAGCACAGCAGCACTCCATCTTTGGTTTAAGAGGATATGTGGTCGGGGTAGACACATCCCTTGGTTCCAAGACATTAATCGAATATTTAAGGCACCCCTTAAAATCTATTAAAATCAACCAAGAGACATTGCAAAACGTTTCACCAACAGGATACTCCAGCAGGGATTGGTTCACTCCAGCATTTCACTTTGATTTCAAGTATTTATTTCCAACTCTTGCAATCTCATGTGTTGAATGTTTAAGTAATTGTAAATCTTGCATATCTGAATATCTCATCTTGGCATTTACATTGTGGTTTGTATTAAGGCATTAAGTGAATATCTTGTGGTGTGGTGTATACATTTCCCTTTGCTTTATACGTGTATATTGTATATCTTTCTTTAACAATTGTATATCTTTTGTAAGTAATTATAATCTTGTGGATCTTGCTTAGATAACTGTGGCTAATCTTAGCTTGTAATATATCGACTCCATTCTTTATCTAAGGCACTGGTCTAATAATCTAATAAACCTTAATAATTAATCCCTTTAACTAATTTGTTAATAAATCTAGGAACTTAGCATCCCTTAGGGGCTACCCCCCTTGGCTCTGTTGGGATTAAGCCTAAATCAAGGAGTTGTGGACTGTGGTGACAGTGGTCCCCAGCTCTCACTTGCCCCCAAGGACGCACACAGTGGTTGGAGACTTTCCATGTTCTAAAATGCGTATTAGGCGGCAACAGGATCATGCCAGCATCACATCCTACCTGGATTTCACCTAGAGATTGATCAACAGATTTGACAAGAAGGATCCAGAGGTACATTTCAGGGAGCTGGCTCAGCTCAAGCATATAGGGAATCTAGACGCTTACATCATCGAGTTCCAGAGGTTAGCATTACGATGCCCAACATCTCAAAGACCAGACTTATCATGTTATTTACAGAGGGACTATCTAAGCTGTTACATGGTTGGATCAAGGATTTCAAGCCTATTACTCTCCAAGATGCTATCAGATGCACTCGGGATATGGAGTATGTTGCACCTAAGAACAAGTACCCATCCAAACCTTTCGTTCCTCAAAAGGGCAAGGACAAAAAGCTTTTTTAGAAGGGATGATCCAGGAATAACATGTTGGATGAAGAAACCAGGAACGAGCTGTGAATAAAGAAATTGTTCTTCAGTTGCAAAGAACCATGGCAGTCGGGGCATCGATGTATGGGATTTTAAGGTTCACTACATAGAGGTGGTGTCAGATAATGATGAGGATGAGGAGTCAGAGCAGGAATTAGATAAAGACCAGCCACAGCTACAGCGGTCGCAGGTACAACAGCCACAACTACAGCAGCCACCAGTACAGCCTCAGAGGGGGAACATCCCTACTTTGTCAGCCACTCCCAGGTTCAACACTCTCTGTGTCAAAGGAGTCATTTGAGGGGAGAGAGTCACAATCTTGATTGATGGTGGGGCTACCCACAACTTCATTGACTCTGCCTTAGTAGCCATGCGGGGCATCCAATCGTAGGAGTTTGAGGGATTTGGCATAGAAGTAACAAGTGGACGGATCATGCCCTGTGTACAGAAAGCTCCCCAACTGATCTTGACGATGGGGAACTACAGCATGACAGATGACTCCTACACTGTGGATCTAATAAAGATGAACATGGTTTTGGGAGTACAATGGCTCAGCACTCTAAGACCCATTACAACGGACTACAAAACCTTAGAGATGGGATTCAACACTCCTTTTGACACGAGAGTAGTTTTGCGGGGCATGTCCAATGAAGCCTTGAGAGTTATATCCTCCCACGGGATGGAGGCACTTTTCCAACGAGGCCATGTGGCATACGCAACAGAGTGCTTGATCATCACCCAGAAGACGTCCCATCATGGCCAACAGTATACATAGACATATAGGACTTTTGGGGAAGCATGACAAAGTGTTCGGGTAGGCCACTAGACAGAGGTTTTGAACATACCATAGAGTTGGAGGAAGGGACTAAACCTGTGATCACCACCCCTTGCCAGCATCCTAAGACATTCAAACACGAGATTGAGAAGGCAGACAAAGAGCTTCTTGCTATGGAGCACATCAAGCCTAGCTCTAGTCCTTTCATGTCTTCAGTTGTGTTGGTTAAGAAGAAGGATGGAAGTGGAACAATGCAGACGTGCATAGATTACAGGGCGCTGAACAAAAAGACGATCAAGAACCTGTACCCAATCCCCAGGATTGATGAGTTGTTGGATGAGTTGCACGAGGCAGTTTATTTCCCAAAGATTGTTCTCTGATCTAGGTATCATCAAATCAGAGTTCATGAAGAGGATGTCCACAAGACAGCTTTCCAATGCCATTATGGGCACTATGAGTTCCTGGTTATGCCATTTGGTTTAACCAATGCACTAGCTACTTTCCAGTCATGTATGAATCACATTTTCCGCAGACAGTTGAAAAACTTTTGCTGATGTTCTTTGATGATCTGCTCATTTATAGTCGAACTTGGGAGGACCACGTGAGGCACTTAGATGAGGTATTGGACATCATGAAGGATGTGGTCCTTGTAGGCCAAGGCCTCCAAGTGTGAGTTCGGGCTTACAGAGATACTATACTTGGTCCATGTGATCAGTGCACGAGGTGTGCAAGTTCATCAGGAGAAAATCTAGGCTATCATGGATTAGCCCCCGCTAAAGTCACTCATAGAGCTACGAGGATTCTTTGGCTTGTGCCAGTATTACAGGCAATTTGTGAAGGGATTTTCTCAGCTAGCTGCACCTCTTACAGATCTTACGAAGAAAAGGGCTTTCAGATGGACAGATGACTCACAACGAGCTTTCGACAAGCTCAAGAAGGCGATGAGTTCTTGCCCAGTCTTAGCATTACCAGATTTCATCCAACCTTTTGTGTTGGAATGTGACGCTTCAGGCATTGGCATCAGAGCAGTATTGATGCAGAACCGACATCCCATAGCTTTTGAGAGCAAGAAGCTCAAAGAACCATAAAGGATCTATTATATCTATGACAAGGAAATGTTTGCCATCATGCATGCTTTGGCAAAGTTTAGACAGTATCTGGTGGGTAGCAGGTTTGTGGTGAGAACAAACCACAATAGTTTGAAGTATTTCCTGGAACACAAAGACTTGAACGAAAGACAACAAAATTGGGTCAACGAGATATAGGCTTACGCCTTTAATATTAAGTATGTATACGAGAGGAAAAATGTTGTTGCTCACGCCCTTTCCAGGAAGTCGATCGCTTGCTCATTGATGGAGATTTCAGTAGACTGGAAATCCCACCTTCTCGTGGAATACTCCAAAAATAAAGTTGCTTGTGAGATATAGGATGCCCTAATATAGAACAACAGGTACAAGGTAGTGGATGTGTCAGTTTCTACAAGGACATGATATACTTAGTACTAGAATCCAAGCTCAAAGAGAAGATACTAAGGGCCACATATGATACTCCTACTGCAGGACATCAGGGGTATTTTAAAACATACCGCGTGATCAGAGAGAGGTTCTCTTGGAAGGGCCTCAAAGATGACGTACCGAGGCATTTGAGGGAGTACGTGACCTGCCAACACAACAAAACTGAACAAAACCATCCAGCGAAACTCCTACAACCATTACCCATTCCAGAACAGAAGTGGGAGAGTATCTTGATGGATTTAATCACAGGTCTACCATGATTACAGAGCCGAGATTGTATTTATGTGGTGGTGGATTGGTTGACGAAATTCGCACACTTTTTTGCGATCTCTTCAACTTATACAACAGCTTAGGTGACAAAGGTGTTTTTCAGAGAGGTGTTATGTTTACATGCGCTATAGAAAAACATTGTCAGTGACAAGGATAGCAAGTTCATTGGGGCTTTTCGAAAGGAACTCTTCACGTTGGTTGGCACAAACTTGACTCCCAGCACCAGTTATCACCCACAGACAGACGAGTAGACGAAGATTGTGAACAAATGGGTTGAAGCCTAAAGGCTATATGAGAAACTATGTAACAGAGCAACAGAAGGCATGGATCAAACGATTACATTTGGGTATGGTACCATACCACTTTCCACATGTCGATCGGTATGTCAGCATTCAAAGCATTATATGGGTACCATGCCACTACATTTCTAGACATGGCCTTTGGGGATAGCAGGGCTCCAAAAGCGAAGGATTGGATCCAGGAGAGTCAAGACATCCTTCGAGTGCTTAAAGAAAACTTGCAAATGGCTCAAAACCAGTAGAAAATCTATGCGAACAGGCACAAGACGAAACACAGCTTTGAGGTGGGAGACTTAGTATTTCTGCGACATCAACCTTATCGTCAGTGTTCACTCAAGCGGAGTGGGGTGTAGAGAAATTGAAGCCTGACTTCTATGGTCCATACAAGGTCAGTAGGAGAGTGGGAGAAGTAGCTTATGAGCTACAGCTTCCAGAGGGGAACAAGATTCACAACGTCTTTCATGTATCTTGTCTCAAGAAGGTATTGGGGACAACAGGTCACGGCATCTACAGAGCTACCCCCATTGGATGAAGAGGCACAGTTGATTCTGGATCCAGAGGAGATACTAGAGGTCTGCGAGAGGAAATTCATAAATAGGGTCATTCGGGAGTACTTGTTCAGATGGAGACATATGCCTATGGAGGATGCCACTTGGGAGAATGAGCAGATATTGCAGCAGCCCAACTTGCAGTTGCTTGAGGACAATCAATTTCGGGAAGGGAGGACTGTAATGTCCCTTTTCAAATAGTCACCACGAGCGACTCAATAGCCTATCCAGTTCCCGTAGGCTATAGTGGAAGAAAAAGGGAATTAATTAATTATTAATGTCACATAGGCTAAAAAGACTTTATAAAGTGGCATTAGTAATTAATTTATCTAAAGTGACTTTATAAAGTGGCATTAGTAATTAATTTATCTAAAGTGACTTTATAAAATGTCATTTTATGACAAATTGACTGGAAATTAAAATTTAAGTCATAAAGTGCTCAATTTAAAATTAAAAGATGGAATGAGGAAGATTTCTTCATAAAGTCACTATTAAATTTTAAATGGATAAACGCCAAAGGAAGTTGAAAAGTTCCTAAGAGGGGGAGAGTAAAATTATAAAAAGGGAAATGAGAGCTCATTCTCTCATTCTTGTCAATTTGCATTTTGAGATTAGAGCTCTAGAGCTTCAAACTTCTCTTCGACAAAACCCTAGGAGGAGGTGAATGGTTTCGATAGTGAGACAAATCTATCCAAGCCATTGTTAAGAAAAATAAACTCAGATTTCTCACAGGATCTTAATTATTATCTTTGCCATAGATTTGAGGACGTCTTAAGCTCTCCTCATCTGAGTATTCTTGAAGAAGATTTAGTGCACAGCAGACTGGGCATGCTTGTTTAGAGGCAAGTCATTTCTTTGGGGAAAAACAATTTTCAGTGGCCAGGTTGAGGGCACGTCTGTGGGGGAGTTTGGCATCATATCAAGGAGGCCGCATTTATATTTTAATAAAGGCTAAGCTATAGGGAAAAGAGTTCATTTCATCAACACTTCAAGGTATTTATTGTATACATTGTTTACATGTTTTGCAGTTAGAGTTTCGTGCCCAGATCTGAGTAAGAGAAGAGCACGCCATTTGGGAGTTTGGCATGTGTGGATCGAGGAGAAGAATGTCTCAGTGAGTTAGTTTGCTTCAGGAAAACCCTAGGATTAGACTAACATTGGGGTTGATATATATTTGTCACTGGATCGAGTTCCTTGCTGACCGTTATAGAGATTAGATTGGGTCGAGTTTATGTTGCTATATATGTCCCAGTGAGGCAATTTTACTCTCTAAGTTTTACAAAATTCCCTTAGGTCGAGCCATCATACTACTACTACTATATCTGAGCCGAATAATTATTCGCTCACACAATGAGTTCACCAAAAGACTTGGTAAATCAGATAAGCCATAAGGCAAATATATATTAATGATAAGATAAGAGATGATATGTTACAAATGGTGGCCCTGCCTTAAATATGGCTTGGGCATTTAATGTTGAGGAGACGCCTCATTTCACAACCTAACTTAGTTAACCTAAAATAATCTAAATATTTAATTATTATCTTATTTTATGTTCGTTACATTGCCACTCTCTTAGAAAGAATTGTCCTCAAAGCTTTATAATGTTGTCGCGTCGTTCTTTGTGATGTCGTGGCTGATGAAACACGTCGATACAAACTGCTAAGTATAGAGCATAACTTTCGATATATGTGGATGGGTCAATCCATCCTAAATTGATTTGTTGTTGGCTGTTGGGATTCCCTACTGATCTGTCGCCAGGAGCTTTAATCATATTAGTATCATTATCTTTCGACATTTCCCACTTTTTAGAATTTCGGTTTTTATGGTTGGGGTGTCGATAGGGAATTTTCACAATGTCATTTTCTTTTACGAGTGTTGTCTTTTGAGCATTGATGTGAGTTGGAAGTTGTATTTTCGTTCCTTGAGGTTTTAAGGTTTCATTCTATCTCTTTTCCAACTTGTTTTCCAACTCCACGTAATCATTTTGAAACTTCTTAATCACTTCTACTTGCGCTTTTCTGCCATCTTCAAACTTCTTAAGTTGTTCCTTAAGATCTTTGTTATGACTTCTGATGCAACTATTTTCTTCCTGCTTGTCTAGAAGTTTCCCTTCAATGTCTTCTGTAGATAGTTCTGTCTTTCGACTATTTTTCAACTTCTTAATTTTCGTGACTAGTGTTTTGTTATGATTCGGAATTGTTGGATAGTGTTTTATTACTTTTTGCGATCTCAAACTTGTGTTCCTTTTTAGAGTCATCATTTTGTTGTTGAAGAACGTTTATCTGTTGTCAACATTTGTCGACCTCTGATTCTTGATTTTCTAATTTATGTCGTATCTGCTTCATTTCTTCATCCTTGTCGCTAATGATTTTGTTCAAGCGTATTATTTTCACTTCGTAATCATTCATTTCTTTCTTTATATCTTGATTTTTCAATCTCTGATTGAAATCATTTTCGTTTTTTAATTCTTCAATTTGCACATATAATTTTTCGATATGATTTCTCTGGTTGGAAATGTTTTTTTCCTTGTACTTTTCTTCTATCTTATGTATTTCAATTCTTATTTCCAAATTTTTATCCCTATCACGTAAATCTTCGTTGTCTCTTTGATAGCGTTTTAACTTGGCTTCTAATTTCTCTGTTTGTAGTCGCAAACTGGTTTCCATGGTCTCTGATTTCTTCGACACGGTCTTCAACTTTCTTCGATTTTGTCCTGTTTGCATTAGGTTAAATAACCTCTTCTTTTTTCTTTTTTCTTTTTTTAAATATTAATTATTTTAATAAAATAATTATTATTATTTTTGTTTGACTCTCTTTTTACTTTTATATATTTTTTTGTTTTAATATAATAAAACAATTTTAAAATAATATAAATATATTATGTTAAAATATATTTGGGATAAATATTATATTATAATGTTTTTTTTGTTTTTTTGTGTGTGCAGGTGGTCGTGGAGGTGGGAATGATAGCGCGGTAGGGAGGAGGAGCCAGTGGTGGCGACCGTGGTGGTAGCGTGGAGGAAGGTGGGCGTGCGGGGAGGAAGATGGGAAGCGCGGGAGGAAGATGGTGGCAGATACAGTTGGCAGCGCGAGAGGAATATGGGGAGCGTGGGTTGGACGTAGCACGTGGGATGGTGCAATGGAAGCAAGCATGGAATGGGCGAGCTTGAGTGAGGGTGGGCGTGGTTTGGAATCACGCGTGGAGGGGACTGTGGTTGGAGGCTGTTGGAGTGTGGCGGAAGGGCGTGGAGTGTGCAGGAGGAAGGAGTAGTGCGCAGGTAGTGGACGAGGAGAATTGGGGTGGCTGTGAGTAGGGCTACTCGTGGGCTGCAGAGCTGCGTAGTGATGAGGGGGGCGCGGGGGCAGCGTGAGGGGGAGGAATGGCAGCGGGGAGCTTAAAGGAGGTTGTTGCAGCGACGTGGATGTGTGGGCAGAGGAACAGCGGAGGTGCTAGTGCAGCTGATTTAGATTTTTTTTTCTTTTTCTTTTTCTTGTTTTTTTATAAAGAATTTATTTTTTTATTATTTTTTTATTTTTATTTTTTTGGGGGGAAGGAAAAGGTCAAGGACCTGCATCAGGGAAACCCTGATTTTCTCAGACAAGGTCTGAATTTGTTGACCACCGGCCAGTTCCGCAACGAGCGCTCTGATACCAAATGAGTCGAATAATTATTCGCTCACACAATGAGTTCACCAAAAGACTTGGTAAATCAGATAAGCCATAAGGCAAATATATATTAATAATAAGATAAGAGATGATATGTTACAAATGGTGGCCCTACCTTAAATATGGCTTAGGCATTTAATGTTGAGGAGACGCCTCATTTCATAACCTAACTTAGTTAACCTAATTATTTAATTATTATCTTATTTTATGTTCATTACAATATCCTTCAGGAGGTCTAATATATATTAAGTCCATTCTCTATTGTCTTTGTCAACCATCGAAGAGCATCTACAGAAGTTTATATATTTTTAAGAAGGTACGTGTTACCACCAAACCTGTAGTTGCCTCTATGAGGTGGATCCAAGATGGACGGTAGAGGGATGAGCAACTAAAGAGGTGGAGCCAAGATCGGCTCGACTCCCAAATGGATGGTTGTGACGCCAATCGAGGCAATCTTCACTTGATGTTATCTTAGCCCAAGACAACAATTGGGGAGACCCAGATCTACTCCCGACAGGAGAGATCAGACCTAAACACCATATCAGATCAAACGGACATGAAGTACGTAAGGTGCAAGGTGGAGGAGACCCTAGATCTATGGATGATGTCACTAGGTAAAGTAGGGCTTGGATCAGGGTTTATGAGATGTGAAATTTGATCCAAGTTCAAGACACAAGTGACCTATAAGGCCAATACTAGATTCGGGATTAAGGTATTAGCAAAAGATGAAGTTGTCCACTGCCTTGGGAAACGTGACCAATGCAGGGAGGGTAAAAACAGGATTGGGACTATCTAGTACCCAAGGATAGACTCGAAAGAAGGTATGACAATGTCAAAGCACCCGAGCCACAAGAGAAAGGTCAAAACACAGGAGAAAGAGGCAAAAAGAAAGGTAGCGCTAAGGTTTGGAGACCAGTGCCTTGGGATTTGGGCCCAATGGAGTCACTTTTAACCCAACGTTGACGAAGACCCACTTAGGGTTTGACCCGGTCTACAAAACCCAGAAATGGTTTGCCCCGAGATCAAGCGGTTTGATATATAATATTTTTTTATTTTTAATATTTAGGGTTTTAAGATGAAAATGAGGATGCCAATGGATTGAGATCTAGAAAAGAAGCACTAACCTATAGATCTTACCTAGAAAACCTTGTAGGTGACTTGATGGTGATGACCTATGTTGTCTCGATCAATTTGAGAAGATTTGATGAAGTTTCTATGTCCAACAATTTGCCCAAGGAAGCCACTGCGCCCTCTCTCCTGCACAACAAACGTCAACCATATCGGATTTGTTGCGTCATGAGAAAAGAACAAATGCTATAGAAAAAATAGCAAGATGAAATCATAGATCCCATTAATACTAATGAAAACCCCCTGATACAAGACACATCCAAGCCAGGCGAGTTGAGGAACCCCTACAAAAACGCCCAAGTTGAAGTTGCCCTCCTGTAGACAAGACAATGTTTCCCAAAAATATATAGATCTCACAAAAAATACCCAAATGCTAGGAAGCAATAGATTTTTCAATCACCATCTAAGAATGCCAGATGCAAAGGAGATCCAAAAAATTTCCACAAGAATAGTTTTCTATTATCTAGATCCAATAGCCAAACACCTTTTACAAATGAGAAGCTCTCTCCTTTAAATAGGAATGGGAGAACCAAATTCATAACCACTTTCCAAATGGGTGGCTTAGATTAAAAGGTCCAAATGTTCTAATCAATGGTTGAGATGAGCTCAACATAAAGTACATGAATCAATACAATAATATAATATAAAAATGGACCGAATCACCCTAGGAGAGGGGATCCCACTAAATAAAAATAAATGAAGCTCATGGTGGGTCCAGGGAGTGTTAACTAACTCCCCTAAGGTGTCCCCATGGCACAATAAAAATAATATAATTTTTTAATTGCAAAATAGTGCCTCTTTGAAGAAATCGTGAGCCTCCAAAAGCTCCAGAAAATAATAAAATATGCCCGAAAAATGGATATGGGCCCATCCAAGTGCTGCAGCTGCTGGATAAGAAGTGGAAGACATCACACTCATCATCAAAACTCATCCCATGCCATTTCCTTGCCTCAGTAGCCCAAATTGAATTCTTCAATAGCCATTTTAATTATTTTTTATTTGCCTCGGGAAACATGATATGCCCAAAACTGCCTCCTAGGGTGCCTACGTTATCCAACTAAGCCCACCAGGCTCTTTGGGAGAGGGGTAATATGGTAAAATCAACTGGCTGGACCACCCCCTCTTCATATAGCGCCCTAGGAGAACCAAATAAATCATCTCTCTGCTCAGACAGGCCCTCCAGCAAGGTGAAAATGCACCAAAATGGTACACTGAGCCAGATCATCCCTGTAACTGCCCGGAACTGAAAACAAGATGTCTCATTAGACTCAGGGAGTCCAAATCCATCTAAGGTGCATACTCATACACCCTACAGATCTCTGCATGATCAAAAATAATATCCAATATGCCAGACAAATAAAAATAATGATCTGTAAATGATCAATAGTATAACCCAAGCTAACATCCATCTGTTGCAAGTGTTTAAAGGTCAAGAGATGCTCTACATATCATCCAAATAGCAATTATAACAAGTAGCAATCATTTCACTGGCGATCTATCAACCAAAAACAAAGGGTTTCATTTATTAATTATAACTCGGACCAAACTTTCAAGACCATACTCACTTCATAGTTGTAATCAATTTGGTAGTGAAGGGTGAAGGCTAAAATTCAAAAGGCTAGGCTGAAAGGTGACTACTAACTCAACATTGTGACACTTTGGATATGGAAAGGGGATACTCACTCTAGCATATGTAGGACAAGCAACAACACAAGGGATGGCAATGTCTCACAAATGGATAAGTTACGTGCAGAGGTGCTTATTCACCCTAACAAATGCTCACAATCCAAATCAATACAAGTGAGGCCAGCAATCTTTGGATATAACTTTTAAGAACCATTGCTTTTTGGGCCTTTGATTTTACATAGCCTTGGTCCATGTATTTATTACACGGATTTTTATTATTGAGGCTTCATGCATTCATGTATGTTTAAAAACATTACTTTTCATGAATGTTTTAAGATATTCATTTCAATGTACTTCAAAGCCAATTCATTAGGCTTGCCTTTCAGTCATGTATGTTTAAAAACACTACTTTTCATGAATGGGCTTTTTCAATAAGATATTCATTCATTTCCAAATACATTGTATTAATGGCAGCGCTACTTATTTCAGGTTTAGCCAAAACAATCTACGTAACCCAGAGCCGAGAGACAAATAAGCAGGGAAGCTTGTCCAACAAAGAGGCTCTAGTGGGGAAAGGTCCTCCATGCCACAAGTCAAGTAGTAAGTGGAGTTGGAAACACAACTGGAAGGTAATGGATTAGTGGAGACAGTGAATAATGAAACCAACACTAGCAAGCCAAAGTATGGTGGGAATGACTACCTCTATCCTCCCTAAGGAGGGTAAAACCAATGAGTATGGGTCAAGAACTTCCAGGTCTAAGTAGGGACATACATACATAATATCAATACATCCAAGTCCACATATTTATATGACCGCCAGATCATGACAGTAAATGTTAATACATGTCACAAGAATGAGTATAAGAGCAATGATAACCATAACACAAGATAATATAAGCCAAGTAGTAAACATGTACATAATCCATCTGAACCAACATCTATCCAATGAAAAAACACTGGTACAACTTTGGGCACTACTAACTGCTCTGCAACTAACTAAATGGCGACATCAGTCTCAAATCTGAGTGTCTTGAGACTCAGTCATGGCATGGGAACGTACAATAGTCCATCATCAAATAATGATCCATCATAGACGCTCGTCTCAGCATCTCATATGTAAAAGAACTGGCTGAAAAGTGTACTAAAATCTGAAAAATAGAATATGGTAGCTCGGCTACTATATATGTGATAACATCTGGCTCTAGCTGGGACAAGTGCTCTGCTGAATAGAGCGCTTAAGAACCTCAAAATCTCTGGTCCTCGCACTCTGCTACTCGCATCCTCGATCCATCACTCTAACTCTGCAACTGCTACCAAAATATCACCAACTACTTGCAAAATGTCTAGAGCTATACCAAACTCACAGACCGGTCGTCAAAACATTGTGTGGATAAAGTACTAAAACTGAAATGCATGAAACTGAAAAGCAAAAAGTAAATCTAATCTATAACCATAACTTCGAAGAAAAGTTTGATTTTTATCGTGCAGGAAAAAAAAGTGCTAAAACTGAAAACTACACTAAGAGCTTTGAAAAGCAATCTTCAGGAAAAGACAAAAGTTACAAGACTGACAGGCTACACTACTGCCCAGAAAGGCTTATTAAGGTTCTACCTACTCTACCCTACTAGGCAAGACAGGACTCAAGGCCAAGTGAGGTTAGGGATGTAACCCCTTAAATCCCTTTGGTTGATAGGAAGTAAGATCTATCGTCTAGTACCAATAGCAAGAAAACACATGTCACCTATGCAACATTCAACAGTAAAAGGTCCAACCCAAATTTCATTAGCTTGCCCTGATCTGATATGCAGTAAGTGGTTAAGGATAAGAACTTGACTTCTCTCGGGAAATCTACTCCTATTCACCGATTCAAGAACAACTTCAATGTTACATATAGGCATGGGGTGGACTTCAGCGAGGTTTCCTGGTTGCGGGGTGATAATCCTTGAGCTCCTCCTGGAAGGAATTGCATCAAATCTGGGTGGACCACCATCAATAGGAATAGCTATCCTACCAACTAGGATCTCTCTAATCTCTATCCTCGTCTCCTAGACACTCACATCAGTCCTTTCTTCATGAGGAGACATTACTTGTTTGACATTTTCCCCTACAGTACAGAAGTTTCTATCTTCTTCCAAGGGATGAGGCATATGGGATGCAGCAGTACTATGGCTAGAGCCTTCCGCTGTAGGAACATAAATATGCATATTTTCCAGCTCGGTTGGGACTACTCTTGACTGAGATGCCAAAGAAACAGGAACGTGAGACAAATCATGATTATGAAGACTAGATGACTCAGGTGGCAAAAGAAAATTAGGGATGAGGGGATATGCAGATAAAACATTATTTGGAGAAACCGAAGGAGTTTGAAATATAGCAAGATTGTTAATGTTAAATTCTCCTTCAGGTGCATGATTAATTAAAAGATCCTCTTCCCAGCTTAGAGAATTATCATGGACTTGAGTTAGATTTTCGTTTTCTAAAGACAAATGAGATAATGACCCAGCAACATCAAAATAATGGGAGCCATTTGCTTCGTCACCAGCCTCTACCACAGTAGCTAAATCAGGATGGTTTGCCCATGGGTAAATAGGTTCAAGCCCTGGCTTTCCCTCTCTCTATTACAGTCAATTAAAGCAAACCATTCGCTTACTCTACTAGGAGTTCTTTCAACATGTCTAGCATCATCAATTTCATCAACTTCAGGTGTAGGATTCTCGATTATTTGTTCTTGATCTTGAGGTTGACTTTCATTTCTCCTCAACTCTCCCAACTCCTCTGAACATTCGTTCCTTAGAATTTCCAAATTAATTCTCCTAGCAATTTCAGCTATCTGTTCTTCTTCAAAAGAGGAATCAAAATCTTCCATTGCCATGAACATGTTCTCAGGTTGCCGATATTCCCAAACTTCATTTTCAGCTTCCACAATATTAGCTTTAGCATTATTCAACAATTCATCTCCATGTGTTTTTTATCCCTTCCTCAAAAGTTTCCAGATGCTTTTTATAACAGGGTTCTCTATTAATCCTAATCAGGGCACCATCAAAGTTTGGGACACAAAGATACGATAAATCCATCATGAGGTATCCACCTAGACCAGTTGTCCACTTCCTAGATAAAAGCATTCCATATGTTGGGGGCAAGTCAATAACAACTACATCCATCATAGTGGAAATGTCTGAGCATGCAAACAGATCAGTCCTAAGGTTTTTTATCAAACCATAGGATGGCACACGCCTAAAGTCTATACCACAGACATTCCCATAAGGCCGAGTCACTTCCAATCCCATTTCCTTCATGACATGTAAGGGCATCACATTCATAGCTGCTCCAGAATCCAACATGCAATTATGCAAGAGCATATTCTGAATATGTAAGGTCAGGTAAAAAGGATGGTGACCCTCGTTCTTTCTCTCGTAAATAGCAGACTGGATGTTGATAGGTGGATCCCTTTCATCTTTGCTAGGTTGCATCCCATTAGGGCTCTTTATGTGACAGGATTCTAAGACAACCTCAAGAGCCTTTTCTTAACCAATGCCATCAAAGAACTCTTCTACTTCGCTTCTTACTAAGGGTACTTTCATCAACTCAGTGACAAGGATATTACACATTATCTTGCTTAACTCTTTCTTTATATCAATATTCAAATTAAAATCTTCTAAGGAAAGAGCTTCTTCTGTCTTTTTATCTGCATTCATTTCTTTGCGTTTGTCTAGGAAAGAAGGTTGGGGATCAACTCTTCGTTTATAGATTCTAATCTATGGTTGTTCCTTTGTTTCAAGGATATCTATGGCACAACATGAGGGACTGGTTTCATCAACAAACTCCTCCTCTTGCTCCCACGGCTCTTGTTCTTGCTCCCATGGCTCTTCTTCCAGGAGAATTCTTCCAAACCCATCATCAAAAGATAAGTCATTAATAAAGTTGACGTTGTTTGGTTGGTCATCAGGATAATTGGTGTCAAACGGTTCTTCCTCGTTTTCATCACACCAATTTACATTCTTCCTCTTAGAACTTTCTGGATATTCAGGTCATCTTTTATTAATATCTCCCTCAGGCCTTCTATTATTGTTCCAATAGGGCTTAGGGCCATAAAGGTTTCTATGTCTCCAAGGATCATGAAAACTAGCGACACTTTTTGTCAGGACAGTTAGTTGTCTCATCATCTCTTGCATAGTTTCTAACGTGTCCTTTTAATCCTTTAGCTCAGTCACAGGTTCCTTAGGATTTCGGAGCTTAGGGTCAGATCAAGAAGTGGATGGGGCAAAGTGGTCAAAAACATTTTGTTTACCCATAGATGTCGCATTCTGCTCAGCCATCTTTGCATTGAATTGGGCAGTCTTCAAGTCATTGGGATTCTTATCCTTTAAGTTATACCCCAACCAACCTTCAAAAGCATTCAAATAATGAATAACAATTGCTTGGTCCTTGGGCTTAATTTCTTCCGGGATATTTCCTACAGTCTTGTCAAATCTTATGTTAAACTCATGCACTGTTTCATTTTCCTTCTTGATGTCAAACAGTTGATGTAAGAGGAATTTCCCATCTAACTTGTGAGACCAATCACTATTAAGTTTTATAACAAAATTGTCATACTCATTTATAGATGAGGCAGGCAATCTGTCAAACCAATTCCGCACATCTCCTTCCAGAGAATTCAAAAGGCCCCTCATGAAGACATCTTCATCAAATGCTCCATATGCTTCCATATATTCCCATACTTTGTCAATGTGATCTTCAATGGAGATAGCTGACACTCCATCAAACTTGGGAACCTTTTCAAAATATTTATCAGGCATGTCATGGGGGGGGCCCGGGATCAAGGAAAAATCTAAAGGAGATGGCTTAGCCTTCCTTTCAAAAATCCTAGGGTTTTGTGGAGGAGGAACATTTTGATTTCCACTAGTGTTTGTTCCGGCCATTGGACTAGATGAATTTGAAGGAGATCCTAAAAGATGACTCGGGAATGCAGTAGGACTAGAAGTCTTCCAAAAGATGTTTGAAGAGTTTTCCTTAGTGTGTATGTGGTTCCTCGTGTAAGTTGTAGGGATCTCTTCAGGATTTACAGGACGTTCTAAGAACTTACGATTAATATGTTGGGTACGGTCCTCAGTAGAGTCGCGGGGTGGAGTCGCCAGGTGAACCACACAAGTAATTCACCGAAAAGAGATATGTCGTAGGAAAGGTGAGGTATGACAAACCAAGGTAGGCCTCTACCTCCCCGGCAACGGCCCCAAAATGTTATCACCAAACTTGTAGTTGCCTCTATGAGGTGGATCCAAGATGGATGGTAGAGGGATGAGCAACTAAAGAGGTGGAACCAAGATCACCTCAACTCCCAAATGGATGGTTGTCACGCCAATCGAGGCAATCTTCACTTGATGTTATCTTATCCCAAGACAACAATGGGGGAGACCCAGATCTACTCCCGACAGGAGAGATCAGATCAAATGGTCATGAAGTACGTAAGGTGTAAGGTGGAGGAAACCCTAGATCTATGGATGACGTCACTAAGTGACCTAGGGCTTGGATCAAGGTTTATGAGATGTGAAATTTGATCCAAGTTCAAGACACAAGTGACCTATAAGCCCACTACTAGATTCGAGATTAAGGTACTAGTAAAAGATGAAGATGTCCACTGCCTTGGGAAACGTGACCAATGCAGGGAGGGTAAAAACAAAATTGGGGCTATCTAGTACCCAAGGATAGACTCGAAAGAAGGTAAGACAATGTCAAAGCACCCGAGCCACAACAGAAAGGTCAAAACACAGGAGAAAGAGGCAAAAAGAAGGGTAGCGCTAGGGTTTGGAGACCAATGCCTTGGGATTTGGGTCCAATGGAGTCACTTTTAGCACAACGTTGAGGAAGACCCACTTAGGGTTTGACCCGATCAACAAAACCCAGAAATGGTTTGCCCCGAGATCAAGCAGTTAGATCTATAATATTTTTTTATTTTTAATATTTAGGGTTTTAAGATGAAAATGAGGATGCAAATGGATTGAGATCTCGAAAAGAAGCACTACCCTGTAGATCTTACCTAGAAAACCTTGTAGGTGCCTTGATGGTGATGACCTATGCTATCCTGATCAATTTGAAAAGATTTGATGAAGTTTCTATGTCCAATGATTTGCCCAAGGAAACCACTACGCCCTATCTCCTGCTAAACAAATGTCAACCATATCAGATTTGATGCGTCATGAGAAAAGAACAAATGCTACAGAAAAAATAGCAAAATGAAATCATAGATCGCATTGATACTAATGAAAATCCCCAGATACAAGACGCATCCAAGCCAAGCGAGTTGAAGAACCCCTGCAAAAACGCCCAAGTTGAAGTTGCCCTCTTGTAGACAAGACAATGTTTCCCAAAAATATATAGATCTCACAAGAAATACCCAAAGGCTAGGAAGCAATAGATTTTCCAATCACCATCTAAGAACACCAGATACAAAGGAGATCCAAAAAAATTCCACAAGAATAGTTATCTATTATCCAGATCCAAGAGCCAAAGACCCTTTACAAATGAGAAGCTCTCTCCTTTATATAGGAATGGGAGAACCAAAATCATAACCACTTTTCAAATGTGTGGCTAAGATTAAAAGATCCAAATCTTCTAATCAATGGTTGAGATGAGCTCAACATAAAGTACATGGATCAATACAATAATATAATATAAAAATGGACCAAATCACCCTAGGGTGTCCCCATGGCACAATAAAATAATATAATTTTTTAACGTGCCTATCTGAGGAAATCATGAGCCTCCAAAAGCTCCAAAAAATAATAAAATATACCCGAAAAATGGATGTGGGCCCATCCAAGTGCTACAATTGCTGAAGATGAAGTGGAAGACATCACACTCATCATCAAATCTCATCCCATGCCATTTCCTTGCCTCAGTAGCCCAAATCGAATTCTTCAGTATCCATTTTAATTATTTTTTATCAGCCTCGGGAAACGTGATGTGCCCAAAACTACTTCCTAGGGTGCCTGCGTTATCCAACTGAGCCCACCAGGCTCACTAGGAGGGGGGTAATATGGTAAAATCAAGTGGTTGGACCACCCCCTCCTCATACAGCGCCCTACAAGAACCAAATAAATCATCTCTCTGCTCAGACAGGCCCTCCAACAAGGTAAAAATGCACCAGAATGGTACATTGAGCCAGATCATCCCTGTAACTGCCCGGAACTAAAAACAAGATGTCCAAATCCATCTAAGGTGCATACTCATACACCCTACAGATCTCAGCATGATCAAAAATAATATCCAATATATCCAAAGGATTTCATTTATTAATTATAACTCAGACCATACTCACTTCATAGTTGTAATCAATTTGCTAGTAAAGGGTGAAGGCTAAAATTCAAAAGGCTAGGCTGAAAGGTGACTATTAACTCAACATTGTGACACTTTGGATATGGAAAGGGGATACTCACTCTAGCATATGTAGGACAAGCAACAACACAGGGGATGTTAGTGTCTCACAAATGGATTAGTTACGTTCAGAGGTGCTTATTCACCTTGACAAATGCTCACAATCCAAATCAATACAAGTGAGGTCAGCAATCTTTGGATATAACTTTTAAGAACCATTGCTTTTTGGGCCTTTCATTTTCCATAGCCTTGGTCCATGTATTTATTACACGGATTTTTATTATTGAGGCTTCATGCATTCAAGTATGTTTAAAAACACTACTTTTCATGAATGTTTTAAGAGATTCATTTCAATGTACTTCAAAGCCAATTTCATTAGGTTCAACCCAAATGTCATTAGCTTGCCCTAATCTGATATGCAGTAAGTGGTTCGAGATAAGAACTTGACTTCTCGTGGGAAATCTACTCCTATTCACTGATTCAGAAACAACTTCAATGTTACGTATAGGCATGGGGTGGACTTCAACAAGGTTTCGTGGTTGCGGGGTGATAATCCTTGAGCTCCTCCTGGAAGGAACTGCATCAAATCTAAGTGGACCACCATTAATAGGAATAGCTATCCTACCAACTAGGATCTCTCTAATCTCTCTCCTCATCTCCCAGACACTCACATTAGGACTTTCTTCATGAGGAGACATAACATGTTTGATAGTTTCCCCTACAGTCCAAAAGTTTCTATTTGATAGTTTCCCCTACAGTCCAGAAGTTGTTATCTTCTTCCAAGGGATGAGGCATATGGGATGTAACAGTACCATGGAGGAGGGTTCGGATCTGTGACTATAGAGGTCAGATCTATTTGATTTGAGTGATTGGAGTCTAGACATCGGATAGATCTAGCTGGTATCAACAGGATACAGACCATATTTATCTAGATCTAAAGTGCAGGATTCAAATCTGAGTTGGTGGAAGTCATATCTATCGGATCTAATAGTTGGTGGAGAGATCCGAAATAGATCCTTCATATCTTGGTGTAAGGGCCAGTTCTGTGTTTTTTTTTTCTCATTGAGACAGTTGGTTTCAGATCCAGTTGACCAAAGAGATGGCGAGCAGTTTGCGTGTGGAGGATCAATTGGATGGGGCCTCAAACTTCAGTCCATGGAAGGCCAAGGTTGTCTTGTTTCTGAAAAAATGTGAGTTGTGGGACATTATGCAGAGCACAAACGCAAATCCCGTAACTATTCCTACAGATGCTACGGCAAAGGCCGCATATGAAAAGAAGAACATTAAGGCTCAGCAAATTATCCTTGATGCAATCAAGGACCACACCATCCCACACAATATAGGGAAACAGAATGCATATGAGATGTGGGATGCTCTGACGAAGCTATACCAAATCTCTAATGAAAATAGAAATGTAGTGCTTCGTGAGAAACTTAAGAGCATCAAGATGGTCAAGGATGAGGGACTGGCCACTTACCTGACTCGGATAACTCAGTTAGAGACGAGTTCGCAATTGTGGGGGAGAAGGTGGAGGATGGAGAGTTAGTTTGACAAGCCTTAAATGTGGTGGCTAAACCATGGGCAATGTTTGTCGAATCCATTGTTGCTAGAGAGAACCTCCCCAAGTGGGATTATCTGTGGGATGCTTTCACACAGGAGGAGACCAGAAGAGGGTACATTCAAGGGTCATCTTCTACTATACCAAAAGAGGAAGATGCGACGCTTGCTACTAAGGGAAAGTAGAAGTTCAAGAGGGGTGAGCAAAAGAAAGACCTGAGTAAGGTCATATATTTTGCATGCAACGATTACGGCCATTATGCAGGCCAATGCCCTCATAAGATGAAAAATAAGGAGAAGAGGAACGAGCAGGCGGCAGCGGTAATGACAGAAGAGGTGGATGAGTTCACCAACATGTTTGAGAAGGAGTTCTCACTGTTGATTTTTCTGAGCAGCATCGAGAGCCCTTCTCTTAGGAGAATGGGACCACCTGGTTCGAGACCACGATGAAGACTCAACCCAGTGTTGAATGACCATTCTGTTGAATGGTAGATATCTGGTGTGGGACCATGATATAGACCCAGCTCTGCCCTAGGTGGACTCAACCTAGTGTTGAGTAGACATCTGGTCCAGGACCACGATGTAGACCAATCTAGTACTAGTAGACTCAGCTTAGTTCTGAGTAGCCATTCTCTTGGAGAATGGAGGCACCATGTCTGTTCCCAAGAAGGCAGTGTAAACCCTAGACTGGATCTAGTCATGTGTGGCACTCTGACCCTTGATCTATGGGCTTTGTGTATTTCTCCAAGGATTAGCTACCCTTGGTTACGTTACCCTAGTACCAGATCTAGGTGTCATACAGAGTGTGAGATAAAAGCATTAATAACTCTCTTGGTTTATGATGATGTAATTTTGGAATAAAAAAGGACCATAGGTAATGACCACAAGGGCACTTGGAAAAAGGCCAAAGTCAAGTCAAAAATAAATAAGGACTTTTGGACCACAAGTGGAAGTCAAAAATAAATAAGGACTTTTGGTAAAAGTCAAAAATAAATAAAAGACCTTTTGGTAAGAAGGTAAAAGTGAAATTAGGAAAAGATTAAAACATTATTATTTTATCTTTTTCTAATTTTGGCCCACTTAACAGGTGAATGAAGACTATAAAAAAAGATCAAGTCTTCTCATTATAACACACAAGTTTGCTCTGACAGGTGAAGCTGCTATTCACTAAAGAAGACTTTTTTTGCCTCAGTTAGGGTTTTATCAGCATCTTTATTCTCAGAATTTTTGTGGAAGCTCTCTTTTCTGTTTTTTGGACAACCAAGACAAATTCTGGACAGCTCCCTCTCTCTCCTCACGAGCTGCATATTTTACTGTTTTGGGCAGAGAACTGCCCTCTTCTTTTCGGGCAGCTCAACCCGTGAGGGTCACGGCTCTTTTGGCACCCTCGGGTATCCCTAGAGTTGACCCTTGGGGGGCCGTGAGCCCACAGCATCGCCGGGCAGCCCACAAGGCTCATCCGTGAGGGTGCTATAGCAGCTCGTGGCTGCACTGCCCTCAGGGCAACCCACGGGCCACCCCGTGTGGCTTCGGGCAGGCTGCCAAGCATCACCAAACCACCACAGGGCAGTCGAGCACCAGCAGAAGGATAGCTGAGCAGGGAGAAGGACAGCCAGGTAGGGAAGAAGAACAACTGGGCAGTTTTCGGGCAAATCCGTACAGCCGTACGGCAGCAAGGTACAGACAGTCAGGTACATTCAGATCTGAACTGGGCAATCTGTGTTTTTTTCGGGCAGGAGAGAGAAAAACTTGTTTTCTGATAAATTGGGCATTTTTGTAAATCTGGAAATTGTGGATCTGGGACTTGAATTATCAGTCTGATTTTTTTACTGATAAATTTGACTGTGACTGTGGTTACAACCCAGATCTGGGTTTGATGATCTTTTTGAAGAATTTCCTAAGTCATCTCATTTATGAGATGAGCTACTAATGCTTTTTGGGTTTTTTGTCCTTTGAAGGTTTCCCCAGTGAAAAATCTTGTGTCCATTGTGTTGATGTGATGAATGTGTTTTAATGCACTTGTTATTTGTTTAAGTTCATCTGCAAATTTTTAGGTGTTTAATGCTAATGCTAAAACTCAACATGGTATCGGAGCTTAGCATGTGAAAACACAGTAAAGGGACACTGTTGTTGTTTTTCACTAGATCTTCGAATAAGATTTGCAAATCTAACATTTGCATAAGTGACAGAGATGGACATCAATGGTTTCAAACCTGAAGAGAAGCTCTATGGTTCAGCCAACTTCAATTCCTGGAAGGCCAGGTTGAAAGCCATTCTAGATGAGAATGACTTGGATGACATTGTTCTTAATGTCACAGAAGAGCCAACTACAAATGCTGGTAGGCTAGCTTACAAGAGGAAGCAAGGTAAGGCTAGACGAGCCATTTATGATTCTATCAGAGAGGCATTGATGCCTAACATCACATCTTTGAAGACTCCTAAAGAATGCTATGATACTTTGGTAAACGTATATGAAAAGAAGGCTCCCAGTCAAAAGGGAGTCTTGAAGAAGAGGCTACGAACCTTGAAGCTGAACAAAGATGAAAGCGTTGGTTCCTTCTTCACAAAGATTGCACAGGTAAGAGATCAACTCCTTGCTATTTGTATTACTGTTGATGATGATGACTTTGTGCAAACAGTGGTTGATGGTCTCCCAAGCTCTTGGGAAACCTTCTTGGCATCCTTCTGTGGACGAGAAAATCAGCCAACCTTTGAAAGGCTTTGGCATGATTGCATACAAGAAGAAGGAAGGAACACTTACCAGGTAATCAAGGAGGACAACCTTGCACTTGCACCAAAGACTAAGACGTTCAAGAAGCCTTTCCCTCAGCGAAAGAAGGATAAGAAACCTCAGGGTAAGTTTTCTGACATGTCTAAAATTGAATATTATACTTGTCACAAGTTTGGACATTATGCTAGAGACTGCAGGCAGAACAAGAAGAAACCCAAGAGAAGGTTTCATGCATCTGGTGCAGAAGCAGAGGAAGAAGAAGATGAAGAACCAAAGAAAAAGAAGAAAAAGAAGAAATCCAAGACTAATAAAACTAATGAGCCTAAAAGAGAATACTATTTGATTTCTGTTTTAACTGGTTCTTTCTCAGCTTGCTCCACTTCTTGGTTGGTGGACAATGGTGCCTCTAGGCACATGACAGGTAACCATGGTACCCTCATCAGTTACAAAAAGAAGAAGTTCACCACTCAGGTAGAACCTGGAGATGACTCCACTTACAAGATTGAAGGAGTTGGCTCAACTTCACTTCAACTTGACTCAGGTACGGTTCTTCATATTGATGATATTCTTTATGTTCCT
>LPNX010876795.1:409755-427193 GCA_001517045.1 Pseudotsuga menziesii
GATGGTTTAGAAGACAAAGGCCACAAACTCCTCTTTATGGACAAGAAGGTCTTTTATGGGCAAAAGACACAAATCTAGACTCAGCAATACAGATTGGGGTTCGAAAGTGAGACCTCTACAAAGCTTCCAAAGTCTCCACTCATGCTTTGGTACATCACACAGTTGATCCTTGTGAACTTTGGCATAGAAGGTTTGGACACCTTCACTACACAGCTCTCCCAAGATTGCAGAAGATGGTCACATGTATGCCAGAAGTTTCTCCAAAACATGAAGGAATCTACAAAGGATGTGCTCTAGGTAAAAACACTAAGAAATCCTTTCCCAGAAGCAAGAGAAGATCTAAAGGCATTTTGGATTTTATTCATTCTGACATTTGTGGGCCCATGTCTTCACCCTCCTTGAGTGGGTGTTTATATTATGTCTTGTTTATTGATGACTACTCTCGGATGTCTTGGATTTACTTCCACAAGGCCAAGAGTGAAACCTTTGACATGTTCAAAGAGCTCAAGACACTGATTGAAAATTAGACTGATAGACACATCCGTATCTTAAGATCAAATAACGAAGGTGAGTATGAATCTAATGAGTTTGATGATTTTTGTCGAGAAGCAGGAATCAAGAAAGAGCTGACAATGCCTTACAAACCTCAGCATAATAGGGTTGCAGAAAGGAAGAATAGAACGACTTGTGAAGGTGCTAAAGCCATGATCACTGATCTAGATCTTCCTTTATCCTTATGGGTTGAAGCTACAGGAACTGTTGTGTACATCCAAAATAGAACGATGAATTTGAATTTGCTGATGAGCACCCTACAATTGACGCTACGCTCCAGACAGAAAAGGGGAATATAGTTGTTGAGATCGCTATCAAAGAGGCTAATTCTCACCAATGCAGCACAACCATTCAGCAGTACAGTCTAACCAGAGACCCAGATGATGATCCGACTAAATCAGCAGACCAGAATCAGAGGGCACATGAGAAGTAGAAGGAACTAGCATTTCAAGTGATCAGTTCCTCCAACCCTTGAAAATCAAGACAATACATATCGGATCGCCAAAGAACCCGAAGCTCGCCAATATCAGAGATTATTGGGATGATGAAGCAGTTGCAAAGATCGCGGATCTACTACATGAGTATCAGAATCTATTCCCTACCAACTTCTCGGAAATGAGGGGAATAGTGGGAGACTTAGCGGAGACGAAAATACCCCTACGACTAGATGCTAAACCTAGTGAGCAGCGACAAAAGGCACGGCATGATCAACATATCAGGGTTAGGCCATCCAAAGAAGGAAGACGTGTCTTACTGTATGCAAGCAAATTGTTCAAGCACCCGAGCAAGTTGAAGACACCTTGGCTAAGGCCATATAGGATCGCGCACATCACTGATGCGGGCGCAGTAAAACTCCAGAAGTTAGATGGTACCTATGTCGCAGGTATGGTGAACAGCAATCGCTTGAGGCCGTACTATGACACGCATAATATCTCGGGTTAAAATGTGAAAAAAAAAGATGAGGCCAGAAGACGCAACCTACTCTGTCGGAGGACTGCGACATAACCAGCATAAAAGCACAAGAGATAAGCACAAGCAACGAAACGCACAAGAATCAAGTCGCCTCGCAAACTTGAGCAAGGAAAAGGAAGCATGCGGCGGGGATGGAAGGAATCTGCAGGCCAAGAATGATGCGCGGAAGAGGAAATCGGCACAGAAGGAATATGCGCAAAAAGAGGTCACGTGTGCGGAAGAAGGGAACAAAGAAAAAATCCGTTAGCGCACGGGACAAAGCAAAATGCTGTAAAAGGATGCAAAAAGCGAAAATGACAGGCTGGCCGGCATTAAACTACGAATCTCTGACAAAGAATCTGGCAGTTGTGATAGCTAAGTGACATTAATTCGACACAGTATGAGGAACAAGGTGGCATACTTTTTGGTCCCATCACCCGTCCTCGACATAACTGCCATAACTAGTCTGACAGGTATAGCCCAGAAAGCGAGTTACAGAAGTTAATGAAGAAAGTGTCGGCAGAAGTTAATTAGACCTCGGCCTCCTGTCAAGTGATGATTGCAAGACGTAGAGGGCCGTATAAATACTCGGCTTCCCCATCAAGCATTCTGTTACGCACAGTGAGACATGAGAAAACCAGAGCCATGCGATTATAGAGCTAAACCCTGCCATCCTTGTTCAATTACACTGACGTCCATGGTAATTAACATCCCCAGTGAGAGTGAGGCATCGGACGCAACTATTATCTCTGGTTGCCCCATTGACGAGGAAGACGCATACAGTCGCCCGAGGTACAGCAACCGTAGAAGCAACCAGAGATTGACCCCATGGCAAGAACACGCAACCAACGTATCAGAGGGGATAGTCATGCTACCATTCCAACCCCTGGTTCACGAGTTGTGCCTAGCCCAGCTCAAAGAATGCCAATTGCTCCAGGACCACAAGAAGCAGTTGTAGCGCCTGACAAAAAGCAGAGACAGCCCGGTGCAATGCAACCAAGAGAGGCATCCGGACCACCACCACTGCAGTGGAGAAAACGTAAGGCTATGGCCGCTCTGGATGGGCGAGGAAAGGTACCTGTTGGCGAGCAAGCAGAAGATGTCATGGATGAATACTTGCTGCCAAAAAGAGAGCCGGAGGCAGAGCAAGTTGATCCTAATTTCCCACATTACATTTGGCCAAGGAGAACTAATGTAGAGGAGAGAGCTCTCCCGAAGAAGGCAATGACTACTCTGGTAGCGCCGCGAATTCCTATAGGCGTTCCCTTGCTAAAGGATATCCTGCCTGAGTTGGCTAGGTTGAAGTTCCAGGACTTTGACACTCGACAGCAGGAAGGACTACAGATAACAAACTGCATGGTCGCGGACCAGTCCGCTACAAGTGACGCCCAGGTGCTCAGGCCAATGGATTGGGCCGAGGGACTTGCCCACGCAGGTCTGACAAACATGATGTTCATGCCTCACTTTGGCCATAGCGTACAAGTCAATATGTATGTGAAGTAGTTACTGATCTACTTCCACAGATGATGCCTATGGCTGGATCAGCCATATCCGATCGACGTCGAGTTAATTTCAAGGATCATTGGCCTCCCAAACGAAGGCAACGATCATGCGCCATACTTGGCCAAGCAAGACGTTAACCCTATCAAGCGGAAGCATAACCTTCAGCGAGCGGGCTGGGGCTTCTTGTTTGGGCCCATCCAGGACAAAAGTGTGCGCGTCGCCACAAAGATCCTATCTTGTAAGATGCTCCACAAGATGATACCCAATCAATGTTCGGCAGCGGTGGTGGAACTCGCAGATTTATGTGCGCTAGGAGGAGTATTCAACTGGTCGCGGTACCTGCTAAACGAACTTATAGATGATGCGATGCAGGCTCAGCACAAGGATACCTACAAATTCCACTATTCCTGGCTGCTGATCTTGATTTCGTTCACTGTGTGGGGTAACCCGCCGGACTACGTCCAGATGGATGTCCCACTACCTTGCCTTGGTGCAAAGTACCAAAATTTGTGGGAAGATAAGGTCAACACCAGTCGCAGAAGGATAACAACATTGCATTCTTTGTACATGCAGAGGCTCTGCGTGATGTTGTCCGCCAATCCCACAGAATCCGCGCTACAATGGTACATAGGCATGCCGCATTCATCAAGTTTCAAGCTAAAGAGCATAATATAACCCCTACAAACCTATTCTATAAATTTTGTAAATCAGTAGGACATGATGAGAAAGATTGTAGAGCATATTAGCTCTTAAAAGAAAAGATTGTCAACACCTACTGAATGAAAAATGAAGGATTCGCTCAGGCTGAGCAGGCGCAAGCCTCGTATCAGCCTGCACAATTCCCACCTAATAAGTACCAACCGCAGTACGCGCCTCAACAACCGTACGCACAACAAAACCCCTATCAGCCACAGTACCAGCAGAACCAGTACCCACCGCAGCAACCACACCCGTAGGGAAGGGGTGGCGAAAACTTCAGAGGAAGAGGTGGAGGAGGAGGATTTGGTAGAGGAAGAGGTCAAGTCACGTGCTATAACTGTGGACAACCGGGTCACTATGCCAAAGATTGTTTAGAACCTGCGAAGACATGTTCGTACTGTAAGGGACAGGACCATAATGTCGAACAATGTCCTCTGCTGATCGTAAAGTGGCAAGCAATAACCATTGCAGGACCTAACCCTACACAGAACCCGAACCCGAATCTGAATGTGAATGTTCAGATGATTGCGGTTGAACCACGAGACCTGAACATCGTTGTCGTAACTCGAGGAGGTGCGACGACTGGAGCAGACCAGGATAAACATCTAGAGCAATTGCAGCCACAAGTGAGGCCAGCGGCGCAAAAAAAGGAGTCAATGAACGTCCAGAAACAGAAAGAAGTATTCTAGGATGTACAATCAGAATTCATAAGCCCAGAAGTACCGTCGACTTCCACAGAAGTTAAGGACATGCCTGAACGGTTTCAACACATATTGCAAAAGAAGGTTCCACCAAAGGTTAGTAATCTAAGAACCTTTCTGTCAAGTTGTTCAACGCTAATGCAAGATAAAGATATTATTGGAGAACTACAAGCAATGATAGAAGAGATACCTGTACAGCTACGACCTGAGAAGAAAGTTAACCAAGTACGGAAAAAATGTAAAACTGGCCGCGAGTTGAGGATGACAGCGCAGATAGGTGACTACGACATGGATTATATCATCGTGGGTCTGGGCTCAGATGTCAATATTTTGACGCGACAAACGTGGGAAAGTATGGGCAAGCCACGCTTGGACTAGTCTCCTATCCAGTTGCGACTTGCCAATCAGGCGAAGGTTCTACCCATTGGTCGGTTGAGCAATGTCCCCGTCGATGTCGAAGGATTACGCACATTTGCAAACTTTGAAGTCATTAACATTGTTGATGACATGAACCCATACCACGATCTGCTAGGAATAGATTGGGCCATAGACAATCAGACCATAAATTTCAAGAAAAGGATTCTCTCATTCGAAGATGAGGAAATGAGGGTAGTATTACCCATCGATCCATTAGAAGGACAAAGATACGTCGAGCCTGTCTATAATGAGGGACAGGGTGACTTTCTCAGTCAGATCTACAATGTCATAGCTATGCAGGAAGATTATACCAATCCGACAGCAAATGGAAACCTGAGCTGGAGATGCGCGAGTTCATGTACATCTGACTCAGGTGAGGCTTTAGAGGGTTGGCAAAATAGATTACACGAAGTCTCTATGAGAAGGTGTGCAAGAGTTACAAGGTCTGAGCGACAGCTGGAGAATGAGTCAAGGGAGCGCTGGCATGAGAAAAGGATATAGCACCTTGCAGTCTGCAGGATGCAGACTGATCTTCGGATATGTCTTTTTGACTCAAACTTCTGGTTCTCATGCTCTCTATTTTGTTCTTCTACCCTACTTCTACCCCTAGCGGTCTGCGCACACAGTAGCCAAATCTATGGCTCAACAGCCTCCTATCGCTACCAGACTCTTCCTGAGTCTTCTCTTCCTCTAATCTCTACAACATTACAGCAAAATGGCGTCCTTCACTATGGATCGCCAATGAACGGCCAAAGCACTAACTATTACCAACCATTGATCAACCAGTACCGAACTCAAGACCAACCTTCTAACTATCGAAAGACCAACCTAAAAAGCAATTACGACCAACCCTTTTACCATTGAATCCCTCCTATTTACACTATTTTACATGACCACGCAAGGCCAACTGCATACAGGCAGTCTGTTAACTGTCACCATTAGCCGCCCCTCAAGCTACAGCTGTGGTGATTACGACTTGACACAAGGCATTATCGGCCTGACTTACAAACATTCCCTCGTACGTGTGTTGCTACAGGCTTACACCGCCTTAAACGGCCATGACCTGCACTTGTCGCTTTCTGGCCATTATCACCTGCACGCTCATGCGCTCGCCTTTCCTTTGTCGCGCGCCTCTCCATTCTGCCTACGCTGGTCCTTTGCTTCCTTCGTGCCCTTCCTTTCTTTCGGCCGCGTGCACAGCGCACCTTCTTTTGCTTGCGCGCGAACTTCTTCCTTTTGCTACTTTCCCAGGCCAACAGAAGCCCACATGCTATCTTGGGGGAGAAGACTCCAGAAGAAGTCTTAACCAAGAAGAAACCTGCAGTTGATCACATGAGGATATTTGATACTCCTGTGTATGTTCATGTGCCAAAAGAGAAGAGGGTCAAGCTAAAACCCTCTGCTAAGAAAGGTATATTTTTCAGGTACAGTGATTGCTCGAAGGCTTATCGAGTATATATACCTGGACAAAGGCACATTGAGGTCAGCAGAGATGTGATCTTCCATGAGGAAGCAGTGTTTCGTAAAACACTAGAGCTTTCACCGGAAGATGCAGTTGCTCCACTTGAGTTTCTAGATTCAGAAATTCAGAGGGAGGAAGAGGAATTTGATCATGTTCCTGAGAACATTGAAAGTCCATTAGAAGAACTACTTGAAGCTCCTCCTTCCAAAAGGAGACTTGCTTGGTACCGAGAGACAGTACAATAAGGCAAGAAGCATAAAGCTCCTCCCAGGACTTTCAGAGAAAGCATAAGACCACAGAAGTACTCCGGTCTTATGAGTCAGCTTATCAGTTCAGAACCTTCATCATACGAAGAAGCAACAAGTAAACAGGTATGGGTTGATGCCATGATTAAAGAGTATAAGTCAATCATGAAGAATGATGTTTGGGAAGTTGTTCCCAGACCTACAAGAAAGTCAGTAGTGACTTCCAGATGGCTTTATAATATCAAGCATGCTGCAGATGGCAGTGTGAAAAGGTATAAAGCCAGATTCCTAGCTCATGGCTTCACTCAGAAAGAAGGCATTGACTATGACGAGACATTCACTCATGTTGCCAGCTACACTACCATCAGAACCATCATTTCACTTGCTGCAGTATTCGGATGGAAGGTACATCAGATGGATGTAAAGACAGCCTTTTCTCAATGGTAAGATTGAGGAAGAAGTTTATATTGAACAACCTTAAGGCTTTGTGACTCATGGGAAAAAGACCCATATATGTAAACTGAAGAAAGCCTTGTATGGACTGAGACAGGCTCCAAGAGTCTAGATGGATGTCTCCGTAGCTTGGGGTTTCCAAAAGTACAGTTGATTCTAACTTGTACTTTAAAGTTGTTCATAATCATGTCTTTATACTTGTTCTATATGTAGATGACTTGTTCCTTACAGGTGACGAACAGTTGATAGACCAGTGTAAGAGGAATCTTATCTCTGAATTCGAGATGAAAGATCTTGGATTGATGCATTACTTCCTTGGCTTAGAAGTCTGGCAAAATCCAAGTGAGATCTTCCTGACACAAGGAAAGTATGCAGTGGATATCTTGCAAAGATTTGGGATGCAGGACTGCAAGTCCATGAGCGTACCAATTACTACCAACTTGACAAAGTTGCGAGACTCGGCCTCTAGTTCACAGAATGTGGACTCTACTCTATACAGACAGCTCATTGGTTCCCTGATGTATCTCGTGCATACAAGACCAGACATCTACTACACAGTGAATGCATTGAGTCAGTTCATGTCAGATCCAAAGCACACACACTTGGTAGCCGCCAAACATGTACTTAGATATGTGCGAGATACTATCATGTATGGGCTCAAGTATACTTCCAGTAGTGGAGTATTGTTATCTGGATATTCAGATTCAGATTGGGCTGACAGTGCAGTTGACCGAAAAAGTACCTCTGGTTATTGCTTCAGCATGGGATCAACAATGATATCTTGGTCCAGCAAGAAGCAGGGTTCCCTAGATCAGAGTACAGCTAAGGTAGAGTATATTGCTGCAAGTGATGCCTGCAAGGAAGCAGTTTGGCTCAGAAAGTTGTTATCAAATATGTTCAAGGGAAAGCTTGACTCAACGATCATCTATTGCAATAATCAGAGTTGCATAAAGCTTTCAGAGAACCCAGTGTTTCATGATAGATCGAAACACATTGAAATGAGGTATCATTTCATCAGAGACCTAGTGCAAAGAGGTGCTCTGAAGTTGCAGTACATTCATACAAATGAACAGATTGCAGATATCTTGACCAAGCCTCTGGCAGCATCAACGTTTGTGTACTTTCGTGACAAGCTTGGTATGGCAAAGAATGCCTCTCTCGTTGAGAGGGAGTGTTGATTTTTTTAAGCAGCATCAAGAGCCCTTCTCTTAGGAGAATGGGACCACCTGGTCCGAGACCACGGTGAAGACTCAACCAAGTGTTGAGTGACCATTCTGTTGAATGGTAGATATTTGGTCTGGGAAAAAGGCCAACTCTGCCCTGGGTAGACTCAACCTAGTGTTGAGTAGACATCTGGTCTAGGACCACGATCTAGACTAGTCTAGTACTAGTAGACTCAGCTTAGTTCTGAGTAGCCAATCTCTTGGAGAACGAAGGCACCATGTCTGTTACCAAGAAGGCACTGTAAGCCCTAGACTGGGTCTAGAAATGTGTGGCACTCTGACCCTTGATCTATGGGTTTTGTGTACTTCTCCAAGGATTAGCTACCCTTGGTTAAGTTACCCTACTACCAGATCTAAGTGTCATACAGAGTGTGAGATAAAAGCATTAGTAACTCCCTTGGTTTATGATGATGTACGTTTGGAATAAAAAATGATCACAGGGGCACTTGGAAAAAGGCCAAAGTCAAAAGTCAAAAATAAATAAGGACTTTTGGACCACAGGTGGAAGTCAAAAATAAATAAGGACTTTTGGTAAAAGTCAAAAATAAATAAAAGACCTTTTGGTAAGAAGGTAAAAGTGAAATTAAGAAAAGATTAAAATATTATTATTTTATCTTTTCTAATTTTGGCCCACTTAACAGGTGAATGAAGACTATAAAAAAAGATCAAGTCTTCTCATTATAACACACAAGTTTTCTCTGACAGATGAAGCTGCTGTTTACTGAAGACTTTTTGCCTCGGCTAGGGCATTCCCAGCAAACCCTCAGCTAGGGTTTTATCAGCATCTTTATTCTCAGAATTTTTGTGGCAGCTCTCTTTTCTGTTTTTCGGGCAGCCAAGACAAATTCCGAGCAGCTCCCTCTCTCTCCTCACGGGCTACATATTTTACTGTTTTGGGCAAAGCACTACCCTCTTCTTTTCGGGCAGCACAACCCGTGAAGGTCGAGGCACTTTTGGCACCCTCGAGTAGCCCTAGAGCTGACCCTTGGGGCTGTCGTGAGCCCACAGCACCTCCTAGCAGCCCACAAGGCTCACCCGTGAGGGTGTTGTCGCAGCTCGTGGCTGCACAGCACACAAGGCAACCCATATGCCACCCCGTGTGGCTTCATGCAAGCTGCCAAGCAGCACCAGACCACCACAGGGCAGTCGGGCACCAACAGAAGGACAGTCAGGCAGGGAGAAGGGCAGTCGGGCACCAACAGAAGGACAGTCAAGCAGGGAGAAGGGCAGTCGGGCAGGGAAGAAGAACAACCAGGCAGTTTTCGGGCAAATCCATACAAATCCGTATGACAACAAGGTACAGACAGTCAGGTACATTCAGATATGAACTGGGCAGTCTGTGTGTTTTCCGGGCAGGAGAGAGAAAAACTTGTTTTTTCGATAAAGCCCGAAATTGGGCATTTTTGTAAATCTGGAAATTGTGGATCTAGGACTTGAATTATCAGTCTGATTTTTAACTGATAAATTTTACTGTGACTGTGGTTAAAACCCAGATCTGGGTTTGAGGATCTTTTTGAAGAATTTCCTAACTCATCTCATTTATGAGATGAGCTACTGAAGCTTTTTGGGGTTTTTGTCCTTTGAAGGTTTCCCCAGTGAAAAATCTTGTGTCCATTGTGTTGATGTGATGAATGTGTTTTTAATGCACTTGTTATTTGTTAAATTCATCTGCAAATTTTTAAGTGTTTAATGCTAATGCTAAAATTCAACACTCACTTGCCTCTTTTGTATCTGGCCATGATAGCAGTCAGCCTGAGGAGCAGGTTGATGATAGGTGGCTAGTTGACTGCAGGCACTATAGTCACATGATTGGAATGCAAGATGTATTCATATTCCTTCAGGATAATCCTGAGTTGACTTTCATAGATTATGATGGCACAGAGCATGTGATCCAAGGAGTAGGAAGAGTCAAGTTCCTACTAGATTGTGGGGAACTCTTAAAGGTGGTTGGAGCTCTTGCAGGATTCTCTGTGGTGTTTTAGAGACGAATGATATTAACTTATCCTATGGGAGTTGACCCAATGTTGATGTGTCACAGGATTGAGGGTGAGTATGCGGTACGGGGGAGACCTACCTTAAGAGCAGCTGGGTGGTTGTTAGAGTCCTCATCAGACTCTGAAATGGAGTTTGAGTGAGAAGCTCCCAGTTTGAATGAGCCTTGGAGAGTTAGTCCACATGCCAGAGGGATGAGCGAAATGGCCATATTAGTACCAGCCAAACACTGAGTTGGTATGAGATGACAGACACGGATTTAGCTCAAGAGCAAGTTGAATGATCTCAAGGCAAGGAGATGAGGTATCGGTCAGTTGATTCGCTTGATGGCAGTCTCAGAGGTAGGCTGCAGCAGAGATTCAGAGGGAGTCTGGGTCTGGGGGTCAATGACTTGGTCAAAGAGAGAGCGAGAGGCTCCTTCCGAGACCTCAGCGATGGAGGAGGAACAGAGTATTTTAGAGCAGAGGGCAGCAAAGGCAGTAAGGACAGATATGGTTGTTGTTGCGGCAAAGGATTTATTGGATCCAGGCATTTGGTATGGTCGGACATCCCTTGTTAAGAGGGAGTGTTGAGTTTTGGGGTAACTCAGGATGTCCTCCATGTGGACTGCCTAGCATGGAGGCACTTCTATCAGCATAGGCAGGAGGGTAGAGTGTGAGATGCACTCTACCAAGTGTCATGGATCCAGCAGCACAAACATGCAATGAGTTAAGGCACTTTTGGTAGTTACATGCAAAAGAGCATGCATGCATTTTTTAAAGCAGCAATATGATTTCTCCACAAAAGTGAAATTAGGGTTTTGGAACCCTAATTAGGGTTTGGTGACCTAATTTCTCAGTGACTTATAAAAGGACATTTAATGTGTAAAAATTATTCATCTTTTTTTAGCATCATAGGACCAGAGCAATTGAGAGCATCAATTGACCTAGGAGGGCGAACCATATGAGATAGCTAGGATGCATTCCTGAGAGAAATGAGAGGACAAATCTTCAAAGCTTGAGGAGTTCTTTCATCGGAGCGATGAGAGAGACATTTCACTAAGTGTTCTTCAGATACTGAAGAACAGCAGCAACAGTAGCCTGAGAAGCAACACCATCACACGTGAGGGATGTGAGGGAGTTGTTGCACACGTGTGGGGCACTGAGAAGGCCCAAAGAGCTGAGGGCTTTCATCAATGACTGAGAGGTGCTCAGAGTTCAGTCAGAGCCAATCTAAGAGTAGAGCAGCTAAGACGTGCCTTTGAGGAGAGAGGACGCAGTTGTACAGCTAGGGGACGTTTTCAGTGTTTGAGGACGTAGATCATCTTCCAGAGCAGAGCAAACGGGCTGAGAGAAAATTCTTTTGAGATTAGATCGAGAGAACAACATCCTATGATTGGTAGAGATTGAGTTGAGAGTTCCAGCCTAAGGGTGTATTGTTGGGGGCGCATTATCCAAGAGCAACTGCTGTAGATCTAGGGCTTTGGCCCTTCAAGTTCACCAGTTGCTTCTCTAACTCGTATTGTACTTCTTCTATATTATATTTGCTCTGGACTCAAGAAAGAAGAAAGCCCCACTGTAGATGGTTTTCCCCATTGGGGTTTCCAAGATAAATTTATGAGTCATCTATGATTGCTGGTTGTTTATGAGTTGTATGGATTTTCATGTGCTGGTTATTCTAATTTTGATAGAAGTGTATTTCATCTGGGATTAGTGAATATTGTGACAGAGTTGAATTTCTAGACTTCTCAGAGCGAGTGGAGACCTCTGAGAAAATTTACATATTTCTCTTCCATATCTATTGTTGCTAGTCCATTTATTTTCTCGGCACGTAATTACATTTTGGGGATGAATATTAAGTTCTGACTCCTGAGTATGGGTATTTGAAGTCTGATTTTATGTGTTATTTCACTACTGTTGAATGCCTTTCATTAACACAATGTTGTGAATGATAAATGATATGCAATGCTACATACAAAAAAAAAATGCAAGATAACCTTTGCAAGTCAGACTTATAAATTCAAGAACCCATAACACCCACAGCAATATCGCTCCTTGTGTCAGAAGAGATCCTACGTCAACATCTACTTGACAGTAAGCTACAGCCAACAACTCCATAAGTGTTTGACGAATTATCTCTGCCAAACAGTACTACTTGGGTCTGATTTTTCCTTGTAGAATAACTGAAACCAAACAATAGTGTGATTTAGGAAGTTTAAGTTTGATTTTATTTCCATTCAGTGATGGAATTCTTGGGAGAGTGATCCTGATCTATTAGGGAACATCTCACTAGCACCGCCGCCATCTTCTACACCGATTGATACAGCTAGTCCTCCATCCATCACTCATCGTTCGATATTAAATGCAGGGCCAGGGCCTTTTGCTACTATTACTAGCGTTAGGGGCAGGCCTGACAAACAGCCCATGACCTTTTCCCGTAAAAGGGGAAGAGGGCATTGATATTAGATAGCTAGCTGCTAGTTTTCCTCAGATACATTTATATATGTGATGTCATTTAGTATTGATTATCCGTTTTTGAGTCCTTGATTGGACAATTATGATGTTTCAAGAATTAGTATCAACTTTGATGTTTCATTTTATATTTGGCATGACTACATGATGATGATATATATCAGTGTTTTCTCCATATTTATGTTCCAATGTGTTTATCTGATGTTATTGTTGCTTTGAATGTTTAAAATTCTGAAGAAAAAAATGAATGTATTTTGTATTTTTTAATGTTTGCCAAAGTTTGTTGACTTTTCCCGATTTTTTCGTCGATTTTGCTGAGAAGTTGTATTCGGGATTCTTGCAAAATTTTTGCCGATGCCGACATTTTCAACATTGTTGAGAACTGTGTTGTCTTGATCATGGTCAATGTACTCATGCAACCTATGGAAATTAAACGCCTCCCTAACGAACCACTCTACTATATGCAATGCCTCATACTTTGATGAAGTCCTTGAAATGTAGTCCCTACCATGCACCTATAGTAGACCTATGTTGAAATCCATCGACACACTCCACCACCTTTGTCCTAAAATGAGTGTAGACTGCCACAATCGTGCTGAATAGGTATGCTCTGACTCATTCTCCTGACAAGTCATGCACTCCCTCACATGTCTCCTCACATCATCCTTGAGGTCGTTTCATGATAACCTCTCTTTGATCTGATCTGCTGGTAACTCTGGAAGCAACCAAGATGCACTACCAAGGGTGTATCATGTATAACCCTCATGATCTCTTCCCTAAGTGTGGACTCAGGGACTAAGTATATGCTAGCTCTACAGTAAATGATATCATTCACCACTCCGTACCTATCATCCTGAATATGACCATCCATCAACTTGCATGCAAACCAATCCTTAGAATATTCCACCAGAAAGCGGGACTTCGAATCAACTGAAATCCCAGTGAGCTAATCCAATGTGTCATGGATCTCCTTCTGATGCGACTATACATCCTACATACTGGTCACATGGCCACAATATAAAGCATCTGTCGTGCCCAACTCCCTATCCTTGTCCTGATGATAGCCTAACCAAAGATCAATCTCTGGAGAGTACTTTCTCCCATGCCTAAATATGCTCTCCATCATGCTTCGTGTTTCATCTAATTGTCTCAATTGATCCTCCCATGTCCTTCTGTATATGAGGAGACCATCAAAGAACACCAATATAAACCCTTGTAACTACTGTGTTAAGATGGGATTCATGAGAGACTGAAAGGTGGCAAGTATGTTGGTCAACCCCAATGGCATGACCACAAACTCATAGTACCAATAATGACACCTGGAAGTTGTTGTTATCACATATCCATTTTGCAGCTGGGCTACCATGATGCAGCATACAGACTTGTCTTTTATTCTATTTCGGTTTATTTTTCACATGGGGTAATAGCATGGATCTTTACAGCTTCAGCCACTTCAGAACCTCGTTCATCAGATCTTCAATGCTAGGACTGAGATTGAGGAGTCCACTGAGATGCTTTTGGAGATGATCTAGTTCATTGTAGCAGAGCATCAGATCCGAGTTGGTACACACAGATATAGAGGGGCTTATCAGTTGGAGACAGGTATATTTGGTGAGATAAGGTGTACAATTCTTTGGTTTGATTTTTCTCTATGATGTATGTCAAACACCTATACTTACCAGGTTAGGATGATTACGGTGACCTATGCTTATATCTACTAGTGCTTTAACCTGTGTTATGACTAATCAAGGGACTTGATGTGAAGACGGTTGCTCATGTCATGCTTGTACAAATAGTAAACCTTAATGCTAGGTCAATTCCATGTATCACTAATCCTCGCCCATGCAGTTTCATCCATTGTAAAATATGTCATGTGACTTAGACTGTTTAAGACTTGTGAGATTGAAGATCCTTTTCCCATTTTGACCTCTATGCATGATGGATCCCATGTTGTTTTGTGTCTCAGCTCTGAGTTGTGCAATAAAACTTGCCGAAGCCTTGATCCTTCTCGGCCAAGAGAACCCGCTGGTGTTGGTTCCTAAGCTTAGGCGAGTTGGGTTTTGAAGCCTTGACCTCTCTGGCCAGTTGCCCCCGATGTTTGGTCTTGACTGTGGATATTCCCCCTAGTTGCCCGAAAAGTTGTCAGCTAAAACTTGAAGCAATATGTCTACCATCATTACATGCATTCTTAGCTATATGCTATATATTATGAAATGCAAAGCCCACAAATGAAATTGCAAACTGTGTCTTTAGACACAAACCAAAAAGGGCTATGAAGTGAAGTTGTTGAAGGCCCAAATAAAGCAGTGGATAAACAAATGCTAAATCTAAGGATTGTTGGCCATCATATTGAAATGTAATAAGTAATTCCTCACGGAGCCTGCAAGTTTTGATGTGAGATGGAGTAGGGGACAACTAATTCTAAATGTGCCCTCGGATCTCTTCACTACAATTTCTTGTGTACTCAACGCAAGGGTCCTAGAAAAAATCCTCATAGAGCTTGATCTTTAGTATGGATGTGAGGCGTAAACATAATTTTTAAAGTTGAATGGACCCTTTTCAGATCAAATCATCCACTTGTGAGACACCACCATTCCCTATTGTTTATCTATCATGCATATGTCACTTTGGTTGTGTGTACTTGCCATTATTCGGATAAATCACAAAGCCAAAGTCAGTCAAAAGTCATTACCCTTTGCCTCAGCCTTGTTGTCCATCCTCACCCAAGAGTAGCACATTGTTTACCCTTTGTAAGCATGGCATGGACAAGCAGACTTCCAGAAAAGTTTCAAGACTCTTCAAAAGCACAGGTATATCTTACTTTTATTATTATTTGTCACCATGATTATGAATAACTGATTTAAGCTTGGTTTTAATATACATTATTGAAGCATTTCTTACCTTGGATGCTTGCAGGATCATACTGATACAGTAACTCACCTTGATTTTGGGTACTTTGACCTGGTCAACCCAGTTGACCAAGTCAAGCACGATTCCCAAGGCAGTGACTCAAAAAACAACATGGTCAATATTTGTTCTAGACATGCCCAGGACCAATACTGCGGTTTCAATTTTGAGAGTTTGGCCTCGGTTCTCCTGAAAAGTGATTATTATCACTTAATTATTGGCTAAATGATCAAATTTTATTACAGATGGCAGTATGTTGGGTCCTCCTAGAGCAGTGTAGTGTTCTAGGGGGTATCAGTAGTCACTTATACCATTCATCTATGTCTCCAGATCATCTAGAGCAGTCAGTTTGCCCCAATTGCACCTTGTACAGAGTTATGGGGGATTATCATTTTCCAGAGATTGTACCAGCAAAAATGAACTACAGAAATCACTGAAAAAACCGATTTGGCCTCTTGGGTCAAGGAAATGGCTTGGAATTTTGGCACATGATGTGTTTCAGCATCCCGAATAGTTCTCCAGCAGTTTTTAGTCAGCATATGTCCGGATTTTTTTTATTTTGGCTCAGTGAGCAAGGAAAGCCCCCCAAGGGGCACCCCCTCCACTTGGCTAAAGATGTATTGTTTTGTTATATCATATGATTTGAAGTTGTAAAGGGTCCTAGGGTGAATTGATCCCCTAGTGACCCCCTCGCATGTATTACTATGTAACACTTTGTGTTATATCGTGACTTTCACCTAGGATAGGCGTCCTTGAGCAAAGTGCGCCCCCTTTGTTGACTTAGTCACTTGATCCATGTATTGATCTATGTATTGTTGATCTCCACCATTGATGATGTTTTAATCTCAACCATTGGATATAAAAGTGAGTTAGGGTTTGTGTCTCTCTCAAACTATTAAAGAGAGGTGACCCCCCCAATTGGATTAAGGAGCTCTGGCACCGGAATTTTGAATAAAAAGATTTTGTCTGGGGCTACACACTTGTTTCTTCCTTGATGAATGAATGAGTTGATGACTAGCATTGCTTTTCTTCTGCACTGAGATACATCTGGCATAGTTTTTGTACCGTTTCCTTGTTCACGTTTTACTTGCAGGTTGAAGGAGGCGATTCTGAGAGAGGCGCATTAGTGGGAGGACTCACTTTGTTGTCGCAACTTGGTTTTGGTTATCAGGGAGTTGCAACTTCTTTATGATTTCTTTTCCCTGTACTTGCTTTAGCTTGCATTTCCTATTTATTTGCCATACTGATTGATTTTCCTTGGTGTGACAGGTACAACAGGGGCGCTAGGGTCACTGGCAGAAGCAGCATTTTATCAAAATGCTTGCTCGGAATTCTTATTTGATCTCAAGAAACGCATTCTTCATCATCCAGGAGGTCATCAACAATGATTGATGTATGTTTCCTAGGTAGGTTCTTCTCTGTTTAATTTTCTCATGCATTGCCCATCACTGCTTCCATTAAAAAGTAAAAACCCTCATTTAGAAGTAGGAAAAAACATTGGACCAATTTGCACCGCGAATTGGCAAATTTGGCGATCTGGATTTTGTGCGGCATACCAAAAAAACCCCTCACTCAAAAATGTCAAGCTTGGACTCCTCTGCCCACCTCCAGGCACTGGTTTCAGATTGGGAGAAAATGCCCTTCCTTAAGCAGTCAGCCAATTTCCCTTTGTTTTCTGTCCGGTTTCACTTGGGTATTTTCCACTATCAAATCTTTCATCCAAGTGAGTGTGCAGGATTTCGTAATTGTCAAAATCTGTTAATTTTTCATATGCTTAGCTAACACATCAGTATTTCATTTCATTTTCATGACAAAAGCATATAAACAGGATCACTGAAAGATAGACAAGCACAACCATAAAAAAGGAACACAAAGATTTATCT
>LPNX010876846.1:16190-94344 GCA_001517045.1 Pseudotsuga menziesii
TTCATGGCCATTGTACTATTATGTATCCGGGACTGCTAGATGTATTTGCAGATTATATGCAGAGTTGTATTATGGTATTATGCTGATTGGGTGGCTGGTATTCCATTTGGGTACCTTCATCACTTCCTTCCTGGGATGGACTTATAATGTATTTCAGCCATCGTATAACCCCTCTGATCTCATACATTAGGGGGCATCTGTTATAGCGGATTTTCACCCCACTAGGTGAATCACACATTGTATGGCCTTCCCTTGTCCCGCTGCAGACTCATTAGACCCAATGGACCACATTTTATCCTTTGATGTTACCTTTATCATCCCTAAAACTATATAAACAATGATATACACGGATTTTCCCCCAATAACCGCGTAGATACGCGGGTTTGACCCCTATAGTCGCGTACATCGGGATGTGTGCATAATCCAAATCCTTTTGGAGCGTTCCTTGACTTGGATCCGACTCATATGACTCTTGGCCTTCCATATACCTTGAGATCGCTCGGATTCGACCCTTCATTATCCCTTGTGAAGCTATATAAGGAACCATTGGTACATTGAAGAGGGGGGGAAGATATAGAGAGATTGAAGCAAGGAAGCTATAGTCCATTGTTGCCAGAACTTTATGCTTGAGTCTGCATCCCTTTGTCCCTTGGAGCACTGTTGTGTTCTTCCCAAGCTTGCCCATTGTTAGTAAGCTTGCTATCGAAGTGATGGAGGATTGAGGTGGTGGAGGCCCAAGTGGGGGATTCGGTTTCTCCGGTTCACAGACGTGCCGTCAGAGGTTGTCACTTGTAATCTCTGATTTATGTTAATAAGAAACATCTTTTACTTTCCAATGATGTGCATTTGATTGAATATTGTATCCATTGGAATGTATCGAATGCTTTTACATTATTGATATTATATATGCTAGAATAATGCTAACACCATGTTATAGTATGCTTGTATTGTTCACTTGTTGTTGAGGCAGGATTATGTCAATTCAAGCTCCATGGATTATTTCTATTGCATATTGGGAATAATGGTGTTCTGGAGTCTAGCTGTCTGTTGTGGTACCCCAAGCCATAGGAATTTCCTTCGGCACATCGGGATGTGTGCATCTCTATGACGCAGGAGGCATCAATAGAGGCTCCATAGGGACTGGAAGCATAACCAGTCGGTGGAGATAAAACTCATATAACAAGTACAGCTCCTAAAGTCAAACTATAACCCAACCAATGGATGTGATATACAGTGCTCTGTTCGAAGGCGACACGACTCGACAGCTGCCAAAGATAACATCTTTTCCTATCCGGCTTTTTGGTTTTTTAATTTTTTTGGTATTTTTCAGTTATTTGAAAAGCTTGAAAAAAGAATAAACTAGCTTTATAGTTACAAACTAGGAGGAGACGAGTGTCATCAGGGAAAACAAACTAGTTCCAAGCAGTGGAACATACCTATGCTCAATGCAAGGAAACATGTGTAGGATATCGACACTCGGGGGAAGATCCCCTCCCGGTAAAAGGGTAAGTCAAGTTGCAAAAGATATACGAAATGGCTCTACATGGCTAGACATGAGACAAGCTCGGGCTATAAGGCTGAACGGCAATGTCAGGGGAGCCGGCATAAAGCTCAATAAGACAGGCAAAGCTCATGAAAATGCATTCACAACTTGATACAAGGGGAGTCCGGGGGGACATGGCCAGCATAAGATCAAGAGGAGGATGATGCTCTTGCTAAATGTCATGGCAATACTATACAACGGACTCCCACACCCTAAAAAGGGAGAAACATCGGCATGGGCACCAAATGCAAATAAGGCACTAACTAGGGTACCCATGTGAGGTAAGGCTCTACCACTCATATCATGCCACTTCTATAGCAGCAAGAAGGTTCCGTGACATAATAGAGCGGGTTCGTACCTAAGGGGAGAGTGACATGGTCATAAGGTCATGCAAAATGCAAACGGTAGTGAACCTAACCTATATGCCAGTATAGACGTGATACCTAAGAACGGCACGAACAGTTTCTGGTCACAAAAGAGGCACCCAACAGACAACTTCAGACCCAAGGAAGACCCAACCACACTCACAACCCACCTAGCAACTTCCCACAACATCAGACTCACCAAAAGGGAGGATGTACGCGACTGTATAAAAAACAGTTGCGTATGTACGCGAATTTTAACCAAAAATCCGCATACACAGAGAAGGCAGTGGTAAAAAGTAGGTCAAGGCCAAACCAATAAAGGGGAGTGTCAATGGACAAACATACTATAAAATGCAACCCAGAAACAAGGAGAAACAAAGGGCAAGTCAATAATATCCAGAACAGACCCAGGCAGTGCCAAAGGAGACTCAGCAACTAACAGCATTCACCCAGCAACCCACTATCTTCCAAAACAAGGTAAAAACCAAGGTATACACGACTGTTCATAGTAAACCCGCGTGTATACATGGAAATCCTACAGAAACCCGCGTGTATACGCGACTGTAAACAATAAACACGCGTACAGAAAGAAAAAGGTGCATAAAACAAGGCGAACAGGCAGACTGAGACAGACTTTACTCCAATCAGACTCTACCAGGCATACATGCCCCCAGTCCCGACACCGAAGCAAGAGAGAAAGAGCAATTCAAATACATTGAATGCCAAGAAAATCACCCCGAAAGGACAACTAGGAATTCCCCAGCGGAGTCGCCAATTCTGTTACGGAAGGAAATTCCTATGGCTTGGGGTACCACAACAGACAGCTAGACTCCAGAACACCATCATTCCCAATATGCAATAGAAATAATCCATGGAGCTTGAATTGACATAATCCTGCCTCAACAACAAGTGAACAATACAAACATACTATAACATGGTGTTAGCATTATTCTAGCATATATAATATCAATAATGTAAAAGCATTCGATACATTCCAATGGATACAATATTCAATCAAATGCACATCATTGGACAGGAAAAGATGTTTCTTATTAACATAAATGAGAGATTACAAGTGACAACCTCTGACGGCACGTCTACGAACCGGAGAAACCGAATCCCCCACTTGGGCCTCCACCACCTCAATCCTCCATCACTTCGATAGCAATCTTACTAACAATGGGCAAGCTTGGGAAGAACACAACAGTGCTCCAAGGGACAAAGGGATGCAGACTCAAGCATAAAGTTCTGGCAACAATGGACTATAGCTTCCTTGCTTCAATCTCTCTATATCTTCCCCCCCTCTTCAATGTACCAATGGTTCCGTATATAGCTTCACAAGGGATAATGAAGGGTCGAATCCGAGCGATCTCAAGGTATATGGAAGGCCAAGAGTCATATGAGTCGGATCCAAGTCAAGGAACGCTCCAAAAGGATTTGGATTATGCACACATCTCGATGTACGCGACTATAGGGGTCAAACCCGCGTATGTACGCGGTTATCGGGGGAAAATCCGCGTATATCATTGTTTATATAGTTTTAGGGATGATAAAGGTAACATCAAAGGATAAAATGTGGTCCATTGGGTCTAATGAGTCTGCAGCGGGACAAGGGAAGGCCATACAATGTGTGATTCACCTAGTGGGGTGAAAATCCGCTATAACAAAGATCCAGAATGTAGAACATTTTGAAGTGGTAGAAGAAGAATTGGAGAATGCAGAAGTGGTGATAGCCACCTTGAATGGTCTCCCAATATCATAGAATTCATTCATTCAAGGAATGTGTGCTAGAATGAAGTAATTACTTTCAACAGACTCTGGGAAGAAGAAGAATCTCAACTCATAAGAAGAGAAGAAGAAGGTGGGAGCAATTGAAGATCAAGATCTCACCATTCAAAGAAGATCCCTCAAGCAATGAGTAATGTGAAGAACTCAATTCTTGAATAACCTCTTTTCCATCTTATCATTTTGATAAGAAATGATGATTTCATGAATAAGAAGATGAATTAGAAGGATCAAGAAGGAGTCTACCCACGAAACGAATAAAAGATAAGTATTCAATTGTCTTTGCATGATATATTGTTTGCATTAATGATTGTATACTACTAATATGCTTGTGATGGGTAAGTAGCTCATGGTGCCATACAACTCTCCATTGCTACTTATCAAACCTCTTTGCTGACATATTGGATTAGTGCACAATCTCAATGATGTCATGGTAAAGATGGAAGACATCTAGAAAGTTTTCGTGAGACATGGATGAATGTTGTATTGGCTAAAAAATTGTATGATGCATAATAATTTGTCGTTAAGCATATTTTTTATAGTTCTAACCCTGTAACTGGTGCATTTGAATTGTAGGAAAGGTCCTGTACAACCTCCTACAAGAAAAGAAGGATGAGACTTGTTCCTAAGAACAAGTGATGACAATTCAAGATTCACTCCAATGAACATGAATCTGAAGCTCCCAGGGTCAGAGACACCATGACGGAAGAAAGAGCTTCAAAGAGTGGTAGATCCACCTCGAAGGATGAAGACCACCATGGGTATGAGAGATAACTCAAGATGAAGAAAATAATGCTATGAAAGAAGCTATGATCAAAGAATAATAGTTGATCATGGGGAATGATGTATACGATATGATTTCAAGACATAAAGGGAAGTACGTAGTATCTTCCATATGGATCTACAAGAACAAGTGTACAAAGCAAAGTTCATGAGTTTCCTTTGAAAGAATAGACTATGACATGACATACTCTATCGACAATTATATGTCAAGCATAGAACCACCTATACAGAATGAAGAGGGAAGATGATACTCCACTTCAGGGGGAGTGACTACAGAAGATATTTGAGTTCAACATGGTATGACATGATGGACAACTTCCTGATGGATCGAGACTTTACCAAGAGTAAAGTGGGTTCCAACCTTCAAGATTGAATACAGAAGACTAGGATATGTTGATGACCTGACAAGATGAACTCATGAAAGATGTTATGATGAAATAATACTATAATGATGTTTGGGATATAATACTCAAACCAGAAAGAAAGAATGTGGTATCTTCCAAATGGATCAGTAAGATAAAATATGCTACTGATAGAAGTAAGGAAAGACTTGTGGCTTCTCTTAGAAAGAGGGAATTAATTTTGAAGAGACACTTACTCCAAGAAGCAAGGTATACTTTCTTCAGAACTATCATGGTAGTTTCTTCCATGATGAAGTAAAGACAATCCTTCCTTAATGTTATGATTGAGGAAGAGTTTTACATCGAATAGTCAGAAGGATTTGAAGTTGAAGACAAATGGACTCATGTATGCAAGTTCAAGAAGGCCCTCTATGGCCTGAAGCAAGCTCCCAGAGCTTGGTATGGAAGAATAGATAGTTTCTTGACGAGCATGGGATTTGCCAAGAGTAAAGTCGATTCTAACCTTTATCTCAAGGTTGTAGAAGATGAACCTGTCATCCTGTTATTATATGTGGATGACCTATTTCTGACAGGGAATGAGAAACAAATTGTAGAATGCAATAAGTCCGCTGAAGAATTTAGAACTTGGTCTAATACTTTATTTCCTAGGTCCGTAAATATGAAGGAATCTTTCTCAATCAGGGAAAGTATGCAGTGCAAAGTTTGAAAAGATTTGATATGTTGGAATGCAAAGTCATGGCCACACCCATGGAATCCAACATGAAGCTATTAGCTGATGATTCATCGAAGTTAGTGTATGTGAATCATTACAAACAGATCATTGGGTCATTAATGTACTTAACAAATTCCAGACCAGACATTTGTTTTGTTGTGAACACCTTAAGTCAATATCTTGTTCAACTAAGACGGGTTCACCTAGTAACCGCAAAACATGTGATGAGATATCTTAAAGGGACTATAGACTTTGGTCTATACTATGATGGTAGCCATGAGTATAGATTCTATGGCTACACGGAGGCATATTGGGCTAGAAGTATCTCAGACAGGAAAATCACATTAGGTAGATGCTTTTGTTTGGGGTCTGCTATGAGTTCATGGTTTAGCAGGAAACAGTCCAGTGTTTCTCGTAGCACGACTGAAGCAAAATACATAGCAGATTTCTCTACTAAGCTGTGAAGTCATATGGCTTCTGAATCTAATATCAGGTCTCTTTGACCTGAAGATGGATACTACAATGATTCTATGTGATAAACAGATTTGTGATGATAGAGAACCCTGTGTTCCAATTGTAACACATAAAAATTCGGTATTTCTACATACGAGATAAGATGTAGATGATTATGTTTCAGCATTCCCATACTAAATATATAGATGATGTTTCAGTATTTACATACTGTAGATGCAGATGATGATGATTCTGTATTTCTATACTGAATATAGAGATGATGATGCTTTCAGTATTTCTATACTGAAGATATAGATGATGATGCTTTCAGTATTCACATACTGGAGATACATATGGTGATAGTTCAGTATTCACATACTGGAGATGTAGATGATGATGGTTTGAATGATGATGTATTGATGAAGCCTCTATCTCGGGTAAAGTTTGAACACTTTCGAGACAAGCTTGGTGTTGTTCGAAAAGACCTTCCTCGAAAGGGGGAGTAGTGATGTTGCAGTGAGATTATATCATCCTTGGGCACTTTCCCTAAAGTGATCTGGAGACCTCAGTCCTCGAGAATGAAGAGGGATTGTATCATCCCGGGACATCTATCCAAAAGTGATCCGGTGACCTCGGTTCTTGAGAATGAAGAGGGATTGTATCATCCCGGGACATCTGTCCAAAAGTGATCCAGTGACCTCGATCCTCGAGAATGAAGAGGGATTGTATCATCCTGGGACATCTGTCCAAAATAGATCCGGTGACTTTGGTCTTCGTGAATGTGGTGGGATTGCATCATCCCTGAACTTCTGTTCAAAATGTATCCAGAGGTCTCGGCCCCCGTGAATGTGGTGGGATTGCATCATCCCTGAATTTTGATTCAAAATGTATCCGGAGGTCTCGGCCCCCATGAATGTGGTAGGATTGCATCATCCCTGAACTTCGATTCAAAATGTATCTCGAGGTCTCGGCCCCCATGAAAGTGGTGGATTGCATCATCCCTGAACCTCAGTTCAAAATGTATCCGGAGGTCTCGTCCCCCATGAAAGTGGTGGATTGCATCATCCCTGAACCTCGGTTCAAAATGTGTCTGGACGTCTCGGCCCCCGTGAAAGTGGTGGATTGCATCATCCCTGAACCTCAGTTCAAAATGTATCCAGAGATCTCAGTCCCTGTGAATGTGGCAGGATTGTATCATCCTTGAACTTCGGTTCAGAATGGATCCGGTGAACTTCGGTCATCGAGAAGGTGGCAGGATTGTATCATCCTTGAACTTCGGTTCAGAATGGATCCGACGAACTTTAGTCATCGAGAAGGTGGTAGGATTGTATCATCCTTGAACCTCGATTTAGAATAGATCTGGTGACTTCGTTACTCGAGAACGTGTGTTGATCCCGTAATTCCAATAGGAAGGATTGTTTGAGTTCCACAACTGTGTTGATCCCGTAATTCTGAAAGGAAGGATCTTTAGTAACTCCGTAAAGACTTAAATCCCGTAATTCCGAAAGGAAGGATCATTGAATTGATCCTGTAATTCCAATAGGAAGGATTGTCTAAGTTCCATAGATGTATTGATCCCATAATTATGAAAGGAAGGATCATTAGTAACTCCATAAAGACCTAAATCCCGTAATTCCAAAAGGAAGGATCATTGGTAGATCCGTAAAGACTTGATCCCGTAATTCCAACAGGAAGGATTGTCTAAGTTCCACAACTGTGTTGATCTCGTAATTCCGAAAGGAAGGATCATTAGTAACTGCGTAAAGACCTAAATCCTGTAATTCCGAAAGGAAGGATCATTGACTTGATCCCTTAATTCCAATAGGAAGGATTTTCTGAGTTCCATAGATGTGTTGATCCCGTAATTTCAAAAGGAATGATCGTTAGTAACTCCGTAAAGACCTAAATCCTATAATTCTGATAGGAAGGATCGTCTAAGTAATACAGACATGTTGATCCCATAATTCTGAAAGGAAGGATCATGTTGATATTTTGATGATGATGATGTTGATGTTTTGATGATGTTGATGTTTTGATAATAATGATGTTTTGATGATGATTATGTTTTCATGATGATGTTTCTGATTGAAAGATCGGAGTATGATGATGATGATGTTCCTGATCAAAATATCAGAGTATGATGATGATGTTGTTGCTGATCGAGAGGTCAGAGTGCTGAAGAAGATGTTGCTGATTGAAAGGTCAAAGCTTTGAAGATGATGTTGCTGATCGAAAGGTCAAAGTGATGAAGATGATGTTGTTGATCGAAAGGTCAAAGTGTTGAAGATGATGTTGCTGATCGAAAGGTCAAAGTGCTGAAGATGTTGCTTATCGAAGCAGTCAAAGTATTAATGATGATGAAGACTGAAGATTGAAAATGAAGACTACATAATGTTGAAAAGCTTCCAATGATTTATAGATGTGTTACCCTGATGATGCTGATGATGTCCTCTATCTCTCTCCTACTATTGTTGTTGTTGATGTTGTTGTAGAATACCCTTCTCGTTAAGGGGGAGTGTTGAAATATTGTAACTTCAAAGAATATTCTATATGTATCTTTTGTGGTCCTCGATGATCCTATCGAGAGAACCACTTGTATTATCTTGAACCCCAATTCTTCTAATCGGAAGAACTAATAAGAGTCATGAGGTTGTCCCCTCTAATTGTAAAGGTGGGTCATTAGCACCCCAGTGTGGTTACTTGAGCCTACATGTGTAACTCGAGCCTACATGATTAACTCGAGCCTACATGTCGGATGAGTTAATTGAAGTGAACAGATGAATATAAATAGAGGTGTAGCTCTCTTCATTTGAGCACACATTCTCACTTGTGTAACGCATTAGTGGAGAAGAGAAGTAGCTAGAGAAGGAGGAGGATCAGGATTTGATCTCCTTGCTAGTTTTATCTTTTATCTTTTTGGGGCATCTATATTGAGGAAGCTTTTGCTGGGTTTTTCCCTCTAGGGTTTTCCCAGGATAACTCTTTGTGTTCCTTTTGTATGGTTGTGCTTGTGTATATTTCAGTGATCCTGTTTATATGCTTTTGTTATGAAAATGCAGTGAAATACTGATGTCTTAGCTAAGCATATGAAAAATTTAACACTTCCTCCCATCATATTTTGTAGCAGTGCTTCATCGATTGCTTGTTGTTCCTTTCTTTCATTCAGATTGTCATCTCTGAAACTTTGCAAGACTGCTTGAATACTTTGTATGGTTTTCATAATATCAAAATTTAGTTCGACCACAAGTTCTACTTCCTAGGTGGGGGTATTCAATTTTCCTTTCAGCTTTTATCTTCTTCGGTGTTGATGATCTGAATTATTTTGTAAAAATTCTCGAAATTGCAATTTTTAATAACAGGAAAAATTTATGTTAGTTAAAAAAATTTAAAACATAGTTTATTTTCCTTGCAACGAATGTCTGGTATGCCCACTAGGTCTCTTAGTGTTGAAACTGGGTTCTGATACCACTTGTAATGTCCCCAAAATTTGAAAAAAAAAATTGGCTAGTAAAACACTACCTATGCTAGACATTAATTGAACTTTGCAGAATGTGTCATACACTGTTTGAACTACTGTATTGTTGTAATTTGTTCTTACATCCTGCTTCCATAATTCTCGATGTGGTTATTATTATGTTACTTACATTGTCGTGATGTTGATCAGTATTTGTACTATGGTTAATCATTGGTTTGTAAGTTAGTTATTTTTTTATGTAGTTCATTTTTTATAACATGTGCTTACTGTCATATACATGACTCTAACTTGACTTTGTTAATGGATAAATGGGTGGAGTGGCATGACTAGTTTCCCTTGTAACCACCTGAGAGGTAACAGTTTCTACTTGTCACAACAGGCTTTCTTAGTTCTGATGAACTAATGTATTCTTGTCCCATTTTCATGCAGGTATACTTGGCGATGAAAAACTTGTTTATAAATCTTAACAGAAAGTGTTGATCATTTGGTCACTAGAGTTTGCATTTTCATCTCTATCCTAGTGACATTATACGGATTTTTATTGTTATCATTACAGACTTTATGATAGTGATGGGGTCACTACCGCACTTATTACTTGCATGACACAGACTTGTTATTTATGTGACACTTATTTACCATGGTTTAAATGCTTACGACTTTTATCCCCTATCATATTCTTACTATATGGTTTTAAATAGTTGGAAAATAATACATTTGTAAAACCCTTGGTTTTAAACGTTTCAATGGCATATTTCATATACCATGGAGTTAGGGCTTAAATCCTAAGTTATTTGATTCATGATGGGTTTATGCAAATCACAAAGGTTTGGGACAAGGTTTAATATCGTTACTAGAAGTATGGAGTTGTGGGTGTTTGTAAATGATATTGGAGGCCAGCGTGGTGACATAAATATTCCTTGGAAAAAGTGGAAACCCAACTTAGCACTTTGTTTAGTCATTAGTTTGTCTCATTCGTAGGTTTGTTTCTTGTGCTCTGCTTCGTCATGGTCGAAAGAGGAAAAATGACAATGCTTTGACAGGTATGATGGGTGTTCTGGTCTCGCAGTATAATTTTCTTGTTTGGTTTCATACTTCTCACATCGTGGTTTATGTTTGTGGTTGTAGGTTATAGGGTGTGGAAAAAATAGGCATGGTTTGTAGCTCATGGGAAAGGTCGTGGGAAAAGACATACCCCTTCGTTAAGACTGCAGCTCAAGTATTTAGTTATCCCCTCTTGGATTCGTGGTTATGAGTGATTTGTCACTCATCGTTGGTTGGATTTTCTTGGGTTTGGTTTCTAATGTATGCATTTTGGATTGGGGTTTGAATGTAACTTAAATGAGCTCTGTGTTTTGAAAAGCGATAGGATTGGAGTTTTGTTTATTGGGGTTTCATTTTACTTCGAGCCTGATCTTGAAATGTAATGGGATTTAGTAATGGGTTTTCTAGGTAGCGAATAGGGCCTGGGTAACTCCTCGATAGACTCGGTGTCTTTTGTAAATAATGTTTTGGTTATGTTACTAGAAATGTGTTGGTTAACGTAGATAGGGTTGTAAGATTTGGAAATGTTGATTATTATAATGAGTTAGATATGTAAAAGGTCAAGGGCCAATATATTGCCAAGTGTATATTAAAATGGGTCTTTCGACCTCTGTGTAGAGACTTTGTGTTTTGTTTACAGCCCGCATATAAGAAATATAGTGCGGCTTTGTAAATTATTAATAGACCATATAGGATTCGATCGTGGGTTGTTTACTGTGAGGATATTTTAGTTTTTATGGATACGATTTGGGCATTAATGTCCACAGGAATGGATCATGTTACCTCTTTGAAATTGTGTTTGTTTTAAATGAATACTGTAATGATATTATGTTTGTTTTCAAATGATTATTGTAATGATATTATGTTGGTTTCAAATGTTTTCTAAAAATGATATAATTTTGTATTTTATTTATGTAGGGACTTTTGTTTATGGAATGCGATTTATAATAGGATTTGCAGATATTTAAGGGTTTGAATTGTGATATTTGCAATGGATTATTTTTGTGTATAGTTGATTTACTATATTACAAAATCGTGGATGTAGTTGATAGAAATAAATATTGAACCATTATATGGTCTCGATACTTGGTCTGTAGGTTTGATTTATGATTATATTTGATTTAAAGAAGAAAGATAATTTTTATACATACCCTCGAAGGTATTTGTTGATTTTTATCTTAGCTTTACTATCTGAAGTTATGATTATTCTTAGATGTAGAATATTGGGTTTATAATATTGTTAAAAATGGGTTAGGGTTTTGTTTATACATGGTATTAGTTAACTATAATTTATAGTTATGTTTTTGTTTAACTCTTAATCTGAAATAGTCTTTTACTTCTACACATAGCTCTGTTGGTAATATGAGATCTGCCAGTAGAGTACATAGGAAAATAAACACATAGGCGCTGCTAGGATAGTTCCTAGGTCATAGGATCCCAAGTTTTAGCTGTAAATGACAATACATAAATAAAACTGAAGGAACAAAACCCTTGATAATTCTTATTCAAGAATTAAATTACAACTTAGGGTTTATAATTAAAATGAAAACCCTAAAATAATTTGACAGAAAAAGAAAGGAACATAGGGTTGGAAAATATAATAAAAACGTGTGCATAATCTAGCTAGCACTTATTTTGGATAATGAAATAGGAAGTGAAGAACCTCATACCTGAAAAGTGAAGCTCTTCTAATGGTTGAAACCCGTACACTCAATTACCCAGCAATAACAATTCATAGGCAGAAATGACGTCTATATAGATGACTGAATCACTTGGGAACTACCACGTTCCACCCAACCATGACCCATAACCATTCCTGGTTTTAATTTGGATCCCCTCGAGTTGGTTCCAACATGAAAGTAGCTTAGAGCTCCTAAGGTAAGGCTTCCCTAGCTGGTATATCATGTCTAGATCAGTTCTCCTTTTTCCTTTTAGGAAAATGTTCTCTAAGAAATTTCTTGAGAATAATCAGGCAAAATAATTACTCAAAAAAGATGGAAGAGATCCCTAAGCCTCACATTTTTCAGGTATTTCTTGTTTTTGGGGTAGTAGGATCCACCAAAAGTATGATGAGTGGGTACTTGTTGGATGAAGAATTTAATTCTGCATCCAACAAACTCTCCTGATCGAAATTTGAGTAAAAACACACGGAGATGTGTCGAAAATACGAACAGAAAAAGTAGTTTTTTTTATGATACCTATCCCTAAATTTATATTTAAAAATTGTTTAAGACCTATATGGTATTTAAAATTTAAATAAATTTCATTGGCTAACACATGATGACATGGAATTTGAATTAGATTTAAAAGGCCCATTTTGAATTGGTACCTCTAATGAACCATTTTTATTTAATTTAGGTACTTTTAATATTTTAAACTTAGGAACTTTTAGCTAGTTCCTAATTGAACTCTTGTAGGTCTTATAATATTTAATTATCTTATTAATAATAATAGATAGATAGAATTTTTCCTTCTTTCTTACATTATTAATGTAGTGAATATTTCTCCTCACTACAGGAGCAGGAATGGCTCCCTTGTGCCTATAGGGCACAAGGGTAGGTTCCAACTCTTAGAAAACAGGAAAAAACAGAATGAAATATGATAGAAAGAGAGCAGTTGATATAAACTAAGCTAATCTAAACAATAATAAGCAAATGGCAGCTACTGTAAACTAGATCTAAGAGCTAATAACAGAAAATAAATGGAGAGATGAAGCCCTTGTGAACCCCTCTGTAAAAAATGGGTTAGGGTTCCGCCTCCTTGAAACCTGCAAACAACCTAAGCTACTACAATGGAAAACCTGCAAACAATGTCAATGAAAAACTTGCAAATAGAAATGAGGGTTAGAAAGCAAAACAAATAAACAACCATGAAAATAAATTATACCTCACTTAGGTGGAAATGGTCCACCATGCCCTAGCTCATGGGAGCACCTCTCTCTTGGTTAGGAAGCAATGGATTGATGAGATGGAGATGGAGGAGAGGCAGAGTGGGTGGTTTGAGAGTAAGAGGTCTCAAAGCATCCACGGGTAGCATAACAATAGGCAAGTGAGGAGTGTTTTGAGAGTGACCCCCCACCCTTATTTTATATTTTTTCCAAGGAATTTTAGGGTTTTAAGACCTTGGTCAGGGATTTAGCCCCTTTTTGGGCCTTTAGCCCCTTCCACCCTAACTTTAGCCCCTTTTAGGGTTTTAGCCCCTTTTTTAGGGATTTAGCTCTTAGGGGGCTATTTTGGGTTCTTTTTGGGGGTTTTAGCCCTTTTCTTCATCCTTGGGCTCTTTTGGAGGTGTGGGGGTCAAATGGAAGGTCTTATGGAGTGAAATGAGTGTTGTGAGATGGTGTCCTTGGGTGGTGTAGGCCATTGAGAGCTATGTGGGGGATTTTTGGGTTAACAGATTTCCCCCTGATGTGTGAGGGCAGGAGCTCAACGTATGGATGACGGAAATCATAGGATTTGCTGTATAGAGGAGGTGCTTCTGGGGCTGGGGCATGGTGGCTTTTGGTGTTTGTATTAATTTGGTTCCCATCAATGGGTGAGATACAATAAATTTGTGACATGTATATGGACGAGGTGGGAATTCCCATATTCATGATAATGTCAAAAGAATCATTTGATCTATGCTGTAAAATACAAGAGTCGATCATATACAACAGATGTTACAATGCTGGTTGCTTCTATGTGAGGCTGAATACAACACTGATCTAGTACATTGGACCCATGCATTCTCATGGAATGCTATATCTTCATGAATGATGGTCTGCTTGATCTGGAACGGTACATAGCTGTATGGACTCACTGATTGAGAGTTACAGTCTATGTGGTACAAGTATGTTGTATCAATCATAAACGTATATCGAAGGACTACTGGGGCTTCTAATCACTATCTCCAACGCAACCCGAAAATCACAAGGGACATAACCTGTTTAGGTCCCTCAAGCGGACTCGCTAATGTGCTAGAGTCAAGTGACATCCGAGGTCTTTGACCAAGTATTGTGCCAAACAAACCCTGTACGAATCTCAATGGTGCGATGATGGAGTTGAAGTCGAGCACATGAGAAACAACCATCCCAAGATGCACTAAGGATTCCTCTCAAGTGGTCCAAGAAACTCATCAATGATGTTAAAGAAACCAAGGTATAGGGACCTTTGGGTCTATCCTCTAGAATATGTGTGTGGGTGTCGATAGAGGGAGACTTGCCCCTAGTCAAGGAAATGATGTTTCCTTGACTAGGAGTGCGAGGGATAACCAAAAGGTGTGAAGCAATCTACAAAATGACTCACTGAATTGGGGGGGGGGAGGGGGGGAGGGAAATAACTGAACAGGGGTAGGGGGGGTGGGATACTCAAACTTCCTTTGTTCAGAGTATGATGGCAGGGCGGACCAGGAAGCAAATGAAAATTAACTCATGGGAATGGGATCATAGCTATAATACCGGGAATGTCGCTGTAGACGGGAAATACTTGGAGGAGGTGGACACTTTTGATACTGATGGGACAAAAAAAGACACATTGCAGAGTAATTTCAACAAAGGTGACCCAATGTGGGGATGCTGCCAAACTATTTGCTGTGGGGGGGGGGGGTGTCTAGGGACACCGTTGTGGTATGATCTTGTGGATTTTTGGTGAGCCCGAGAAGGTAAGTGCTCATTGGTGCTTTCAATTTTAGAGAGTCTGAAAGCACGAAAAAGACTCCAGTGGGGGGCTCTTTTTCGTTGGTAGTCTCCTGTGCCTGAAAAAGGATAAAAGTATGCATAGGAGAGCTCACCCATCTTGGAGGGGATGAGAGACTTCTTTACCGTTGGTAGTCCAATCAGGTCGGAAAAGGTTAAACCTATACTGAATGGACGATCATTTAGATACTTTTATGAGCATGAACAAAACCAAGTTTGCTCGACGATCTTTTCTTGTTGAGACGGCTGGAAAACAACTTAACGACAATCGGTGGTGGGATTTTTCGTAAAGTGCGCCCCTCTTCCCGAGAAACCACAAAAGTATGCAGAGGGGAACGGTCTTGGATTGAGTGTGCCAAGGAGGTCCTTTTCATGAAATGGTCTACATGGTCTACAAAAGGAGGTAAATGAGACGATGTAGATGCCCTTTCCTATACTTTAGTGAGCGGGAAAGGAAGTAGCTACGCTCGACGATCTTTTCATTATTTTAAGGAGTCAGAAAAGAGCTTAAACAAAACTCCAATGGTGGCACGAGCGGTGCCCCCTTGTTGGGACGGTGGACAGAGGTCCACAGGTCATCCATGCAGTATGGATGGAGCAAGAGGCTCTCAGACATACCAATACATGCATGGGATATATCGTAGCAGAGGCTCGCGAGTCGGTGCGGCAAAGGCACACAAACCTAGGTGGCTCTCGGACAGAGGTCAGGAGAGCGCGTGTGTGTGTGTTGCGGTGGATGGACTTGACTATATGCGATGTAAGCACAAGTCTTGGGGCACTTATATGCCAAATACATGCAAGAAAAGAAATCATTTTGTGGACAGTGGTCCAGAGGTCCACGTAAGGTGCGGTAAAAAGAAAAGACAATCTATGTGTTAAAAATACAAAATAAAAGCTAAAATTACATTCCTTAATGGGCGGTGGCCCGAGGACACTTCTATGTCAAATACATGGAAGAAAAACAAAGGATTCTGTGGACGATGGTCCAAGTGTCCGCGTAAGGTGCGGTGAAAAAGATAATTATAAATAAAAAAATAAAAGTATGGTACAATCCTTAACGAGAGGCAACCCGACAGCTTGTATGAGTAGCGGTCGGGAAGTGTGATACGAGTACCAGTCCGTAGAGACTCGTATTGTCATGTCATGGCTCGTGAATCGAGGTGACTTGTGGGAGATGGTCCCGAAATTGAATTTTTAAACATGAGACGACGGTCTCAGAAGGAGATAAAGGGAAAAATTATGAAACTAGTGGCATGAACGGCATCTCAAATAGAGTCCGTATGGTCATGTTATGTTGATCGGAAGAAATTAGGTCAAATGGGTCCTATAAAAGGGGAGGGTCCACATGGTGAAGTGTCATTGTCACTATTCATTGTGGAGTTGGAGAGGTGGGCCCTAATTCTTCATTTGTTGATTTCTCTTAATTCGATCGATGGTTTCATGAGCCACAACTTGCAGGTAAAAGATCTTACTAAACCTCTTCCTTTTGATGGCTTATTTACTGAATTTGACTACCTAGAGGTTCCCCATGAGCTGTTTGGGGTTTCTTGTGCGCCAAGTCGCTCATTTCGAAGGGAAAGGTGTGCCCTGGGTGCACCTGCTGCACCATTATGATCCCCTTGGGCACTCCTTTTTCTCAGATAAGTGTGTCCTAGCCTCCTTTGGGTTGTTTTTTGATGGTGGGGATGTCTGACATCAGTGTTTTTGCTTTGTACAGGATGGTGGAGATCAAATGGAGGGAGAGAGACTACAAGCTAGTCAGAGATGCATCATTACGTGACAGGGGTGTTAGAGATACACTAGCCCACTGTGGGTTGCTGAAGTTTATGAGGATTCTTCTTATGTAGAGCTTGGATTTGCTGGTGCAAACTCTGATTAGTTTCTAGGATGTTGCTGAGGAGGTGTTCCTCTTCTAGGGCCAGCGTATTGAGATTACGTTGGAGGATGCGTATTTCATTACTGGGATCCTAATATTGGGAGTATCTAGTGACTTGGCACCTGTACTATCTCGGGGGGAGATATTAGAGGATCTATGTGATCAACACTATTACGCTACGATGTATGTTCGTGGTTCTTACATCCTGATGTGTGACATCGAGGAGTTGTCCACACAGGCAGTGGGGACTTTACTGCAGTGCATCTTGGGTTCCACGGGGAGCCACAATATTTCTGGTGGTCAGCTACAATTAGTAGAGCATGCCATTGGTGGCACATATTATGCATGGGGCCAGATGTACTTGCAGGCTGTTTGGCGTCAGCTAAACAAGTCGAAGACTAGTGGCGCTAGTTTTTTCTTTTGCTCCTTCCTATGTGCTTTCTTCTTTGAGAAAGTACCTACAATTCGTCCTCATCGAGATGTGGAGGACAATGGTCCGTGGGAGCCAAGGATGTATAGGTGGTGCCAGATGATGATTCGCGAGGGTGGTGGTAGAGTGGGCAGCTTCTTCATGGAGGAGTTGTTGGAGCAGTGGCTCCAGCTGCCTGTGGTGATCGAGGAGTACCCGTATGTGGGTATGGATTTCCAGGGAGATCCTAAGATGCCTCAAACTCTTGGTCAAGCTTGGGGACCAGCTGGTATGTGTTGAAGGCTAGGCTTTCAACATCATTCAAGCATACATTAAGTTCATACGCAGCCATCAAAGACAAGTACTTTGGGAAGGGACGTCCAATCCACTATTGTATTATCTTTGGTAATTATTTATACATTATGAGATAGGTTGGAGCAGTTGTACCCGCTCCAACTACTTATTTGTTAATATATTATCTTTTAAACTATATAATTACATGATGACATTTAGGAGGTAAGTGGCCCCCTCTACATCTCCCCCACAAACAAAATGTTTCTTCGTCCCGAAGAGAACAAAGAAATATGCATCAACATCCTGGGTCTCTGCTACTGCGGAGTAGTCCTCACTGTGCATCAACCATGCATACCGGTCTGCATAGGTAACTCAGCTGCAACAGCCGCCAGCTCGATAGGAAAACACACGTGTACAAGGCTCTCCTGTGACTGGTTACTCTTCAACCTCCGTCTTCAATATGACAGTAGTCCATCGAAGTCTCATTTTCTCACAACAGCGGGAAACCATATTCTTCCGCAACTAGGTCTTTTGGTTTAAAGCCTCACCCTGGCTCATCTGACCAGCATCTCCATCGATTCAGGCATGCGGGGCCTTTTGGCTCTTCGACTTTCTATGTCATTTTTCTGTCTTCTGGCTTTCCGAGGTCACAACCTAGGAACAGTTTCAGCATTTTGATAATGAGGGGTACATTGTCATTATGTCTCATTGAAGCGATTTGCTTTGTAGGTGAATGATATTTGCTTGAATGCCATCGTCGTCGTCTTCTTCTATCGTGAGAGTATGAATTTCCTGCAAAATTGTATGTTTCCTACTCATGTGCATGGTCTTGGTCATGATTGACTACTTCATAATGACTCGGACTTATCTTATAATAGTCAACTAGATACTGGCTTCATTACATAAGTGAGGAGATCGCCTGCCTTTAAGAAAAACCCACATTTAATCTCCTTGACTCGATCCACACAAAACATTTAACTCAGTGCACAATGTCTGGGAAGAAACCAACTTAATTTACATACACTGGAGGGGATCTCCTGCCTCTATTGAGACTCACGTTTAACCCCCTCTTGAATTCAAAGTATTTAAAGACGAGTCACATCACTCTAATGACTATACAAGACAAGTAGTTGACTTCGACTAGAATGAGCATATCGACCAACTGAAGCACTGACCAACTTTTCATTTTACACAGCCGACATGTTTGTTAACGACTCAACCGACATGTTTCAACCGACATGCTCCAACCGACATGACTCAATCGATAGAGTGCTTTCTTTTTACAACGTTAAGATTTCGAGTAGAATTTACAAGTGACATATCGATCCAACCAAGTGCCAATATCAACTGAATTTGATCTTGACTGTATCGACCACTTGAAATACTGACCAAAGTGAGATTGGACCCACAAAAGAATCGACCAGATTTTTACAACTTAATCAATGCTCAGCCAACAAGGAGGCAATGTATTCAACACAAAATAAACAACTCAATACTGTTACCTCTCATCAAGTTACACGTTTGTTCACACATGATGCATCACAATTTTTGATCCGAAGTCGGGACAAGGTCGACGAAATGGTGGTCGACGAAGTGGGGAACAAGATCAGTCAGGTCAATGGCCAAGTGTGCTAGTCGGTGGTTGGTCGACGGTTTCATATGACAAGCAGTCGAAGGTATCCATCATTCGGCAGTCTCTTACTTCTCCAGTGTCACATAGTCAATGAGTTGTGCAAATAGAACGATCGTATTCATGTACAGCAGCATGGGCCAATCGTATTCATGCGCAAACAGGTCGATATTCGATAAGTAGAAGTTGGTGTCAGGTAGAAGGTAGCGCCGCTGCATTCACTCCTTTGAAAACAACTTCAGCCCATTTCCTACCAAGGCGTCACGACCTCAACGTGCGATCTTGGAGGAGGAGCCCCGCTCATTGGTTTACAACCCGACCGACGCAGCATTGAAACTCCAATTTCTACACTTCGAGGGCATAATCTTTATTCAACAGCTGACTGAACCGGTTCCTCATTGGAACCTTTCAAACAGTGGCTTCTCATCGATAAATGATCCTCCAACATAATTTCAATTGAACAGTCTCTCGATCCCTTTCAACGTGAACTATGCCGAGCGACGATATGTCTTTAAATTGCGACTGACTGGCATGTCATTTTGAAAAATCGACGGGTCTTTGAAAAGTTGATTGACAGACCTCAACAATAGGAAATATATTCTAATTACCGATCTTCGGCTAAGGAACATGTGGCGAAAGGAATAATCCACAATGCAGTCGAAAACCATAGTCTAGATGCTGGAGATGATAGCAGAAGATTGTTAGTGTTCGACGTTAGTCGGTGTTAAGCCGACTGCCATAGTCGGTACTGAAGCTTTTGGTTGGCCTTCGACAGTTATAGACTTTGAATTGATTCGAATTGCTTGGGAGGAATCATGTTTGGTCAGCTGCTGTAGAATGGGGAAACTCTTCTGATCAACTCTTGCAGTTGTTATTTGCAGGATTATAAGACAGATGTTACACTGCTGAACACAATGATAATTCAACCTTCCAGCATAGAATTTCTTTATCCATGCACAAACAAACTTTCTTGAAAGCTATTCATCCTCATTATACATTGATCACGACGCATGCATTACTATACAATTTATTTCAAGCAACTAACAGTTAAATAAATAAAAGTAATAATAATAAGATCGTATCTTCCTTTTGGCAGGAGCATCAATACGCGACCAGCTTGTCTCCCATAATATTTCTTCATCAACGCACATGCAGTCTCTTTAAGCTTCTCCTTTCAGATTCACGAATGCACGAGCAGTATTTTCATCTTCACGACATCTTCTCCTTTAGGTTCGACCACCTCCATCCGCTGCTACTGTCACCCAGACCGGATAGAGGAGGCAACGGCGCCAATGTTGAAGGCTAGGCTTTCAACATCATTCAAGCATACATTAAGTTCATACGCAGCCATCAAAGACAAGTACTTTGGGAAGGGATGTCCAATCCACTGTTGTATTATCTTTGGTAATTATTTATACATTATGAGATAGGTTGGAGCGGTTGTATCCGATCCAACTACTTATTTGTTAATATCTATTTATCTTTTAAACTATATAATTACATGATGACATTTAGGAGGTAAGTGGCCCCCTCTACAGTATGTATGCTTGATTTTTTTATGTTTATCTTTGTGCATAGTATAGTTGAGCTGGTTAGTGATTTTCATATTGATGTACATGGACTGATGGTGTCCTTGCTTGTGTGTGCAGATGTTGGTCCTTGCCCACCACTTGGGCATCGGAGGCGGGTTGTTACCGTACCTCCTGTGGCGGCGCCTTCCAGGGACTCTCACAGGCAGTAGTGGGATATGGATGGACTGGTACCGTACATGGAGGAGGTAGCTACTAGAGTGTCAGATGCTGGCTGGCAGCACCTGAATACTAACTTTATTGCTGCTATTCACAATCTTCCTCCTGAGCTGACGGGCGTGACAAGGAAGATGGCTGTGGCTTGCGAGCACTTTAGCCAGATGACGAGAGGTGGTCTTCTTGCAGAGGATGCGTCCTCTTTGGAAGATGATGAGTGTAAGTCAAATGATGGTTTTGAATCGGATTAGTAGCTTTGTGGGGCTATTCCTAGTGCATTGGTGCACTTACAGTTTTTTGTGTCGCTTATGTATATCCTGTGTGTTACAACGGTGGATGGAGGATAATTGGAGTTCATGCCTGCAACAAATGCAAATTTTCATATTCTTTCTCACGGATTGATATTATTCAGAGTAAAAACAAAGGAAGAAAGACAAAAATTGGTGGACAATTCATGGCAGATGGGGCCCTATGGGATGATACTAAAGAAATGGAAAGTTTATTTTGAAGAAGACAGAGAACCACAAAACGTACAACAAATTTGGGAAATCTTGCCTCGACTTTTGATGATGTTCTGGAAGAAAGAAATCCTAGAAGCAATTGATGGAAATATTGGTAAGTTTATCTCACTGGAAGAAAACTGGGAACAAAAAGTGCACAAACAATGTGAAAAAATATTGATTGAAGTCGGATTATGTGAATACATGTTTGAATATATATTATTGGAACTACATGGTAGCTTGACGGTATAGAGGATGGATTACTGGAATATCCCATTCTTTTATTTTTCTTGGAGATAGGTTGGCCATGTCGTAAGATATTTCTCAAACAATACTGTAAACCAGGTGCACCACAAAAAAGTGTGGGTTAAGAAGGAATTTCAAGGTGGTGAAGAGGTCCCAAAACATGTAAAGGAGCAAAAAGGTGGTGAGCATGGAGCATCACTTCCAAAAATGGTTACATGTATGAACCCTGGTAATCCAAAATCTCTCCTCGAAACCCTCCCTTATTTCATTTCTTTAAATGTTCTAGTGTAATACTTAAACTCTATGATGAAAGCGAAGGATAGTATCATGGACGACGCGATGACACCCATAACTGTACAGGAAAGTAAGAACATGTGGGAAAGGACAGAAAAGGTCGTAAGAGAGGTGGTAATTTCATAGAAGGAGAAAAGGACCCACCCTCATGGATAAAACATAAAATATACAACACGCATTCAAAAGTGTTATCAGAGAAAGAGAAAGTGTCGATGGGTGGGTTGGCGCTAGATAAGGTGCCAAAAGTATATTTAGGAAGGAATTCTCTAATCTCAAAATATAAAAACCAAGTGGAGATAGAACTAAAAAACGAGTAAACATGATACAATTAATAGGGCCCTTAAAGCACGAATGGCCCAAGGTAAGGCTCCCTGATGTTAGTATTCTCCTTCAACACAAGGGGGTTTAGGAGATACTCTAAACTCTAATCTCTCAAACAGATGATTGTAAGCCTAAAATATATGATCAGTATCTTGGAAGAAACTATGGTGGAGTGTACAGAATCCATAGAATCCCTCAAACCCTGGCTTAAAGATTGGTCCTTTTTCTATATTAGCTTGGAGGGACATGCAGCCGGGGGACTAGGAACATGATGGATCCCTGATTTTGTTGAAATCAAGATGGAGAAACACAATACTGTGTTGAAAACAACACTCAAAGAAAAGAGTTCTTGGGAATTATATTCAATTTTGAATGTCTATGGCCCTTGTCAAAAAAGGAATGCATTTTGTGAATCTTTCTTGTATTTTGGTATGTTGGAACCTAAAAATATGATAATGGGAGGATATTTGAACCTGACCTTATCATAAAAATAAAATTAGGGAGCATCAACAAGAGAGGATTGTCTTAGTGCTTTCTTCGCCACGTTGTTTGACTCAAAGGAGTTGGTTGATCTTCAACCTATGAAACTGAAATAGACTTGGTGGAACAACAGATGTGGGGAACAAGAAATATCCAAAAGGATGGACATGTTCTTAATATCAGATAATTTTCTTTTTGGACCTCTTATTGCAAAAACCTGGGTAGAGGTTGGAGGGTTATCTGATCATCTACAAATTCTCTTACGGCTACAAGGACATGAACAAAAATTGACCGCTCCTTTTAAATTCACCCTGTCGTGTCTCCAAGAAGAGGAATATTGAAATATTGTAGCAGAAAAATAGGTTCCTTTAGAAGACATCCCTAATGTCTCCTTTATAAAACAATTCTCGGATAATATACTTAGAACAAAGGAGACAAAGAGATGGGAAAATATTTTTATAGCCAATTAGCTGAGTCAGATAAAAGAAGTGGAAACTAAATTAAGGAATATTTATAGTCTTAACAACTCAAGAACATTCTCAGAGGAGGAATTAAAGGAGGTTCAAGAGTGTGAGTTAAGGCGAGAAGAGTTACTAGCAACAAAAGAGGAGCTTTGGAGGTTAAAAAGTAGGACCATTTTGATCAATGAAGGAAATAAAAACACTAAATTTTTCCACTTGAATGCAATGCATAGGAAAAATGTAAATATGATTTCAACAATAAAGGACATGAATGGGGAACTAGTGCAGTCCTTCAAATACAAAGCGAAGGCTAGAGAGAGGTACTTCAAACACCTATTCTCAAAACCAGAAGGATGTCATATTCAGGAGATTTTGAAAGTTCTAAGTCTATTTTCAAAATTGATAAGAGAAGAGATGAAAAATTCCATGTCAAAAGAAGTATCATAAGAGGAATTGGATAAAATAGTTTACTGCTTCCAAAAAAGTAAGAGTCTAGGCCCTGATGGATTCACCATTGAATTTTATCATGAATTTTTTTAAATATTAAAATCAGATTTGTTAAAGGTTTTAAAATAATATCAAAGAGCAGTGAAGGTATTGGGAGAAATAAATTCAATCCTTTTATCCCTCATTCCCAAAAAACAACACTCTTCTTACTTTGAGTATTTTTGACCAATTTCATGTTGCAATGTTGTTTATAAAATTATTGCCAAAACAATAGAATAACATTTGAAGCCGATCCTCAGCAACATTATCTTGAAGGAACAGTCTGGATTCATCTTCAACCTTCAAATCCATGATACAATTTCATTAACCCAAGAGGTTATCCACACCATTAACAAGAACACGAGAAAATCCTTTGTATTCAATTTAGACCCATCAAAGGCATATGATAGGATCAGCTGGACATTCCTAAGGCTATTGTTGATACCAATTGGACTATCTGTAGAAATAGTCAATTGTATAATGGGTTGTATATAGTGGGAAACCTTTTCATTTATTATTTTGGATATTGAACCCAAGTGATATATCAATTACACTCACAAAATTGGTAATCAAACATGCAAAATTCATACAAAAGAAGACTGAAATTGGAGGATAACTTAATCCTGTATTGAATAAGTGTACATAATACAACCATATGAAGTAATAGGATTCTCAAATATACAATTACATGATAGATTCTAAATCACTAGGTTTCTATTTGAATTGGTCAAAAAAGCAGGCTTACTAAATTAAGTCAAATCCCCCATAGGTGCAAAAAGGACTTTCCAAATATATGAAGATGCTCACGAATTGGATAAATAAATTGGTAAAGATAAAAAGTGATGAAAATACAACTCATTCATGCTTTTTTTTGGAGAAAAGGAAGGAGGATGATGTGGGAAAAAAACAAGTCAAGTTCCCTTAGACTAGCTTTTCCTTTATGCCTTAAAAATACTGTAAAGCAAGGCAACTTTCAGAAAAAGAAAAAATCAGATTTTAGAAACTAGGAATAAAAGCATACTTGATAAATATTTTCTAGGATGATTCCAAAGTGATCCATGACCCATTTTAGCAAGTATTGACTTCTAGGAACATGTGGAAGCCAAGTAGCATAGAGAGGAATCTAGGAATCTAGGAATAAGACAAAAATGATTAATTAATGTCAAATTTGGGTAACTATGGGTTGATTATTCTAACACACCCCCTTAAGCCTGAATTTATGAGTAAATATTAGAAAATTATAGGGCCTAGCAACAAGGATTAGTAACCCTTTTACATACTGCATGTCCATACAACCAAGGAAAGAGGCAAAAACCCAATGGGAAAACCCTCCCTTAAACATGGACAGGAAACAAAATTTTGGAAATCTTGTTATCAATAACACTTCACCACATGATCAGAAATATCCAACAATGATTTGAGATTACTGGAGTTCTTCTCACATAAAACATTGGTGAAGATATTTTCTACTTGTTCTAAATATGCACAGTAGAGTAGAGCAATGATACCATCATGCACAAGATCCTCGATATAGTGCATATGGATCTCAATGTGCTTGGTTATTTGTCTTTGAATTGGATCAATGGAGATTTGAATGGTTATTTGACTATCACAATAGATGACTATTGAAAACTCTCATTCGAAACCACATTCTCCAAGTATCCCCTGCAACCACAAACATTGAGTAGATGCATTTACAACTCTTCTATACTCGGCCTCTATAGATGAGAGTGCTATGGCACTTTGTTTCTTACTTGACCAGCTGATTGGTCCTTTTGAAAGCATGCATACATATATTGAGGTATAATTTATATCTAGTTTGTCACCTCCCCAATCACTGCCACTAAATCCAACTAGCTCTAAGTCATATTTTTCTTTGTAGGAAATCCCATGAGTCCTTGTTCCCTGAACAAAGTTTAGGATATTCTTGAATTCTCTTCAATGGATCTCATGAGGCTGATCCATGTATACTAAAGCCACACTAACTGCATAATATAATTCGGGTCAATTATGTGTAAGATAAATGAAACACCCAATAAACTGCCTATACAATGTGTTATTTACCATCGGAGAAGAACCTGCTTCCTCAAGCTTAACTCCAGAAACGAATGGAGTCTTGCTTGGATTGAAATATTTCATACTGAACTTGGTGAGAAAATATGAAGTATACTTGGAATTATGGACTTTGATTCCATGTTGGGATTGAGCGATTTCAAGACCCAATAATTGGCTCAACAACCCCAAATCTGTCATGGAAAATTCATCGTTCATTGCATCCTTCAAGGAGACAATCTCTTTATTTGAACTTCTTGTTATCAGTATGTCATCAACATATAAAACAATCATCATTAAAGAAACATGAATCAGCTTCAAATAGACATTAGGATCATACTTGAATTGAACAAAACTTAGTGACAACAAAAAGCCATCAATCTTGGCATACCAAGCCCTGTGGGCTTGCTTGAGCCCATACAATGATTTCTTTAACCTGCACACTAAATATGGATTGGAAAAAAACCATTCATGTTTATACATATAAATATCTTCATTAATATCTCCATTTAGGAAATCACACTTCACATCTAGGTGATGTACTTCCCATTGCTTGGAAGTTGCAATGGCTAGAGCTATCCTTATGGAGTCTATTTTTTCGGCTGGTGCAAAGGTCTCATTGTAGTAAATTCCATGTACTTGGGAGTATCACTTTGCTATAAATATTGCCTTATATTTCAAAGGTGAACCATCATCATCAAAATTAGTTTTAAAGACCCACTTACACTTCACTAGCTTTCTCCCTGGGGGAGATCAACCAGTTCCCATGTGTTGTTCTTCTGGAGCGAGATGAATTCTTATTTCATGGGTGTTTACCATATTGGATCATGTATTTCATATTCATATGTCTAAGGATCAGAATCAACCATCAAGTAACAATTCTCATCAAAAAATGGATCGTTCACACAAAGGGAACTCTCAAATTGAGATCCAATCCTTCAAGTGTCACTAGGATTTCTATCTAGTTCCCCAGCTGCATGGATGGTCCTTGATTATCACTTTTGTATTGTAGGGATGTTAGGATATGCAATTAAATCATCATTATTAGACATATCAGAATCATAAAACTCATTATTCTCTTCACTTACAATCAATGGTTGTGGTGGTGAAGAGGACTCTCTAGCTTCCACTGCTACTAAAGGATCTTCTTCAAACTGAACACTCCTTTCAATGAAATATTTATTAGTGCTCAATTTGATTATCTTGTAACCTTTTGAATCTTCAGAATACCCAACAAATAGGCACTCTTGGCTTTGGGGTTGCAAATCCTTCCTCTTTTCAGTTGGAATTCTAGCCCAAGCCTTTGAGCNCCAAGCTTCGAAAGGAGTAATACCATAAAGATTATTATGTGTCACCCTATTTTGGATATAGGATGCACAATTTATATCCTTGGTCCAAAACTTTGGTGGCAATGTTTTAGCCTCCATCATGCAAGTTTCCATCTCCTTCAGTGATCTATTCTTTCTCTCAGTAACACCATTTTGTTGTGGTATGTAAGGAATAGAATGTTGCATCTAGATACCTAATTATTTGCAATACTAGATGAACTCAGACTTGACATACTCTCCAACATTGTCATATCTGAGGATCTTGATTTTCCTCCCATACTGGTTCTCAATGAAGGCTCTAAAAACTTTGGAAAGGTCAAAAACTTAAGAATTATGCTTTAGGAAGTAAACCCAACCATACTTGGAAAAATCATCTATGAAGGTGGGTGCATATTTGGCCTGACTCATGGAAATATGAGGAAATGAACCAACAATGTCGCTATGGATCAACTCAAGGGTTGCAGAGGTTCTCTCATGACTAGCTCTCTCATACTTGTGCTCTGGGTGTTTTTCTAGGATACAACCTTGACAAACTCCTTTAGAAAACTTGATTTTTGGTAACCCTATGACCATATCTTTGTCACTCAAATAAGAAAGATACTTGTAGTTAAGATGGAAAAATATTTCATGCCAAATATTGCTTGCTTCATTAGCATGAGTAAGAATATAAGAGGGGTTTGAGTAGGGTAGAAAGTGGGAAAATATATAAACCTTCGAAGTGTTATTAACAACACCTTTTTATATGACTTTACCATTCTAAATATCTATGATTTCAACTTGATTAGGGGAGAAGATAACTTTATTTGGAGACCGAGTGTGAGTCATCTGATACACTGACAAGAGATTAGATGCAAGACCTGGAACATACAACACATTATTGAAATTACCATGGTCAAGATCAATCTTACCCTTCCCCATACTATCAGTCAAAGAGTTATCTCCCAAAACTATTGGTGGACCTTTCGACGTGTCAAGAGAGGAAAATATATCGCTTGTCGAAACCATATGTTTGGAAGCTCTAGAATCAATGATGAATCTAGGTGAGCTTGAGGTGCCAGAAACCAAAGAATGTACTCTCTCCTTGTCTTCTGAATTTGATACTCCTTCCCTCTTCTTTGAGAAATCAGTAAGGGATATGTTGTTCTTTTCCAGGAGTTGGGTCAACATGTCAATTTTATTTTGCATATAAGAGCTCTCAGGATGATATTCCTTACTGCAGTATGCACACTTGCTCATTTCTCCTTTGTTCTTCTTCTTATGGAAGTTCTTCTTGGAGCCTCAAGTTTCCTCTTGAGACTTTGACTTATCTCTCTTTTTCTCAGGTGGATTTTTAGATTTTTTCTTGCTTTTTAAATCCACGTTTGAATCTCCAGCAACCAAAGCTTGGTCTTTGGAAGGTTTTATGGTTCCCATCATCACCAATTTATCTTGCTCCTGGGTGAGGGATTCCATGAACTCAGCCAGCTTAGGCATCTTCTAGGTTAGATTTGTCAATTTAGTGGCATGGAAGGTCAAAAAAAAAACTGAATAGTCAGGACCAAACTTTGAGAGAATTGTCAAAACTAGTTTTTGTTCCTTCTTTTCAATCCCACATTGTTTTAACTGCAAAACAAGGGACGAAAACCTTGGTAAAGTAGAGTTGCAATGATTCCAAGCTACTGGGACTCAAGGAGATCAATTCATTCTCGATTTGATGTCCTCTCATCTCATATGTCTTTCCAAAAATATCTTCAAGCTTCTCCCACACCTCATTAGGAGATGTCAATGAATCAAGATGAAAGAGGAGGTCTCTTGAAATGCTCAAACACAAAGGACCATAGGCCTCATCCCTCCTATTATTCCATTTGATTTTCTTTGCAACTGCATTAGGCTCTACCTCAATAGCCATTATAAACCTATAGATAACTTTTTATTTCAACAATATATCCATCTCAGGTTTCGATTCAAATAAATTGAATGGATTCAAGATGATCCTTTGAGATTGGTCCATATCTGAGCTCCTGTGCCCTTCAGTCAGCAGAATGCATTCCCAGTCAGTGATGTCAACCCTGCAATAACAAATTGGATGGAGAGAAATAAATATACAAAGGATATTATACCATGTGTAAATTGAACCCAAGTGATATATCAATTACACACAAAATTCCTAATCAAACATGCAAAATTCATACAAAAGGAGACTGAAATTGGAGCATAACTTAATCCTATATTGAATAAGTTTACATAATCCAACCATATGAAGTAATGCTTCTCAAATATATAATTACATGAGATATTTGAAAGAACTAGGTTGCTATTCGAATTGGTCAAAAAACAAGGATTACTAAATCAAGTCTAATCCCCCATAGGTGCAAAAAGGACTTTCCAAATACATGAAGATGCTCATGAATTGGATAAAGCAAGTGGTCAAGATAATAAGTGATGGAAATACAACTCATTCATGTTTTTTTTTTTGAGAAAAGGAAGGAGGATGATGTGGGAAGAAAACAAGGCAAGTTCCCCTAGACTAGATTTTCCTTTATGCCTTAAAACTGCTGTAAAGCAAGGGAGATTTCAGAAAAATAAGAACTGTGCTTTTAGAAACCAAGAATAAAATAATATTTGCTAAAATAGTTTCTAAGATGATTCCAAAGCGCTCCATGATCCAGTTTATCAAGTATTGACTTCTAGGATCATGTGCAAGCCAACTAGCCTAGAGAGGAATCTAGGAATCTAGGAATAAGACAAAAATGATTAATTATTGTCAAATATGGGTAACTGTGGGTTGATTATTCTAACACTTATCAATGGTTCACCATCAATATTCTTCATATCTTCAAGATTATTAATACAAGGGTTCCGACTTTCCCCCTTTCATTTCCTTCTCATAGTAGATTCTCTTAGTAAACTAATTTATCATGCCAAGAGGGTTGGATCCTACAAAGGGTTAATGGTCACGAGATATGGATAACTTTCCCACATATTGTTTGTGGATGATGTGGTGATGGAACATGGGATAAATTTAGGGGAGTTGAATAGAACTTGGATCTATAAAAAAAGGCAACAGGGATGCACATAAACGTGGAAAAGTCCATTCTCTCAAAAAATATTATCCTTGAAACAATAAAAAATAGGTTAATCACAGAAGTCCCTTATATTTTAAATCCACTTTAGAAAGGTTTTAAATATTTAGGGTTTATTCTTAAACCTAATGCGTATTCATTCAATGATTGGCTATGGTTATATAAAAAGATCGAAGGTAGAATTGGATGTTGGGAAAACAAGTTCCTGTCAAGAGGACGAAGATTGGTGTTTCTCAAGGAGGTATTATAGAGCATACTTGTATGTTGGGATACAATAGCATATATTCCAAAAGGTATTCTTCAGAAAATACAAAAAAGGCTTTTCTCCTTTTTGTGGATTTCAAGCAAACAATAAGAAGTTATACCTTTGGAAAAATGGAGAATGTTGGCTAACCTCAAGGAGCTTGGTGGTTGGGGAATACAAAATTCCTTTATTTTTTGTCAATCACTGTCAGTGAATTCCCTATGGAGACTAATTCAGAATGCTAGCTCCTTTTGGGGGAAGGCCTTAGTTACTAGGTATTTTGCAAATGCCTCCATCACAAAATGGATAAGAAAACCAGATAAGTCATTTAAGAATGGATCTATTGGATGCAAGCCCTTTGTGCTCGCTTTCCCTCAATTTGGAAATTGGCTTGCTTGGTTTATAGGGAGCAAGAAGGAAGTCCGATTATGGGAGGATCCCTAGGTAGGAGCAGGTAAAGTTACAAGATTTCTTGTGCATTAGTTTAAAAACTTAGAATCCTTGGGATCTTCAGTCTCATCCAGGAATTGCTCACACTTTACAAAGAAAAATGATTTGGAAGAAAGATGAATTTCTAGGTCTAGAAGGTGGGCCGAAGGAGGAATGTAATGAACTCATCATGTTGTTACAGTCTTGTTATATTCATCTAGATGAAGGCGAAGAATATAAACTGGTGTGACTAAAAACTCATCTATAGGGGAGATCATGACCAAGATAGGGTACAAGAATTTATCCTTAGAACTACACCAAGGCTAAATGGAAGACTGGTGCAAATAAGAATGGAAAAACAAAGGACCTCTAAAGGAAAACATTAACCTATGACTAGCTTTGAGCAATAAACTTATAACATGGGAGAACCTTAAAAAACAAGGATGGCATGGACCGAGTTGGTGTTTTTTATGCCATTCTAAAGAGGAATCGAGATCTCACATGATTTCTTTATGTTCTTATGCATAAAATATTTGGAAGGAATCCAACAATGAGCTAAAATCACAAGGGACACTTGCTAGAACATCTCTACAAAAAAATTGTTGCAAATGGTGGTTAAATAGCTTGATACATCTCTTTAGTGAATTCCATCCTATTTTACTTATGGAATCCGGTGGGCCTGAAACATAGTGATTTTTAATAACATACTTATTCCTCATGAAGTGACAATGACCCTTGTGGCGGAGTGGACCAGATAACACAAATCTAAGGAAAAATAAATCAAGACAAGGAAACTGGTACCTCTCGTCATCAACAAGGAAATTCCTTGGGCTTACTTTTATGGAGCAAGCCAAGGAGACCCTCCTCTAGAAGGTTCAGAAGGAGTTTTATATCTCTCATAAAAACACAAGGTATGACTAAGATATGCTCCAGGACATTGCACGAATAATAAAGCAGAACTATCATCCTTGTATGTTATTACTGAGTTGGATGTAAACATAAATTTCACCATTTTGCAGGTATTTGGGGAGTCTAAAGTGGTAGTGGACTGGGTCAACAACAAAATCTAGATCAAAGCACCTCAATTACAACAACTCTTAAAAGCTATCAGAAGGATTATGAATTTCTTCTCAGTCCTAACCATAACACATGCATACATAGAATTAAATGTGGAGGTAGATAAGCTGTCAAAAATTGCTTTATTATTAGCACCATTCCATATAGAGGCTTAAGTAGTGCGGGAATAATAGCAGGATACTCATTTTCTATTATAAGGAATGCATTACAATTTTGGCAGACAATTTTGTATAATAGAGTAGAAACTTCTAAGGAAGAGAAAAGAAGCCAAGTATGGCATGAAAATGTATGTAAGTCTCTCACTAGGACGATCTATGATCGTCCCTTTTTGGCATGATTGATATTAACCATTTGGAAGACATAAAAAAATAACCAGTTTTTCTAAATAGAAGTGAATTTGAACCCAAAATCCGACGGACTATATGTCTGATTTTCAACAACAAACTGTCAACTATGCACCTAGGGTCAGCTTTTATAAACGTCGGTCTCTTTTTATCATATATCCGACTGCTTTATAGTGTATACGGTTATCTGAAGCTGTTCATCTAATATTCGACACCGTATTTATAATTATACCAGTTGTATATACCACATATCAACATCGGATATTGTATGACCAGCACCAATCAGAAGGAAATATTTTGGACTACATAACCATCTGTAATGTCAGAGATCCGATGGGGATACATATAAAAAAAAGAGAAAGACCGACAATGTTTGTCATTGGTCTTATGGAATGATCGTAGCATATCGTGGTTGTCACCAAAACAGTCATGTGGAGGTATGCGCTGTAGAGGGTAAATGAAATTGAATAGGCACATGCACCACGTAGACACAGGTAGTGTCATAATGCAGAAAGTACAGGCGATCGTAAACCTCTTCATGAATGAAGGAAGGAGGATTTGGGAGAACAGAAGTCCAAGGTAAATGGAAGTAGAGTATATGATATTAGACTCGCCAACCCAAGAACATGTTTCAAATTTTGGTTTTGTACTATAGGAGGTACAACCACATCAACCATGGAGTCTTATGTGCCCCATGCGAGAGTTGTGGAAAGTACGTCAATTCTGTTCATATCATGTGGGCTGACATTAATCTGGCCATGGGTGAGAGTTGTGGAAGATCAAGCTGGAGATTTAGAGCATCCCAACATGATTGTTTTCATTATGAAGAAGAGTGACTTGGACGATGAGACAGATCATTCCTACAGTTATATATATAGGAACCAACTTATATTTAACTTCATTCATCTCAGGAAATTAATTTAGATCTTTGAAATCCTCCAAGCTAATTTCCCTCTTTGCAAACATGCTGATAACATGGACTCCACCAATGAGAGTGAGCCTTGCTTCTCACGGCATGGAATAGAACCACTAGGACAGAGACTAAGGATAGTTAAAGATGATGTGGATATTCAGAAGTGTCGGCTTCATTGAATCAAAGGAGAAGTCAGGGAATTTTTCAGCAGGTTGCAAAGGAGCTCCATGAAGTGAGATTGATTCAGAGGCAACAAAAAGATTCTTAGGAATCCTGACATCAGGAGAAATACCACGCCATCCAAGAGCTCGCAGATAGACTGACTCATGTCGAGATTCATGTAGGAACTATGACCTTCGACACCCGAGTGCAGAATGAAGTAGACATCCAGAACTTTGTTGATGAAAACTAAGGTTCCGGGACCTCTCTAGTGAAATAAAAATGTATTTATGTTTTGTTGTCTAATAATGGGACAATACGTATGTATATTTAGGAATATATCCATTAGTTACTTAGATTCTCCTTTTGTTTACTACTGTGAATTCTATGAAGAAGACAATTCCAGTAAGTACATAAGTTGCAACTTTTCTTTAGCATAAGAATACAATGTATTTTTGGTATATATGCATTTATAATATTTTTATTTGTTGTCATGCAGTATTGTATCTAAATTTTTTGAGAATTTGTCGTATTTGTTTCCATACTAGTTTCAATACAACTTATATTTCATATTGTGAACTATTCATTTTCATTTTTCTTTTCTTTTTTAGTGGTTCATTGCTAACCATGTCTTCATCACATTCTATTCCAACCACTAAATATCTTTTAACAAAATATTTTTAATCCCTCTTAAATCTCACATGTATTAAAGGAGTACATCATTGTTATGTAATGCAAGTATTTGGCACTAGATTTTATCTCAAATCCACTTGCAAAGCAATGTTGAACTTTGTATTTGAGGACTAATTCGAATGGTACTAATTTCATGGCACATAAAATGTTTCTGAGTATGCTAAGAATGGATTATAAACTAATATGAGATATCTGAATATATTGTGAACTTATACTTCTTGAGATAGATCTACATTTTGATCATAGTGTTCCTTGTCACCATTTGGTTTCTATTGTTGCAAGTATTCATTTAATTCATTCTTGGCACACCTAAGAAACATTTGTTTGGTAAATCATATGATAAATTAAATATGAGTATGACGAATTACTACAATCATCACTATCTTTCATTGTGCATGCATCTAATATAGAATTGATACAAATTGTCTCTTTGTTGCTTTTTAGATATGTATTCATTACTCCACTCTTGGAAATTCTTGTAAGGAATATTGGTTGACTATTTCAGGTGTAGCCTAATAATTTTTATTTCAGAAGTATATCACCTTGAAAAACATCTCCTTTAGCTAAATATTGTGCAATTATTTAGATAAAACAAATTATGCTTCAGTAAGTTCTGAATGTTATTGGAAGTTTACCTTTGGTGCCTAGTCATATAGAGCACAAGTGTGAACATAATCTAAAGTTGTTTTATGATTATGGAAGTAATACATGAGTAATTTTTTATTATTATCTATGTTCAATAAATATATGGCCAAATGATTAATTAGAAGGATCTTTCTTGCTCATTATGTACTAGCTCATGATCCTTGTTAGTATTGAAATGAATTACTTTGGTTTGATAAAATGTTATTTACATTGAGCTAATGGTTGAGAATATATTTGGTTTTGACTAAATTGAGCTTATAGTCAACATCATAGGATCTAATTTATGGATTAATTAATCAATACTTACAACACAAGCTAACTCTTTATAAGGTCAATATTTGTACTTAAAAACAATGGATGACATAAACATGCTATTATACCTTTTAATCGATGTTTTCTATTGTTTTATGCTAATTCAATCATACTTATGAGAAAACACCTTATATGATATGTCTTATATTGGTGTCTACTCATACAAGCATACATTAGGATATGTACAATGCTAGGTTATAATAGCTTGGAGCTTCTGCACATAATGAAAGCATTTGAGTGTTATATGATTTCTCGTACCAAAGTATGTTTGGTAACTACAATTGTAAAGGGATAGAAGCATAGGTTCTTAGATTTTCCAAAGTATCACATGTACATTTTCCATTATTTCTACTAGGATGAAGTTTTGATAGGTACATTGTCAGAATTAATGATTTGGACCTCATAATTCTTGGGACTTTTATGATTAGTGAGTGACTGTGTATTAATTCTGCATGAATCAAACATAATAATTGTATATTAGTTCTATATGAATCAAATATTGTAGAAAAAACATTACCTATTTGTAAAGAGTGCATATTTGTATCAATGAAAACAATAAAACAACTTATGAAAAGAAAAACCACATAAGCTTGCAACTAGAACAATTGGTATCTTTTGAATGGTTAGTTGGTGAGATTGAATCCCATTTCCTGCAATCCTTCGTATCTCCAGGTGAGAGGATTGGCTGCGTTGTAGCACAATCTATTGGTGAAACAACTACTCAGTTGATAAAAACCTAAGTATGGAAGACATTGCGAAAAAGATCAACCTTGAGTTTGATGATGATTTGACATGCATTTTTAATGATGATAATGTAGAAAAATTTATTCCTCGTATATGTATTATGAATGAAGAGGCTCCTAAAGGAGAATCACAAGACCAAAATTCCAAAGATGATGTATTTTTGAAGAAAAATAAAAGTAACATGCTACAAAAATGGCCCTCAAGGGAATTCCATATATTAATAAAGTTTTTACCAAGTCTCAAAAAATCAACAAGTTTGATGAGAATTGTGGATTTAAGCCTGAGACATAATAGATGCTAGATACAGAAGGTGTCAATATGTTAGCTGTGATGTGCCATGCAGATGTGGATGCTACTAGGACAATAAGTAATCACTTGATTGAGTTTGCTAAAGTGCTTGGAATTGAGAACCATGTTTCAAAGAGAACTTGTTGCACAAATAATGCTGGGACCCACTTAGATATGAAGAGATAAGGTGTACATCCATACAAACAACTAACAAACTATATAATGAACAATATCTCTCCCAATTTTGTATCATTCAAAAGCTACAATTTCATCATTTCAGAGAAGTTGCGATTCCAAGTCAAATCTCCTCCAATGGCCTTCCTCTCTTCTGTCAATGACTCAATGAATCTAGGATTTCATCATTGAAAAGATAGCTAAATCAAAAAATCATGGTACTTCAACATTGCTTGCATATGTGATATTATTTCAAAATCTAGAGAACCCTCCAATATCCATCGAATGTCCTGAATTACAAGATACTATATATGTATCCTTTGTCATAAGAAATGTCACTTCCTATTCATAAGACTTGAGCTCATTTATACCCTCCACTAGTCTACTAAAGATTTCTAGCATACCCTCCTTTCCAAAAAATCAAACCCTCCTTTCTTGTCGCATTCCTCCACAAGTTCCACCTTCATAGTATGGATCCTTGTCTCCTTCCGCCACGGGGTCCATACCATGGGAGTGTTGGCCTCAAGGAGGGAAAGATACCATTTCTTAGCTCTTTGGTCATCAGAGGATATTTCCTCCAATGAAATCCAACCCCTCATAATATGAATAGTTCTTGTTCCTTCACATCATCCATACATTGAGATTCTCGACCTCAGGCAAGTAACAATACCCATTCTTGGGTATTTGCTCATCGGACAAGTTTGTCTCCCCAAACCCCTTCGGGTGGAAGCAATCTTGGTTATTTGAGGCCTCTTTTCTACTTCAGTGTGTTGGCATCTGTTGTAATATCACATATCACATAAGGTTACCAATAATACATACTAAAACATACATATATAACAAAGACAAGAGATAAGAACAAGTAGGTGAATTAACGGATTATATTACATGAATGGGTCCATACAACAAAGAGAACTGAACCAAGTTCTCATCTAGCTCAACAACCTAATATATATGATTACAAAACAGTTACAAAATAACTACCTATCGGTTCAGTGAACCAACATGACCTTAGGTGGCCGACCTAATCTCTAGTTTAGTCGGCTGACTGACTTAGTCGGTTGGTCGACTAAGTCGGCTGATCGACTTAGTCGGCTATAATTCAAGTTGACTTGTCGACTTGATCCTCCAACATATCCCCCACGAGCAAAACGTTACTTCATCCCAAAGAAATAGGGAGGTACAAAATTCTTCCTGACTGGTCTTCATGGGCTATGAAGTCTGATGGTCGGTCTTTTCTATGCATAGACTTTGACAATAGCTGGGGAAGTTACTACTAGGTGATGTTGGAAATCTGTCCAACTTTGCAATATCTTCTGGATGTCAATGGTGAGTGTAGTCAGGCTTGATAGGATTGACATCTTTTCTGAAATGGAGACTTCAGCTATTCTCTCCATGTTGGGACCCATAAACTAGTCCTTCTCCTTTGCAGTCTCGATAAGTCGTTTCATCTGCTGGAAGATGATGCCGACTTTTTCCAAGTTGGGGATAGCTTGTTTCACCCACTGATGTGCTTCCCTCTCAAGTTTCTGCAGCTTGGTTGTTTCAAGAACTATTTGTTCTTCTATTGTGGTTATGAGTGCTTCATCAATGGTTTTCCTATTTTTCAGTGCCTGGATCCCTTTTCGGGTCTCTCGAGTTTGTTGATAGACTTTCCCGTAGTAAACAGGCCAGTCTCGCAGTATTTTTTTAGTGATGACAGACTCATCCATGTGATCTTGTAGCACTTTATAAGCTTCAGAAAAGGTGGTGTGCTGTGCCATTAGGAGTCGGGTAGTTTCTTCTTTTTGTTCCTCCTTTGTTTCCTGAATCTCGGCTTTAAGTGCCGACACCATGCTTTCAAATAGATGATATGCCATTTCAAGTGGTTTGTTGATGTCGACCTCTACGGGGCCTTGCATTACTGAATGGGCCAGGTTTCTGCATTTGTTGAGGAACTCAACCTATTCTACGACCTTGTCGTCGAGTTCCTTACGTCTCTGCTCGCTCCTTGTCTTTGCTTCGACTACTAGGGTCTTGAGGAATTGTCCTAGCTTTGTATCGGTCAGTGAGGTTGCATCTTTCAATTTGATATGGACCTTTGATGGCTGTACATGATGCTCCTTCTTCTATTTCTCCTTCCTCTTCTTATGCTTTTCCTTCTTTGTTTGTGTCGGTACTTGTGTACCTACAAAAGTCGAGTCGAGATCTTTGGTTTGTGGGATAGTGGTTGATGGTTTCTTTGGTTGGGGAGGTGGTATGACTACTGCCTCTGGTTGGTTAGATGCGGGGGGTGCAGAAGTGGACACAGTTGGTGCTGATGGTTGTGGTGGGGCTTTTTTTGAGTCAGGGATAATGGTGGTGGTGGTGAGGGAGTTGGTGAATGGTTGGGAATGATTGGGTTGGGGGAAGTGTGGGTGAGTGGTGGGTTGTTGGGATGGGGAGGTGAGTCTAAGTCGGAGAACATTTGGTTAATTTGGCGATTTATGTCCTCCTCATTTTCTTCTCCTGTAATCGGTGTAGCAGCTGGTAGGTTGGGTTGGGGTACAGTCGGAGTGATAGTCGTAGTCTGACAGGTGGTCACTTCATCTTCCTTGTCAGAATTTATCTCGAAAGTTGAAGTGATAGTTGCAAAGTTTTGGGACTGGAATTCATGTCCTGGTTGGTATCCATTGACATCAAAGAGAGGTGATTTTGTGGATATATTTTGTGCCAATGTAAATATCTCAGGAAATTTCTCAATGAATGCCTGTAGATCTCTGTCTTTGTTGAACTTTGTCTTCACAGCTTTTGACATAGCACTTTTGCACAAGTCGAGTGGGCTTACTAAATGTTTTTCTGGCACTTGCTCCTCTATTACTTTTGTCGGGGATGGAGGTGGAGGCGTAGACACAAGATCGACGACATTCTCAGGCATCGTCATGTGGGTGGTATTGGCTTTCTTTGGTCGACCCGGTAGTGCTCCTACATCGACAAATCTCTGAAACTGGGTTTCCATGGGAACCTTATTTGTTGTGGCATATTCTATTATGTCGAGGGCCGTAGCTACCAGTTCCTCCTCATCATCTGATGATTTGGAAATGATAAGCTTGTGCTTACCTTTTCCTTGTTGTTGTTGTTGTGTCTTTAACTTCTTCCTTGTAGCTGCTATCTCTTTCGACGATTTTTTAATAATGCCATATGTGATAGCATACTCTAGGTTTTCTAGTTCTGTCTCTCCCCTTGGCTCCTAGGTCGGGATGAGACTTTCTGCAGCTGGAGTGATGACCTATTGCTTCACCTATGTTTCTTATGTCTGGGGTTCTTCTCTCTGTGCTGTTGGAGGTTTGACAAGGATTTGAATTCGGCCAGTGTGTTTGACCGATGTCTCCTCCGACACAAAGATGTTGATGTAGAGGTTCAACTCATAGTACTCCTCTTTCTCTCGGTTGGTTAGTGGCTCCTGGATCGAGAAGTCACTCTTCTTTGTTGTCGCTGGTACTGGTATTTTTGTTTTAGCTTGTCGAGACAACTCTTGAAAGATCTAGTCGATTGATGGATAATAGTCAAGGGATTTTGCATTTGAGTCGTCACCCTACATGTACCACACCGAAGTATGGTTGAGTTCTAGCTAGATGTAGGATTTTGTCGATAGAATTCTTCAGATGTTTTGAGGCACCCTCCATCTAGTCGTGCAGACTTTGAGCTATTGGAGCCAGTTACTTTTTTGTCTTCAAGTTCCTGCAAAGTTCCTCTCTAGGATAATGGTTTGAATCTCCACATGTGGAACCTTGTCGGTTCCTGAAAAATTGGGTTTCCTTCAGGGAAGATATGGTACATGAATATCCATAAAATGAGGGAGGGGAACCTGATGATTCCTCCCGTCTCTTGACATCTTTCACATATGGTCTTGACCATGTCGGTGACATATTCATCCCACCTATATATTTTTCCATTTGTCACAATGGTGTCGACAGCTTCTAGCAAGTCTAATTTGAGGTCGCTACCTCGACCTTCCAGGGTGAGTGTTATTGCTACTATTTTGGCCACAATTTGTGGCCTTCAGGCTGTGATTTGACTAACATTAACCCCTTCAGGTTTTTCCCTGAATCCGACCCAGCTAGTTCTTCGACCATTCCTTCTTTAATACCGAATGGTATTAGGTCTCCTGTGTTTGAGAGACCTGTCAGCTTGGAGATGACTTCTCCAGATATGTCGACCGGTTGGTCGAAGTAGAACCAATCGTTGTGGTACCGGCTTATGATGAATTTTACGGCTGTTTATTTGGTGCCACCGAAGCTGGCCATGAGCAGTGCATTGACATAGTTGAATATGGTGTTGTATTTGATTTTCTCCGTAGCTTGAGTCGGCTTATTGTTGATATAAGCCCATTCTTGCATCTCGGTCCATATTTTTTCCATGAGCCTTCCTGCACCTTGGCATTATTTATGTTCTTTAGCCTATGGACTAAAGGTGTGTCTGCAGTCTATAGTTCCTTGGATTTGGTTGAGGCTCTAGTCTATTTGGGTGCCATATTGTCGATTTGGTGGTCTATTTCACTAAGGTATTCTTGGCTTTCAGTCGACTGGATCCTTTGATGCTCTCTCTGTATGGATTGCGGTGAATGATCTTTCGGCGGTCTAGTATTTATAGGTGATGTTGTGTATGTTTTGGTCGATAAGTGTATTAATGGAGGATGTGATATTCCAGCTGGAACACTTGAGTGTGCGTTAATGGCGAATCGCTTTTGACACTCGATGTCATGAATGCACGATGGGACTATCGAGGTCGTCGGTCGATGTCGGTTATGAAAATGGTTGATGAAAATGGTCGGTCGATGCCAATGGTCGATGGTGTTATGTCAATGGGCATGATGTCGGTTTTCGAAATGGTAATTTCCTGTTTATTTCTAGTTTCTGTAGAGTTTTAGTCGGGCTCCATTAACGAGTTTCCGAAATACTATGCCTTGTAACGTCCTTAGTCAGACTAAGCCATTGATATGTATCTCTTTGACAATGTAGGGCCCCATCCATTCTGTATGCATCTTTTTAGGTTTACCTTTTAGTCGACTATTGTATAGTAAAGCAAGGTCTCCTATCGACAAGTTTTTGTTATTGATATTTCGGTCATGCCATGCTTTTTGTTGTTGTTTCTGTATTTCTTGATGTTGTATTGCCATCAGTGGGTGTTCTTCGAGTTTGCTTAGTTGCAATAGTCAGTCCTTTCTTCCTTGTTCGACATCGACATGTAGGATCTTTGTGATGATAGGTGTATGTTGTCAGAAGTGTAGTGGAACTACTGCTTCTTGTCCATAGACTAGTCAAAAAGGAGTTTGGTTAGTCGAGCATTTGTATGCTGTTCTGTATGCCCATAATACTGCAGGTATTTTCTTGTCCCATTCGTCCTTATTAGCATTACATATTTTAGTAAGTCCTCTTGTTAATGTTTTATTAAATGCTTCAATTGCTCCATTCGACTGAGGATGGTATGCTGTACTTCGATGATGGTCGATTTGGAACTGGTCGGTTTGGGTTTTGATAGTTATATTAATGAAGTGTGTTCCCTGGTCACTAATTAAGGTTAGTAGACATCCAAATTTGGTGATGATATTCTCATAGATAAACTTAGCAGCTATCTCACTAAAACATGTGTCGACTAGTTCAGCCTCTGCCCATTTAGTTACATATTCAACTGCAGTTATGATGTACCTTGCACCTATCCTTTTTGCTGGTATAGGAAATGGTCCTATGAAGTCTATGGCCCAGATTTCAGATGTTAAACTTGGGTTCACTAATATCAAGTGAATTTCTGTGCGAGGTAGGGGTCAACCTAGTCGTTGACATCTATCACATTAACTGACAAAATTTTTGCAATCTCTGTGAAGTGTCGGCCACCATAACCCTAACTGTTGGATTTTCTTTGCAGTTGTGTCTGCTTAGAAATGTCCTCCTGCAGGTCCATAATGTGCTTCATGCATAATGTTGTCTCATTCGTGTTCTAGTACACACCTTATGATGATGTCATCTAATCCCATTTTGTACAAGAATCCCTTTATAAGACTGTATGGTGCATCCTTCATAGATAAGATCTGCTTCTTCTTTGTACTCATTCCTTCTGGTGCTTGTCCAGCTTCTAAGAACTGGGTTATTTCTTCTAATTCTGCTGGGACTACTTCTATCTGAAATAGATGTGCATCAGGTGAGTAATCTTCGACTCTTGTTAGTTCTTCTCCAGTGTTGATTTGGGATAAATGGTTGGGACCGACATTTAACTTACCTGGTCTGACAACGACTTCAAATTCAAATTCTTGAAAGAGAAGTAGCCATCGACAGATTCTTCCATGGTGTAGTGGTTTATTGACAAGATATTTAAGTTCCTGATGTTCTATATAGAATATAAATGGGTTAGCTAGAATATAATGTCGATATTTTTGTAGTGCAAATACCATTCCTAGTGCTTCTCTTTCTGTTGTCAAATGGTTTCTCTCAGCCTTGTTTAATTTTTTTCTACTGTAAACTATAGGATAATCCATTCCATCATCTCCTGGTTGAGTTAAGATTTCTACTATTGCTAGGCCTGATGCATCAATATGAACATGGAATTTGATCGACCAGTTTGGAAACCTTAGGATTGGTGCTTCGACTAGTTTTCTTTTTAATTTTTTGAATGATATGTGGCACTCTTATGTCCAATTGAACTATTTATCTTCCCTTAATAGTTCTTCAAGTGGATAGGTCATATCTGAATAATATCTTATGAATTTTTTGTAATAGTTTGTGTGGCCAAGTAGCACCGTAACTTTTTTTGGGTTTACCGGTGGTTTTAGGTCAAGGATAATTTTGATTTTTGCAAAGTCAACCTTAATACCTTCCTTACAGACAATGTTCCCTAATAATATCCCTATGGGGGTCACAAATATGCATTTCTTGATGTTTAGGGATATTTGAATTTGTCGACATCTCTCCAACATAAACCTGAGCCATTTGCAATGATCCTTTAACATGGATTATATTGTCCAATCAGAAAAGTATACTGCCATGGTCTTGTAAATATATTCTTGAAATGTTTTGAAAACAATTCTAGAAAATACTGTAGGTGCATTTTTTAATCCAAAAGGCATAACCTTGTAAGCAAATGAGCCAAATTCACACACAAAGGTTGTTTTCTTCTGGTCTTCTTTAGCTATTGGCACTTGGTTATAACCTGAGAATACATCTCTAAATGAGTAGCATTCATGTCCTGCAACCTCATTTAAGATTCCATTTTCATAAGGAGTTGGAAATGGGTCAGTCAGTGTCACTTTATTTAGTTCTCTGAAGTCGACACAAATTCTTGGTTTGGTCGGATCATGTTTCTTAGGCTGTACAACCATTAGAATTTCCCATTATGGTTGGTCAATATGATAGATGATTCCTGCTGCAAGCATGTTATCAATTTTCTTTTTGACTGTCTCTTTGTATTTGTGTGCTAGTTTATATGGACTTTTCTTCACAGGTCTAACATCATGTTTAGTATCAATCTTCATTTTGCCCATTTCATGGACTAATCCTTTGAGGTCTTTATAATCTCTAGAAAATACACCTTGGAACTCTTTTAATAAGTTCACTATCTTTGTGGTCTGCTCTTCACTCTAGTAGTCACCAATCTTTTCCATTTTTGGTCAATCATCATTTGAGATGTCGAATTCTCTAGTTTTGACTTTAGCATCTAGCCATTCTGGTGCTTTGGCTTCATTGATTGGTCAACTTCCTTCCTTAAACTATGAGAATGTGGCAGGGAAGTCAGCTGTAGTCATTCTGTCGGTATCATGTTTGTCGGTTGTTTCCAGTTTAAGGTCTGTACAAATAGGTTTGGTCGTTATGACATGGTTTTATTTCCATCTAAATATTTTCCCTTCTGTATTTTAATTTTCTAACTGTAGTCTTGTCGAGTGTGGTTTTGTCCTTTTTTGTATATTGTTGCATTTCATTGTCTGTTGGTTATCTTTTAAGGGTTTTTTTTTCGTCAGCTGGATAAATTCTTTAATTTATTTTGCTTTTTTGACCAAGTTTTTATTTTGTGGTATAAAGTTGAAATCTTTAATGAAATTTGCTCTGAGTTCATGCCATAGGAATGTTTCACAACTAGATTCTTTGATTTTATACCATTTGTTTGGTAAGTTGGCGAGGGTTGATGGGGACAAGTTGGCCATGCTCGTTCATCCTTGTATCCAAGTTTTCTCCATTCTTTTTCACATGTCATAATATGATCTTCTGGGTTTTGTCCTTGAGTGAATATAGGTATCTGAGCCTGTTTGGTTAACTTCTTTCCGCCAAACCTTTCGACAAAGTAAGTCAAAGCTGTTGTCCAGGTCTGCAGCCTTGTCTGATGGGTATCCCCCCATCGAGTAGCTTGGCCTGTAAAAGTTTCTACTAGGCTTTGAAGTCGGCCATGTTCACCAATATTTTTGGAAACTTGTTCTACATGCATGACTGGTGATTCTCTTTCCTTGTATATTGGTATTTGTGTAGTATTTACATTGGTAGGTTGTAAGGTAGGGTCTTCCCTAATTTTCTTCTCAAATATTTTTGGGACAATGGACACTATGAAGCACTGTTGGGTGGGTTTTTTATGCACTTTTTGAATAGTCCAAAACCCTCTTGCTTGTGTTTCGTAGTTCTCGATCTCCCAATCATATAATTCTGCGTCTGAATTATAACCAACTGAGTCCTGGTTACCTAAATGAAGTTCTCCGTAGATATTAGGTTCTGTATAATCTTCATTGTTTTGAATCTGGTAGAGCTGTCGGACATCGACTTCTTCATCGATAGGTTCAGTCCAAGGTTCTCCTTGGGATGGGTGAATAGGTACAATGACCTTTTAACCATTTTCTTTTAATTTGATTCTCTCTTTGTCCAAGGATATTGATGCTTTCATCTTTCTACCCCAAGGTCGACCTACTAACGCTGGGAACGAACTGGATCCTTCCTTAGGGTCAACGATTTCAAAGTCGACTTTGGTCGAGATTATTTTTATAGTTGTGTCAATGTTTTTCCAGACTCCAATAAGTTCAATTAGGCCTTAGTCGGCTAGTTTCAGGTATATGCTTGACTCATATAGTCAAGGTCTGCCCATTTGTTCCCAAGTGTCACGATTCATGATGTTTACTTGTGATCCGAAGTCGAGCACTACTTGTCGAACATGGTATCCTTCAATTTCCAAGTCGACAAGTGGGTTGGCATCACCTTTATCTTTTTTATTTAAGTTGCAGATGTTCTTTGTTTGTTTTTCGGAGTTGTTATGTTTTATTTCATATAGCAAATCGATGAAATGAGATACTGAGTTGTCTTTTTGTACGAGCTATATTAATTTGTTTATTGTGTTATGTCAATTGTCGTTAGCTTGTTCCTGTCATGCAAATTCTTTGCATACATTGGTTGCTTATTTGTATGTTTGTTTTTCTTTAAGTGGGTGAGGGTAGACATTTTTCTCTTTTATTTTGCTGATTCTTGGGTTATCACTTCCTGATTTTGTTCCTTGTCGAGTTACAATATGCAAATTTTTTGTGTTTATTACATCATTTTTTTCCACACACTACAAGACATTAACATTTTTCTTTGTATTTATTTTTTCCAACATGGTAGGGAAATCCTCTAGTGAGTGATCCCCTACTCCATAATGAGTACAAAATTTGAGGTCAATTCTATCTTTATATGGATAGTCTGCATACCGATGTCCCTCCTTATAACATGTAAAGCATTGGATGGGTCGACGTGGTCAGTTGTCTCAATTCCCAAGGAATCAACCTTAGCCTCGCTAGCCTCCACGTCGATTGTCATACCGGTGCTTGTATCTTCAAACTTCATATCTCTGACTGTTCGGATCATTTGGTAAGTTGTTTTGCTCATTATTTTGTGCAACTACATTGGTGTGGTAGACTGCATGATAATTCTGTCATTTCTTCAGGTTCAAATGGCAGTCGGTTGCGTTATGATCTTTAGTTTCGCAGATTGCACACTAGGATGCCTTGTCGTTCTTCATGTTGAACAGGAAATATTTCGTCGAGTGGTCCCCATGCTATTGGAAAATGTCGTAAAAACAATTTTTCTGCATGAATCGAACGTCCTGTCAGCTGTATTCCTGTTGACAGTTGTCTTTGGAATATCCGGCCGTCGAGCACTTTGTGCACCAGATATCCTGATTTTTGAGGTTTAACTCCTTTAAATACTTTTGCACACTCTCAAGTTGTTCTTCTAGTCTGTGATCAGTGGAGTATACTAGTATGTCCTCATCCATTTCCACTTGGAGAGATTTTGTAAGCGCATCTTCGTAATATTTGAATGTTTCCATACTTATGCGTCGACGGAATTTCTGCGATAAACCTACAAGAAACCACTGCATTAGTAATTGTTCATCTATAACATAGTTCAGTTGGATAAAAAGGTATTTCCATCACTTCTCATAGTCTCAGATAGTTTCTCCTAGATTCTGTGATGTTGTTTTAAGTTTTTTCGCTGCCAGATGTTTTGCATCTGGACTTTTGAAAAATGATAGAAATTGAACTTTGATCTTGGCTTTGGTTGCTTGAGGCCGTCTTTTAGAAAAGTTTATATACCAATTTAATTCCCTTTTCCTCAAGGCACCGGTGAATTGTGCCATCTATCTGTCTTCGTCCGTAACTTGGTTAGCCTCCCAAGTCGACTCATAGATGAACCAGTGTCATCTGGGGTCCTCATCCCCCTCATATAGACGAATGTGTGTTGACCTGTGACCCATGTTGGAATCAGTGTTGCTTCTTTTAGGAGGTGGCAGTGGTGGAGGTGGGGGTGGGGCTGGTGGGGTTGTTGGCTTATTCGTCTCTGCAGAACTATGGTCAACGAAACATTCGTTCCCATCAGTTGTCGATTCTTCTTCGACTAGTGGTTGGTTAGTGTTGATTTCTCTTGTCGATGTCCCACTACTACTATTTGTCCACAGTTCTGAATGTTTCATGTCCTCCAAAGTTGTATTTGGTAGGGGGGTGCTCCTTCATGTTTTGGTAAGAGTAAGTGGATACTTTGGTTGGATGGTACCGCTTGAAAGGTAACCCAATTTCCTTCCTGTAGTCAACAGATAATGAGGTGTCTTCCAGTGTATGTCTCGTCATCTAGTTGAATTTATATACCAAAGTCACCAGCTCCTAGTCGGAGGTCCTCTTCGTCAATAGTTTGTATTCGGGTACGCTGATTCAATGGAGAGAGAGTTGTTCCTTCACGAGGAGCTCTTAACTGGAGAGCTTCTAGCTGCTCTATCCACAATTATTCCTTTGTAGTGAATGCCTCTTTTTCCACGCCTTCTTCTTGTCAGTCGTGACCTGACTCTGGCGGATTTCTTTCCTGGTCGGTTTCCCTAGGACTCCTACCTCTATGCAGTGTTAAGGCTCTTCTTCTTTCTTCCCTCCTTTGTTCTCTCTCTTCCCTCTCTATTTTTTGAATGTCCGACATACCGTTGTGTGATACTATTTTCTTGAGTTCCCTTTTCGTCGATTTCTCATTATTGGTGAATGGTATCTGCTTCTAGCCGACTAGAATCCACTCCACTTTATCTCAACATATGATCAGCTACTCCCCCATAGCCTACCCGATGCTTTTAGAAATCTCGGATAGTTCAGTCTACTTGCTTAGGAAGTATTCCCACTCCCTTTCTGCAATGAATTTTTCCCACCTCTTTTTCTTTTCCGCCCAGTTAGAGTTTGATGGTGGTTTGTGAAGTGATGGAAAAGGTTTGACAATATGACCTACTCCCTTCTCGATCAGAAATTTAAACAGCAAGGTCAGTAAGGAGCAAATAAATTGCTCGGTGAGGTTTGTGTAAAATTTATCTTTGACGATTTCCACCAAAGTTCTGTCTTCTACTACTTGCTCATCATAGAATTCATCGACGATTTTCTTGAACCACTCTGACAAGTTTGTTCTTCCTCCTCGGATTAGATTTCCCAGCAACTATTGGTCTTTAGTCCCTTCTGGCTTTTTCATCCAGGAGTTTCTTCAGAAGTTGGGGCACTGATTCTACAAACTTCTCATGTGTTTTTGTAAAGAATCTTGCTTTTTCTTGTGCGATTGTTAATCTATTCCTTCGTGCGTAATTCTGAAAATAATTTGCCACTTTACGTTCCCACCAGTCCTTAATCTCCTGTTCTGATATCATCTATTTGCATACATCTAAGACATGTACTACCGACAACGAAACCATTGTTGTAATATCACAGATCAAATAAGGTTACCAATAATACATACTAAAACATACATATATAACAGAGACAAGAGATAGGAACAAGTAGGTGAATTAACAGATTATATTACATGAATGGGTCCATACAACACAAAGAACTGAACCGAGTTCTCATCTAGCTCAATAGCCTAATATATATGATTACAAAACAATTACAAAATAACTACCTGTCGGTTCGGTGAACCGAAACGACCTTAGGTGGCCAACCTAATCTCTAGTTTAGTCAACCGACTGACTTATTCGGCTGGTCGACTAAGTCGGCTGATCGACTTAGTCGGCTGGTCAACTAAGTTGGTTGATCGACTTATTCGGTTGGTCGACTAAGTCGGTTGATCGACTTAGTCGGCTATCGTTCAAGTCAACTTATTGAATTTCTCCTCCGATAGCATCTATATTCTTTCAAGTATTCCTTGAATGTCCCTAACCATATTTTTCTTTACAAGCAAGAACTAATTATTATACACAATGTGATTAGAGAGGACTAGCTTAAGAGCAAGGACTAGCTTGGCTCTAGTAGATATTTTTAGTCAAGACATGCATACAAAACAATTGTATCGATACAAGTGTCTAGGGTAAGTGCATTTTTCAATTAGCCTTGCTTACACATTGTGCTGCCCATGTCCATTACATATGGATTCCTATGGCTATTGAAGCATTTTATCTCTAGTGATGACAAAAAATTTTAAGGTGGAAGAACCAAGGCGGTCCTCATATTATTCTATTGAGATAATTTTTACACCATGGCCAAAGATAATTCCATAAATATCAGTGGTTGTGTGTCCAATGAGATGGGGTGTTTCCTTTCCTAATTGTCGGTAGGATGAATCCCAACTCAAACCCATGCTTACACTCACCTTCTGGAATTCTAAAGAAATGTTATTTGTATAATTTTATTTAGTTTTGTTGCTAGGATATTTCATCCCCATTGACCAAATTTGTTCATTTGTTGATATGAATATAATTTCTCTCTTTCTAAACTAGAAAGTTATGCCCTAACTAAATAATTTACACAACGATTAACTTATTTCTAACATTTATATCTTCTTAGAAAACACTTATTTCCAACATATGGTTCAGATGTAATTAAAGTAGGACTTGGAAATGAAAATTGTGTACCTTGCTTATGTAAGTTGGTCCAATAATTTAGTAATCCTTCAACTTCAGATTCCAAACCTTCAACTCCTTCACTTGAATACTTGCAAAATAGAAACAATACTTTCCTCAAATTCTTATCTCTACAGTAAAATAACTATGAAATGAGACAAAGATATAAGCCTCCATTTAACTATACATTCCACATATAAATTTGATGTGTTTACTTTTTAAAGAATGCTTCAAAATTGCATATGTAATATCAAGCATGAACAATTTTCTTCACAACCGTTAAAGGTGCAAATGATGGAAAAAAAAAATGTCGTAAAGCTCATATTCAAAGAAGTATTATGAGAGTAGAATATCTTATGTTTCTAACATGTATGGCAATAAAAACGAATTGTGAGAAGTTGCAAATTTGCAGCTATAAATAAAAATTGTTTTAAAGTAGCTACAACTTAAAAGTATGTCATGATAATGCATCATTTCCCTTATTCATGTCCAGTAAATATGCATATGTTGTCCAACAAATATCATATCTATACTTCTTTCATTCCAAGATACTCCAGGAGTGAATTTATGAATGTAATATATAAACTTGGCATGTCTTCTAGAATGGTCACTTAGGAAACCTTAGGTTTTAGGGTGGTTACCATAATAAAAAATAAAATAAAGTTGAGTACACTTAGAGTAGGGTACCAAAGGTCATGTGTATCTTCTTCTAGGGCTTCTAGAATGGTCACTTTCATGTAGGAACGGGTCAGATGGAGGTGTGGGTACAATTTTACATAATAATGGAAGGAATTTACCAAGGAATTGACACTAAGCACGATTAAATTGAGGCAAGGAAAGGACAAACTAGTCTGGTCTAAAAACCCTTTTCAAGGAACCTATTCTGTAAAACAAGGTTATGCTTCTTTGTTTTCTCAAGACATGCAAGTCAATTCATATTCGAGACTGGTGATAAGTAAACAATGTGGATTATTAATTCTCCTTTTACCATCCAAAGCTACAGTCAAAGATATTTAAATTCTTGAACAAAGTGCAACCCTTCGAGTACTTGATAGGGTTGTATATTGTTGCTACAACTCTTCCTCTCACTTTAGGCTGGCTCTCATTTAGGACAAGAGGAGGACCCACAAAAAGGATGTTTATGATTTTCCCAAATTTAGGGATGGTGTATTGTCAGATTTCTTCCTATCCAATGGTTGGCTAACTTGTATGAAATAAGGTCAACCTAGACTATTATAAACATGATCTAACAACCATGTGTATCTAATTCAATAAGCCTAAAATTTTAGGAGGGCTCTTCCAAATATGCTCATCACAATATTCACAACAAGTACAAAATAACCCAAGAATTGTTCTATGATATTTTAGCTTAGAAAATGAGTTCTGTGCTCTCTCTTAAGTGCTTTCAGATATCTTTTATACAAAATTATCAAATCATTTAGTGTTAAGTGTGCTTATAACCTCAAAGAGATGGCATATTTCCATAGAAACTTGAACTTTGAGGCACCATAATCCTTAAACCCTTAGAATTTACTCTATTCTGAATTTGTACTAGAACATAATTATGAAGGATTAAATGTTGCTTCATTGTGACCAAATGGTTCTCCTTCATATTTTAGAATGGATGATTCTGCGAATGGACAAAGACAAATATTGTTGGCATTCTTAATTAAAAATTATTTTCCTGTACCCAAAAATGGTTAGAATTCCTAATTAATTGGAAGGGGAAAACTTTGCTAAGAATGACCTTCCTTTACGATATCACCAAGTTCATATGGAACCTACAAATGTATGGAAAATACATTTAAATACTAATTTTGGTACTTATTAGTGGTTGGTAATTCCCTTTCATGGCATTATCAATTTCCATAGTACCTTCATCTAGACCATGAATGGAATCTTCTTCCTACATGTTAGATGATGTTTACAGTAATGGATCAAAGGTTTACTGTATTCGATGAATAATACTTACCTGCTTGATTGTTTTTCTTCAACCCAAGGCCTTCTTTCTCTTAATATTATTCACAATAAAAAAACTGGAGAATCAACAGGTTATGGTTTCCTGGAGTTTGCAATCCATGTAGCAGCTCAGAGAGCTCTGCAAAATTACAATGGTGTACAGATGCTAAACGTTGAAAATTTTTACAGTGTAAATGTTGAGCACTGGTTGTCATTGATGAGAAACCATTAATGATAAAGAAAGTCAAATATTGATGATATTGACAAAGTAGGATGATTACATGGCAAGAAGGACATTGGATGTGGAAATTGGAGCCATTGGAACATTTAATGAGCTAAATGAGCCATTATGTGGTCATTAGTTCCTTGATGAGCAATGAAGTCCACATACTTGGTAATAAAGGTAACTAGATGGTGTGGATGGCTTGAGAAGACCATGCACTTGAAAAAAAGCCTTTTGACCCGCACATTAGATGGTTTAATAGGCTTGAAGAAATGAAGATGATGTGGGATTTTTGGGTCTTGGAACCTTTGGGGATGACCCTAGATCAAAATAAGATGAAGGCACTCACACCACATGTAGGAGAACAAGCCCTAAATGAAAATAAAACGAGCCTTAAATAACACCAAGTTTGATCGTTAAATTGATAATTCAAAGACAAAATAAAACATTAAAATACACTCCCACCTTATTGAAGTCAGCTCAAATTTAAATACAAATAAAAGTCCTTTATGATGGGTTGGCTCAGAAATTAATGGAAACAAGTATAAATACCCAGTGCACTTCATTAAAAAAAACAAAATTTTGAGTTATCTGAAATAGCGAGTTATTTGAGGAAATTCGACTACTATGTGAGGAATTTAGTGGAGGATAGATGGAGCCCTGATTTTGTTGGTTTTAGGAAAATTTTGAGGGTTGTAGCAGCAATAGCACCGAGGAAATTTTGTGACTATTTCTGAGGAAATTCGGGTGGTTCATTGAGGTAGCAACATAAAGTTAAAACGGTCTAAGTGATTCTTATTGTATAACCTTCAACTCTGATTTTTGGGATACTTACAAAGGTAGTAACATATTTTGAGCAACTCTGATTTTTGGATATTAGCTCAGAAGCAACCAAAGTTAGAGACAAGGTTTGGGTGAGTTTTTTTAAGACTTGGTTGCTTATTTTTTCATGTATATGGTTTGTGACTGAGTTATAAACAACTCCTTGTGTATGGAAATATATTAATGATATATGATGAACACTCCATACAATTCATGAAGGTATTACATATACAGTGAAGTGGTGCAAGTATACACAATCGGTGAGACCTTATTAATGATCTTGTGCAGACATATTTTGATGATGTATACTTATTGACAATCCTTGATGATGACGGTAACATAAACAGTCTAAATATAATATGATGATCTGACCTGTTTTAGATCAGTTGGCATGAAGTATATGAGTAGATTTCTATGCAATAAGCACATGAGTAGCTTGAAGACATGATTTTGAAAGGAAAGTGATGATTTGTGATGAGCATATTGACAAAGACATGATACTGTAAGCACTTGAAAATTTTATGATATCACTGCTTGACGACATGATACTATATACAAGTCAATAATAAAGTAGTCAGGCTGAAGACATGTGGAGAGGACAAGATAAGTGATGAGTAGACAAGTGATTGACATATGAACTGATGATGTGACAGAGATATTTATGTATATGCAAGTTGGGTCTTGCACACATTTTCTTAGTTGGAACTAAGAAAAAGAAAGTAGGTTCTTGGGATAGAATTTGGTGCTTCTCAGTCAGTTGAAGTTGATACTGACCCCAAGGTGGTGGCCTTCTGTCAGATACCCTAGATTTGCAAAAACATTTTATGTTTGAGAATACATTATGCTTTAATTTTATTATAAAATTTGTAATTATTGACCAAGTGGGGTCAAGGATAATTGTATTTCATTACTGAATATTTTATTAATTAATAAAAAAAGATGAGACAACAGCTTGAGGAGGCTATTAAATGAGTGTCTACTGGCCACTTGGTAGAATAGGCTAGGTTGAGAGAATATTGACACTTGACAGTATCCTCAAACTACTTCTAGTTGTTGCAAGAGGAAGCTTACCTATTTTTTTGGTCATGTTCCCCAAAAAAGTGGAACAAGAGCAGGTGGCTCATTACGTGCAAAAATGACCCAAAAGACCTAGGCATGTTGATAAAACTACCCATCAAATTCAGCTTAGGCTTCTCATTCTTTACTTGTGAAATTTCTGAGTGAAATTAGTGCACAAGAAGTTTGATGGAGGGGACAGGAAAAAGTGTTTGAGTGAGAAAGTGTTGATTTACTGAACTAGTGTAGCTATTTTGGGTTGAGTTCTTTCTACTACAGGAAGAAGAATTACTATTGATTACTTTGTGGAGTTGCAGGGGTTCTAAACATATTCTCTCACCTAGTGCTTTCAACCAGGTGGACCAGTAGACAGTCTCAAGGGTCCTAATATTTATAGCTCAACTATCTTCAAGAGTTGGTTGGGAGGAAAAGGCCCCTTAGGTTGTTGTCTCCTTTGCTATATTGTGAGGTTCTAAATGTTAGTTTTATTTTCTTTATGGAATCATAGGAACTGGAATGTATAAATTTAGGATTTTATGCATCTATACGAATGATTATTTTGTTAGTTAGTTAAATCTTTTATTGCTCCAAGATTAATAAATTGTGTTTAAATATGTGTTCGAATAAATGATTTAGGGTTAGTTTAAATTTACTGATGAATGAATTACCTCACTCTATTTTTCCACACCTTCAAGAAGGTAGTGCTCTAGTACAGTAGGTGAAATTAAGTTTGATAAATAAATCAAATCAAGATGTGTAGGAACATGAGTATTTACTTTTTACTGTTAATATTTATAGAAATGTTTACAAGAAATATTCCTCTATTTCGGAAGTTTCTTCAGTTAAATACAAATGTTGAATTTATAGCTATAAAGTACCTTAAAAATAATGTTTATTAAAAACCAGTACACAATTTGTGTAACTCTGTTGTCTTTAGCACAAAAAACACAATTGTCTTGAAGGCTTAAACTAATAGAAATACATATCAATATTTAACTATTACAGAAACAGATCCACAAGATGTAGAACTGTTGGTGGTGGGGTATGGTTAAGACGCCCCCTAAATTGAAAGGTCGTCAGTTCTAATCCCATCAGATACCAAAAATCCAACCATGTTAAGCATTGGTGCAATCCAGGATGGCTGCGATCCCCAGGTGATTTTGACAGCTTAGATGCCCCTGGTTCGTGGTTACTTAGCCAGTGGAAACCCTGCTAGTTAGGGGGGTTCCACCACTTTGCTAACAAAAAAAAACTATTACAAAAATAGAAAATAAACGTAAATAGCAACAACTTAGATTATATTGTTGGATACATTTACCATCATACTCACTCTTTCGGTCAAATTGGCCTAGTTAAACCACTATCCTAAGTTTAATTGACATCAGTGGAGCATTAATTACCATCATCCCAGTCACTCCCACGCCTACCTACAGTAAAGGAGGCTAACTTAGCCTTCTCCTACAGTCAAGGAGGATAACTGGAGCACTCCAGGGGTGATCTATGTGACATTAATGCACCTAATTGCTAACTGGTTGTTACTTTCAGTTCAACAAGTCAGTTACAGTCAGCTAAGGCGCCTCCATTCATTAAATATATTATTTAATGATTATTTTATTATTATCTAATGAACTGGAGTTAACAAGGCACCTCCACCAACTTCTGATGGTCAGTTCAGCTTCAGTTAACCTCATCAAGGTTCAATGGAGTCATGCAGTACTAGCACTTGATGGTTGGTTTGCTATGACATGTGTTTGATCTCCTTCAGTTGAGATTAAGTCATTTATTGCACTCCGACTTCAGTTAGGGTTGGTGAGTCAATTAGGGTTTTGGTCAAGTGGTTAATTGAGTGAGATTGCATGGAAAAGAGTCAGTTAAGCTAGACTCACTCATTGAATTCAAATTGTCCCTTAGGTATTCGAATTCTTTAGTCAGTTAAGCCATTGCTCTGCATGGGAATTGTAACCCATTATTGTTTATAAAATATATAGAGAGGAAACCTATTTTGGTTCCAGTTATTTTCCAATTCATGAGTATTTGTTAATAATTCTTTGACGATTTTGATTCCTAGTTCCTAGATCATGTGCAAGAATTAATATATATAAACAGTATAATGAAATTATAGTAATAACTTAGGTTTTGCAAATAACAAATAAGTAATTTCAGTAATATTGTAGCTAAGTCTTTCCTTCTTTCCTTCTTCCAGAATAAGGTATTTATAGTTTTATCCATATCCCCAATAATCAAATTCTTCATTATATAATTATAATATCTATATTATAATTCCCCTATATTAAATAAATTTTACAGAGTCATGCTCAGGTTGTAGTGACAAACCCTTTTCCTTTTATTTTTTTCATAAATAAATATTTATACTAAAAAGAAAACCCAGAAACTAGTTTTCACATTAAAATTCCACATAACGACCACATATTAACACAAATTCAAAATTATGGACATTTACGATAACAAAATCCTCTCATGATCTTTTATCAAATCATCCACTAGATGTAGATAAATAGAAACAAGGTTATTTAAAATTTCATTAATCTAAGCTTAAACAAACTGAAATATAAAACACAGAAAACCATGATGTCCAAGTTTATCACAGACTTCATCTTACATAGGCCGATGCACCCATGTCATTGTCAAATAATTACAAGTTACAAACAAGTTTTTTCAAACAACAAAACACTAAGAAAACTTAAACAATCAAACAAAACAGTTCTACGCCTTTACAAACAAAGCGTTATTCAAAAGCAACTATGGCAAGGGAGCTCAAATCCCTGCAAGACATTATCTTTTTAAACCACAAACATCACCACAGAAGAAACCTCACGCATGAAACCGAGGCTTACCCAGTTGTTTGAGAAGCGTGGAGCCTCTTTCCTGAAGTATCCTATGTCTTCCTGCTCACAGTAGCAATATTTCACCTATAGAATAATTTTGCATAAGAATGTGAGAAAAAAATATAAGTTCATGTTTAAAAAAAAACCTTGTTATAGTATTGAATTGTTATGGCATTTGCAGAATGAGTTAAAATGAGTTTACCTGGAGATATTTTTATCCTCGGTCGTGCAGTAAATTGTTTTGCACAGTAACCATTGGCTAAGGAAAACTTCATACCCTAGCAGATGGGCAGGAGAAACACTTTCTAAGAACCTCGACGAGATTGAGAAAGCAAACAGTAAAAGCCACGATGAAACCAAATCTTCCTACTGTCAACGAAATCCACAAGGTAAGTCATGTGTTATAGATCTAGTAACCACACTACTAACAATCAGAGGATTCAAGTTTTGTTGATAAGTAGGTTAAGTCACTCATGGAGCTAAAACATTGGCATCGAAGGCTGTCACTCATAGAGCTAAACGATGGCATGAAATGGCCAAGAGGCCATGAGCCTAATGTCGCTACCAAGTAGAAAAATGTTGGGTAACAATGCAAAAATTTAGGGTTTGATCGATTATGTAGTAGGGTTTTCCAACACTTAAACCCTATCCACTAACCGTTAGCCTCCTAGTTTCCACTTCAAATTAAATTTTGTGGTTATTGCTCTATAGTTTCGAGAGCTTGGGTGAAGCCTGCAAAAGGTTTTACATAACCTTTGTTATTAAATGGTTGAAAACATATAAGCACAAGATTTTAAATAGATATGCCTTAGCATAGTTTTCCAAAGGTATTAGAGTTTAGTTTTTTTGCATAGATAGGGTTTATACTTATAATATAAAAATCATATAGTGAGTATTAGTTTATGCAAGGGTTTTTGTTTATATTTTGTTTTATTTTGTTCTTTAGGTAATGAACATTCCAACCCATAAATCAAAGCAATAATATTATCTACAATCCCAAACAAGAGGTTTTAGATTTAGCCATCTTTGACTGTTGAACATAACGAATTCATACTTCAGGGATGTAGCAAACAAAAAAAAATTATAATAAAAATATACGAAAAGAATGAGTCATGCATTACCCTCTAATAAAAAAATTTAAACTTAAATGATTACCCTAGCTTTGATTTTACTACTGACAAATTTAAATTCTTGAGCCTAAAACTAGAAATAAAAGTTACTTGTGAAAAGACCTATAACAAGAATCATCATTTCACTACATTAGCTTCAATATCTAAGCCAGCATCAAGCATGTACTTACATTCCTTCATTTAAGCAGGAGACAAACTTTAGTACATAGTAAACAAACAATTGTTTTCAGCTCATACTACTTTAGATCATTACTTACTAAATCCATCTTTCAGCACTAAATTTTGATGTAGTTAGTGAAGAATGCTATTATAGAAATTAATAAAGGAAAATTTTTTAGTTTCTAGATTAGACCCTTTAGGATGTTAACTATTAGCGGTTAAGTTACTCTCTATATCGATGATTTTAAACTTTAATTGTCACAAGAAAAATTTTAATTTTTTATGAAAATTTGGGGTATTACACCTTCAATGTAATATCAAATCTGACATAATTAAGTTTATAAGTTTATCTTTTGAACTGCCTTTTTTGATATGGTTGATTTATGTTGATGAAATTATTGATGATCTCTATTTAAACATTTAAAGAAGTGAAATTTGTAAGAAGTGTTGGCCCATTGATTGACCCCACTCCCTCTTAGTGTGCCATTGTGTCTAACATATGGAACCTACAAATGAATGGAAAATACATTTAAAGACTAATTTTGGTACCTATTAGTGGTTGGTAATTCCCTTTCATGGCATTAGCAATTTTCTTAGTACCTTTGTCTAGAGCATGAATGGAATCTCCTTCCTACATGTTAGATGATGTTTACAGTATTGGATCAAAGGTTTACTGTATTGGATGAATAATACTTACCTGCATGACTGTTTTTCTACAACCCAAGGCCTTCTTTCTCTTAATATTATTCGCAATAAAAAAAACTAGAGAATCAGTAGGTTATGGTTTCCTAGAGTTTGTAAGCCATGCAACAACCTAGATGGATCTGCAAAATTACAATGATGTACAGATGTTGAACACTGAAAAATTTTACAGTCTAAATTGTTTTTTTCGTCGAATTTGAAACCTATTATTTTACTCTCTTTCATAATACAGTCCTTAGTACCTGATTGAGAATTCATAATACTTTCATAATACATAATCGACAACAAAATAATCGCACTTGCATTATTTTGATTCGTAATCATAACCTAATTTTCATTCCATAGTGACCTTTTATGTTATCAGTGAAGAAAAATACTTTCAATGGTGTAGAATGAGCAAAGGAAAGCATTATCAAGTTGTAAATTGAACCTCCATATGAAACTACATGCAAACTTGTTTCTTGTAAGGAAAGACCAACTTTCATCGATGCCCCAAGGAAGAAGAATTCAGTTGATGATGGAAGCTCGCACTTCTTAAATTTATAGACATTTCAATTAATGATGGAATCTCAAAGTTATTAAATTTATAGAAATTTTGGTGCTTCGAATACCATTGAAAATCTACAAAGAAATGTTTATTGGCCTTATATACATGAATATATTTCAAGTTTTATCATAGGTTGTGTAATTTATAGAACTAGTAAGCCAAATAATAGGGAACTTATTTGCACTTTCCATTACCAATACCAGGTAGACCTTATGAAAGTATATCAATGGATTTTGTTGTAGATTTTCCTAGGTTAAGGAGAGCCGAATCTATTACTTTTCATGAAAGTATCTAAATGGATTTTGTTTCCCATGTAGTGATAGAATTTTAGTGGTGGCTATTCATACCCCCTAACTCTAGAGTGTAAAAATTGGGTAATTATAATTTCCATGATTAATGAGCTTTAAAATTGTACAATAGAATATGGGTATGATTAGAAGGGTAAAGGGATAAATTTACCAATGATAATGTTTTTATTGGTTACCTTATAATCATATTCTGATACAAAATCTACACCCAATGTTGTGACCAAGTAGAGGTCCAATATTAATGAAACACATTCCTTATGCCTATATTGTTAATGGTATAGTCATATCTAACGTAGACTAGTTATCAAAATCCTAGATATCGTCTTCCCTCTAACGTAGATCCTCTTGAATCTAAACCATAAATGTATAGGTATGTCTAACCCCCATATTCTCTGCATCTTCACACACCCCTTCTTCAAAAACCCTCAAAAGAAACCAATGTTCCATACTAAGAAAATCATATACCAATTCACGATGGGGTAATCATGTGATGAGTTCTCTCTTTGTGCAGGTTGTTATCTCACCAACTGAAATGATTACAAACGAAGAATAGGTGAAAGATTTAGTGCAAGAATCAAGATACATACAATAGGTACAATATTACACATTCATATGCATTCATAGACTAAAATTTACCTTAAACCAAATCTAACAGATTAAATTTTAACAATTTCATTTTTCCATTCACAACATTGAAACATTCAAAAAATTTATATAGTAATATGGGGTTAAATGGAAGGTATTGACCAATGTTTAGGGAATTGTATCCTCTCAACGACCTATACAACCTCTTCTATGTGGCCTCTCGACCTTTGGGAGTTGGGATCGAACCCCATTCATTCTTGTGGGGAGATGCCAAATCAAGGCAACAAGCTAAAATGAAGTTGCAGAACAAGTGAGTCCTTGTGTCATGTCATCAAATGAAATGCAACAATAATAACGTATAGTAAGAAACCTCCTTGAATTATCCTTCATTGATTCCTTGAATGGATCCCCTTCTCAATCTATGTTTCGATCCAATAAGTGCCCCATTTCTTTTTGCTTCCTATTCATCGATTGGAATTGCTTCTCAATCCAGCAAACTAATGACCTCTGTGACCTTCGATACCTCGACGACCCTTATAAAATCTTGGAAACCTCTATGATATGGGATTTGGTAAGATAAGTAAAAATGAAGTCTCTTTGTGAACTCTGTGACCTCTAGGCTTTAGGCTTCATGAGGTAATTGAAAATGGATTCACGCGGTTGGGGAGGTAAGTGAAAATGCATTCGCGTGGCTGGGGTGGTAAGTGAAAATGCATTCAGGCGGCTGGGGAGGTAAGTCAGTTTGAAATGTCTGGTTTGTTTGTTATGTTATATATTTTTATTTATTTATTAGTTATGCTTATTAATTTTTATTTTTTATGTAATATTTATTTTTTATTTAATAAGGAAAATCAGCCTAAATCTTATTCCCCTAGTGCCTCTCAACGATGAGTGCAAAATAATACGTTGCAAATCCAACAATGATGACATGCAACACGTCAAAAATTCGACATTCAAAAGGTCCAAAATTCGACATGCAAAACGTCGACAATTCGACTTGCAGAAATTCGAAATCTGACTTAATATTCTATCAATTTAAAAAAAATTAATCACAATTCATGATTTGAAAGTGAAATCCGAAGACACAATATTTTTCGTCGGATGTTGTCGGATTTTGGGTTAAAATATTTTTGTGAAAATAAATTCTCTTAAATTTGTTAAGTTCAACTATAAAGTGTTTCTAACTGTGTATCATATTTTTAAGTTTTCTAAGATAAAATGAAAATCCCCAACCTCCTATATATATATATATGAACAATACTCTAAAACAATTTGACAATATCACTTGTGATTTACATTACCTTTTCCTTGATGAACGTCCAATGCAGCATAACCCTTGATGAACTCGAAATGTCACATTATTAATATTTCATATTTCACTGTGTGAACATATACTAGACATTATACTGAACCATGAATGACTTTGTTCAACCATGTTTCAGTATAGTTTGACCATATCCAACTATCCTTGACATTAGTGAGCCCCATGGCCATAGTTCACAATGTGACATGAATTTTTTTGAACATTGAATGTCACATTATTAATGCATCGCATCTTGGGAAATGTAACAATGTGACATAACCCGTGAACTAGGTCACAATGTGACATAACCCTTGATTAATGCCAAAATAAACATAACCTTTGACAAACATCGCAATGATACATAAACCTTTAAGAATGTAGAATGCTACATTATAAATGTGTTGCATCTTTGGTTTTCTAGAAATATAATGGACATTATAGAGAACCATGGATTACTTTGGTACACCATGTTTCACTTTAGTTTGACAATATTCAACAATGGTCCTCTTTAGCGAGTCATGTTTCCATTTATAGTGGACATTGTATCAACCTTGTTTCACTTTAGTTTGGAAATAGTAAACCATGGTTCTTTTTATTGTTTCATGTTTCCCTTTATAGTGGACATTGTATCAACCATGCTTCACTTTAGTTTGATATTTTCAACAGTGGTTTACTTTAGTGCTTAATGTTTGATTTATATTACTCACTGTTGCAATGCGAAATAACCCTTAACCTGTGTTCTAATGTGACATAACACTTTATGAATGTTGAATGCAACATGACCCTTGATAAACATCACAATGTGACAGGACCCTTGATGAACGTAGAATGTCACATTATTGTTGTGTTTGGTGTTTGGTTGTTTCGGTATATACCAAACATTATAGCAAACCATGGATGAATTTGGTCAACCATGTTTCACTTTAGTTTGACAATAGTTTACTAATATTTTAACCATATTTCACTTTATTTTAACGATATTGGTGAACTATGTGGCCATAGTTCACAATTCCACATGAAATTTTATGATCATTGAATGTCACATTATTAAAATTCCACATTTCAACATTATCGTAATGCGACATAATCATTGACCAGTGTCACAATGTGACATAACTCTTGATGAATGTAAAAGGAAACATAATCCTTGATATACATCACAATGAGACATAACCATTGATGAATTTCAAACGAAACGTAATCCTTGATAAACATCACAATGAGACATAACCCTTGATAAAAGTCGAATATAACATTATCAATGGGTTGCATCTTTGGTTGTGTTGCATATTTGGTTGTTTCACCATATAGAAGACACTATATAGAAACATGGGTGATTGGCATCAGCCTATTTCACAATGTGACATAATCCTTAATGAACATCACAATGAAACATAATCCTTGATGAATTTTGAATGCCACAATAATACAAAATGGTAATAATATTAAAAAATGAAACAAGACATTAATCAATGCATATTAAAAATATTGTTATATCCTATTAAATTTCTTGATGCACAAACTACAAATTTATTGCACAAAGTAGAACATAGTGCAATGGAAACATATGCATAGGAAAAAGTGCAATGTAATATTTCTGATTTTAATGTCACAATTAGGAATTAATAACCATGGTTAATTATACATTATCACAAAAACAACATATGACCCATTGACTCTTAGAAATAACCATGGTTAGTTTTACAATATCACAAATTGTATGGCCCATGGAAACTTAGAAATGCATTGCATATTTGTGTGTCGACATATACTAGACATTGTATCGAACCACAACTGACTTTGGTCAACCATGTTTCACTTTAGTTTGACAATAGTAAACCATGGTTTTCTTTAGTGAGTCATGTTTGACTTTATAGTGGACATTGTAGAGAACAATGTTTCACAGGGTTATGTTACAATGTGAGTTTAATAACCAAGAAATATTAATGTCATGAACATTGCAATGCAACATAATCCTTGATAAATGTTGAATGTCGCATTAATACAAAATGGTAATAATATTACAAAATGAAAAAACCGCATTTATAAATAAATTTAAAAAAATAATATTATATGCCATTACATTTCTTAATGAAATAATTAGAAACTTATTACACAAATTAAATCATAGTGTAATGGAAATATATGCATATGAAAAAGTGCAATATAATATTTCTCACTTTAATGTCACATTTACGAATTAATGACCATGGTTAATTTGACATTATCACAAAATGCATAAGAACCATGGAATCTTAGAAACGACCATGGTGAATTATACACTATCACAAAATGCCGCAATCTAACATAACCCTTATGAATGTCCTAATGCAACAGAATCCTTGATGAATATCGAATGTCACTTTAATACAAATTGTTAATAATATTAAAAAATTCAAAAGCCACATTAATCAAGGCATATTAATTATAATATTATAACCTATTTACGTTTCTTAATGCACAAATTACAAATTAAATACACAAATTAGATCATAGTGCAACAAAAATATATGCATAGGCAGAATTGCAATGTAATATTTCTCACTTTCATGCCACATTTAGGAATTAATTACCATGGCTAATTGAGCATTTATAAAAAATTCATTTGACCCATGGACTCTTAGAAAAAACCATGGTTAATTATACATTATAAAAAAATCCATATGATCCATGGACACTTAGAGATGTCTTGCATCTTTGGTTGTGTAGGCATATACTAGACATTGTAGAGAACCGTAGCTGACATTGGTAAACCGTGTTTCACTTTATTTTCACAAAAACCTACCATGGTTGTCTTCAGCGAGTCATGTTTGAATTTATAGTGGAAATTGTAACGAACCATGGATCACTTTGGCCAACCATGTTTCACTTTAGTTTAACTATTGTCAACAATGGTTTACTTTAGTGACTCATATTTTAATTTATATCAGGAATTGTTGTAATGCGGCATAACCCTTAACCCTTGTTGCAATGTGACATAACCCTTGATGAATGCTCAATGTCACATTATTTATGTGTTGCATGTTTGGTTGTATCGACATATACCAAACATTGTAGCTGTTACAGTTGATTTTACCACACATGGTGGATCACACCTTTATGGCCTTCCATGTCCCTCTGCAGACTCTTTGGACCCCATGGACCATTTTTGTACCTTTGATGTTTCCAAGATCATCCCTAAAAACATGCATTATTTGTTATACGTGAATTTTAATCCTATTCTCGCGTATATACGCAGATATGACCCTCAAACCCACATACATTGGGATGTGTGGAAAAGGCCAAATAGTTTTGGAGTTTTCCTTGATGTGGATCTGAGTCACTTGTCTCTTGGCCTTCCATATGCCTTAAGATCGCTTGGACTTGATCTTCCATTACCTCATTGAAGCACTATATAAAGAACCCTTTGGATACATTGAAAGGAGAGGAATTGAAAAGCAAGAAAAATATAGTCCATTGTTGCCAGAGCTTATACTTGAGTCTGCATCCCTTTGTCCCTTCGAACACTTTGTGTTCTTCCAAAGCTTGCATTTTTCTTATGAGCTTGCTATCGAGAGATGGAGGATTGAATTGGTGGAGGACTCAGTTTCTCCGGTTCACAGACGTGCCGATAGAGGTTGTCACTATTGTAATCTCTGATTTATATTAATAGAAATATCTTTTCCTGTCCAATAATGTGTATTTAAATGAGTATTGAATCCATGGATGATTTTAAATGCTTATATGTTATTGATTTTATATGCTAGAGTAGGTCTAACACAATTATATAGCATCCTTGTATTGTTTGCTGAATGTTGAGAGAGCAAATTGCTAATACAAGCGGAGAGTGGAAAAGCTCAACAGGGATCTACATCAACCATCCGAAAGAAGGTATGTTTCGAGATACTTTAGTGTTAGATGTTTGGTTTCTCTTGCATATGGGAAAGGATTGATTTCTGTGGTTACTCTATCTATTGTGGTACCACAATCCATAGGAAGTTTTCTCTGTAACAGAATTGGAAACCATACTGGGGAGTTTCTAGTCATTTCTTTTGGGGGTTTTATCAGCATTCAATGTTCTTGAATTGCCCTTATTTCTTTGTTTCTGATTCAAGTCTGGGGGCATGTTTTCCAAGTAGTGTCTAATAGGAGTAAATTTTGTCTTAGTTGGTCTGCTTTCCTTCTTTTTTATCTCTTTTTATTCCTATATGTGAGTTTTGTCTTCACAGTCGCGTGTACACGTGATTTTTACTGGGATATCCACATATATATGCAGGTTTTCTGCATACAGTCGCATATGTCCTGAGTTTTTCCTTGTTGGGGAATATTAAGTGTTGTTGGGTGAGTTTGGATAATTTCTGAGTCTTCTTGGATGCTTCTGGAGTCGGCATACACCTCTGTTTTTGACCAGAGACGCTTTTTAGTTTGAATTTCTTTTTGGGAATGTTCTTGTCATTGCATTTTCTATTTTTTGTTTTGAGATTAGTGTATTAGGTCTCTTTTACCTTAGTTCTTTGCTTGGGTGCTGTTTGAATAGTGATTGCAGGTTCCGGGGGTTGTAGGGTCATACTTTAGCTTTATTATCTCATTTTAATTCATAAAATACAAAAATATTTTCTTTTTGCATCATTATGCATTGTTGCATTTTGCATGGTACTTGCACTAGGTTTGCTTGGAAACATATTAGTTAGATTTTCATATAGGAATGATTGCATTTTCATTTGAAAGAAAATTTTGCATTTCACGTAGTAGTATACCCCATTTTTCGTTCGACACGGTGCATTTGCATTGATTCTTAGGTGTGCATTTTACTTCTTGTTAAGTCATAACACCATTAGTTGCACGATCATTTTCCCTTTTGAGTAAAAAGCCAATTAAAATCAATGTATAATAAAATGAATTACACTCTTTTATTTTATAGGGTGCACCAACAAGATTAGGTTTTAGGGTCTTGGAATAGTTCATTGTGAGTAAATTCTCCAATACCACTAAATGAAACATGTATGTGTCTATCCAGGTGAGAGTGTGAAATTCCTTGGTATAATTAGTGTTTCTTAGGATCTTCCTCTTAAAAGGGAGTTAGGCACAAGGTAGTGTGAGCAGTTAATGATTGGGATGACCCGTGGTCATAACTAAGTTGCACCGGAGATATTTCCAGGATTGTATTTGTATCTGGGGGCTCTTTCGGGTGTTTCAGGATTTGCTACCCTGCCCATATGCTCAATCCTGCCTGCAACTATCTGCCTGAGCATTGATTATATTGAGGTGACCTTATTTTCCTTACCTAGGTTATCGAGGGGGTACTTCGTAGAGTTTATTCTGCAAGTGTCCTGGCGAGGTAGGGGTCAAACAGCACAGTCACTATATGCGTTGAATTTCAGGGCCACTATAATTGGTTACAAACCTCCACTTGTTGTGTATGGGAGTATCAATCCTCTCCTAGGTGAGACATACCTAATTCATTCAAGAGCTCACATATCCTACCATTGTTTTCTTGTGATCTGGCTTTACATTGTATAAGTGTATGCTCTGTGCACGCTAGTTTGTCTAGGGTTTGTGGAATTAGATAGAGTCTTTTTCATTTTTTGAGTCATTACGGATTCAGGTGCGACACTTTTCTATTCTCGTCGTTTAGCAGGATTTTTTCCTTCCACATATCCTCCTCCTTTGGGAGAGAGAAACATACAGTCCGAGCGAACTACTTCTCACATTGATTCACACACGATGGGAGATCGCGAGGATGAGATTCCTTAGATGTATTCTCCACCTCAAGAGGTTGGGGATGTAGATTCTATTCCTGCATATGATCCTTCACCAGAAATACCTTCACATTCTGGTTATGATCCTTCATTCACAAGTCGTTGGTATTGGTTACCAGGTGACAAGACTCATAATGAACCCACAAGCACTAGTTATATTCATTATGGCATACCTGATATCCCTGCACATGATCCAGTACATCATGCCGAGTCAGAAGTGGAACCTAGAACTACGCCTAGGGGCACTCCTATTCCTTTCCATGCGGAGAGATTTGGGAGCACTAGTCACATTGCACCTTCCATCCCTGTGGTGGAAGCTACCTCACATGTCTATCCTAGACATAGTGTTAGTAGTCATATGTGGATACCAGAACCGAGATGAGTGACCATAGGGAATACCACTTACATCCCTTCACATGTCCCTTTGTCCTCAAACCCTACTCCTTCAAATGCATTTTTGAAAACCCTTCCTCCCCCTCATTCGCATGGTCCTTCGGGTCGGAATATTGCTACTAGCCATGTTCATACTGCGACTGCTCACATGGTAGTATCTCAAAGTCAAGTACCTCCTATTGTCTTGGAAGGTCATATTCTTATTTCGGGATCGTCTCATAGTCCATCGTAACGAGTTCCCCATATCCCTAATTATGGAGCTTCTCATGGACAATCTTATGGACCATAGTATGCATAGAACTATTAACCCTATGGGTACGGGTATCAACAACCCACTTACTCCTCTAATTATGTATTTGTAGCAAAGCATAGTCAAGGTACACCACATCATAATGCTTCCATGTAGCCCTACATGGGTCAAATGGGAGGAGGATATTATGGCGAAGGCCATGGTATTTACAGTAGTCAGCCTTATATGAACCAAAAATATCAGGGAGCGTGGAATAGACCGGCTCAACCTAGGCTCCCTTTCCTTGCAACGTTAAACTTACCTGACTTATTGAGACTCATGAACGATCCGGTATCTCATGACTCGGCTTGGGAGACTATCCCTAACAAGCTTCCCTCTGACATTCGCAAATTCGAGGGAAAAGCAAGAGAAGATCCTAGTGAACATGTCACTACTTTTCACCTTTGGTGCTCTTCCAATTCATTACACGAGGATTCAATCCATTTAAGGCTATTTCAATGCACCCTCACTGGACCTGCAGCGAAATGGTATATAGATTTACCAAGGGGGGCATTCATTTTGTTCAATGACCTTGCCATGACTTTACTCAATCACTTCCAACTACCCATGAGTTACGACGTTGGTACAGAACTCTTGTCGACATTTTGACAAGACAAAGCCACACATATCTCGGACCATATCCAAGAGTGGCGTAGATGGAAAAGGTTGATTAAAGCTTTCATACCACTAGAATTTCTCCTTGAGTGGTTCCTCAAATCATTGCTACCTTACATTGCAAAGGATGTTTCTACATCTGGAGTCCAGAATGAGGAACAAGCAATTTTTAGGGCACAGGAATTGGATTTGATTCATGCTCAATCGGGAATTTTCTATGAGATCATACCTAACGCTCTGCGTTCTAGTTTTGATCCCAAGATCAAGCCTGGATCACATGCTGATGGAATTGTAGGTTGTACAAGTGCGAAACCTATGGATTCAATTGTGAAACAAGTGAGTTAATTATCTATTAATTAATCCTCTTCGGGACAAGCCACGGATTCATCTGAACCCACCCAAATTGCGAGTGTACTTTTCATGCAATCATCAGACCAAAAGGGAAACCAACAGCCTGAAAGGAATAAGAAAAAGGGTAGAAATAATATTAAGGGTGGGAAAAAGAATTAAAATGCCAATTTAAATGACAAGAATGCCCGCAATGCTAGGGGGGACAAGCAGTCTAAACGTAAGGTTAAGTTTCCTTGCAAATTGTGTAAGGAGGACCACCTCACTCACTTGTGCCTTCATATGGAAGATGCCTCGAGATTCATAACACAGGGCCCAGCTGTTCTAATCAATCCTTTATCCCATAATCAAAATATGAACTCATGGACCAATGATCCTCATTGTGCATCGGGCAGAGATAAAAATCCACTGAAAGCCAATACTGGTCATGGTTGCATCAACATGGTACATGCTAATAAGGTTATGAATTATGTGAAAGATTATGGCTCATCACAACCGGACCTTGGAAAATAACCCGCTACACGTGAGAGCCCTTTGCGTATAGAAAACCCTATGGATAAACCTAAAATTGCACTTCGCATTTCTAAGTGAGTCCTAAATCATTCAGGGCACAGTCCTAATGCCCGAGCTGCCTAGAACTATTCCATTATCAAGGATTTGGGCCAAACTCCTTGTGCAATCTCCGCACTTGAAGTACTTCGGAGTTGTCCTCCGCAAAGGAAAGCCTTGCTTTCTGCTCTGGGAGTTAATGATGATAACTCTTCTTCAGTCATCAAATTTGAAACCATGGGACTAAAGAATCGCTTGCCTTACTACATGTCTATTTTGATTCATGTGGAGTGTCTTAATATGACTATCAAATGAACTATGATTGACAAAGGCGCTACTGCTTCCGTGATGTCTTTGTCATGCTGGAAGGGTTTGGGTTCTCCTGAGTTGTCTCAATCTGCTACCATGTTGACTACCTTTGATGGCAGATATTTTCGGCCACATGGGATTCTTCCTTCTCTTAAGGTCCCATTGGGAGGGAAGACCGTCGCGATCAAGGTTGAGGTGGTTGATGCAGCCCTTGACTACAATCTTTTACTGGGACAAAATTGGATGTGTAGTATGTAAGTCGTAGCCTCTTCTCTATTTTGAGTAGTATGCTTTCCATTTAATGGGAAGATTGTTATGATTGATCAGACATCGTTCCATAATCAGAGTGTCAATGCATCATCAGGAGATTCTATCCCGATTATCAATAATTCTCAGCTGACAACTGGGAGTGTGGGTGTGGGTATATATCCATCCCTTATGGGGACCTTTAATTGTCATGTGGCCACTCTTATGATCTGATCTAGTTTCGGTGGGGCTTCATCTTCGTTGAAGTCAGTGTCTTTTTTCACTACCCATATGGAAGATACTTGGATTCATCCTTCACCGAGTCCTTTGAATGGACCTATCGAAATGGATGTGCCATTTCCTGCAACAATGATAGCATATCAAGTGAGTCTTGATTGTGTTGCATATCCTAGTCCTTCCTCTTCATGGACGAAGGAGGAGGACCCATTTGTGTTTACTGCATGGGAATTTGAGTCCTCTCACACACATGATTTCCTTGATGGTGTTTTTCCATCAGATGAAGCCATTATTGAGGCCATGTCAAGGGTTGAGCCACCTTGGGAAGAGTTGCATCATAGATCATATTTGATTCCCAAGCTTAACCATTTGGAGCGTGAGGACTATAGGGATATTCTTAGCGAGAAGATTGGTAGTCCCGTGGTTCCATTGAGCTCTCCTTGTCAGATGGATGATGGGAACATGGTGAACCTATCACCTACCATTCCTATCAATATCTCTCGCAATCCTGGAAAATTTTAGAACTTCTACATTGGGGAAGATTGTTCCCCTAATGAGATTAAGGAGTATATCAAGATTTTTAAAGAGTTTCGTGACATATTTTCTTGGTCATACGAGGAAATGTTGGGTATCGACCCTCGTATTGTCGAACATGAAATTAAGACCTATCCGAATGTGAATGCTATTCGACAACGTTTGCGTGTGTTGAATCCTAGAAAAGCACCCGTTATTAAGGCTGAGATAGAGAAGCTGTTAAAATTTGGTTTTATCTATCACATTCCCCTGATGGAGTGGGTTTCAAATCCTATTTCGGTGGATAAGAAGCAAGGAGTGATCTCTATATGCACTTATTTCCGTGATTTAAATTGTGCTTGTCCTAAGGATAATTTTCCCACACCATTTATTGATCAGATTTTGGATGAGTGTGCGGGAAGCAAGGTAATCTCCTTTATGGGAAGTTTTTTTGGATATAATCAGATTCAGATCAAACTCAAGGATCAACATAAAATTCCATTTATTTGTCCTTGGGTTATGTTTGCATATCGAAAGATTCCTTTTGGTCTTAAAAATGCTGGAGCCACCTTTCAGCGGGCTATGACCTTGACTTTTCATGATCTCAAAACAATTATCGAAGTGTATTTGGATGATATTGCTGCTCATTCTCATTTGAGAGTGCGTCATCCATACCATTTGAGATTAGTATTCGAGAGATGGCTCCATTACCAGGTTAGGTTAAATCCTCATAAGTGCGTCTTTTGCATAACCATTGGTCGCTTGCTAGGGTTCATTGTATCCAAGGAGGGTATAAGAACTGATCCATTAAAGGTTGAGGAAATACTTCAATTGTCTTCCCCGTGTAATATTATACATCTTCAGTGTTTGCAAGGCATGGAAAATTTATTACGGATATTTGTGGTTAAATTTGCCAATTCGACTAAAGGATTTATGCTTCTTTTAAAGAATGACACTACTTTTTGCTGGGATGAGCGAGCCCAAGAGTCCTTTAATGCTCTTAAGCGAGCCTTAGCATTGGCCCCCGTGCTTAGTCCACCTGAATATAGCCATGATTTTTTTATTTATGCGGTCGTGTCCATGGAGATGCTTGTTATGGTTTTGGTTCAGGAGGATGAGGAGCTCTGTGAGCATGTCATATATTATTTGAGCTGGAACCTTATTGACATGAAAATCCATTATTCTCATGTAAAGAAACTTGCTTTGGCCATCGTTCATGAGGTTCAGAGATTGAGACATTACATTCTCCTTCGCCAGACCTTGGTGGTAGCTCATGTCAATCCATTTCAGTTCATCCTCACTAGAAGGATGATCAGGGGAAAATATAATAAGTCAATTGTTATTTTGCAAGAGTTCGATCTCGAATTCGTTTTGGAGAAATCAAAGAAATCGTTGATCTTTGCGGAGCTCATTTCTGATTTTCCAAGTGTGGAGGAGGAGGAGGTTTATCAGGATACGTTTGTCAATGAGCATATTTTCCTTATCTCAACTTTGGACCCATGGTATGGGGATATCATTATATATTTGCAAACATTGAAGGTCCCTACTCACCTGTCATGGGATGAGTGACGACGATTACCTCATGTATCTAAGAACTACCTTATAGTGGATAACACTTTGTACCACCGTGGGGTAGATTCCATTTTACGTCGTTGTTTAACCGATGATGAGGCTGAGGTTGTGCTGAATGATTTCTAGGGAGGGGCATGTGGTGTTCATTTATCTGGGATTTCTACAGCCCAAAAAATATTGAGAGAGGGATATTTTTGGCCGTCGATCCTCAAATATTGTGTCAATGCGGTCAAGAAGTGTCACCCTTGCCAGGTGTTTGCACGCAATATGCACTCACATCCTGCCCCATTACATCCAATTATCACCGTTGGTCCCTTCACCAAGTGGGCCTAACTTCATGGATTGCATCCTAGCTTCAGCTCAGGGCCTTTATCATATTATAGTGGTTGTTGATTATTTCACAAAATGGGCTGAGGCTATGACCATGGTTAAATTAGATGGTGAGACATCCGCGCATTTCGTGTTCAACCAAATTATTACTCGGTTTGGCATTCCGAAAAAGCTTGTCACTAACCATGGTAGGCACTTTCAAAATAGAATGATGGAAGAGTTGGCTTCGAAGTTGGAGTATAAGCAGGAGCACTCCTCTTCTTATTACCCTCGGGTGAATGGACAGGTTGAAGCAGTGAATTAATCACTTAAGTCCATTCTCCAACGAACCATCACACAATGCAAGATGAATTGGCATATCATGTTATATCATGTTATAGGACCACGGTTAAGACTGCCAGTGGTTTCTCTCCATATGAGCTTGTACATGGGGTGGAGTCTGTCTTGCCAGTTGAACGTGAAATCCCTTCATTAAAGCTAGCTATAGAGATTTTACCAGGCACTTCCGCATTGGAGGAATGTTTGATCCACTTAGAGAATCTTGATGAGTAGCACTGACATTCCTTAATGGCTCTAGAAGTAAATAAGCATTGCATTAAGGTCCAATATGATAAGTCTATCCATCCGAGGAGGTTTAGTGAAGGTGATCTGGTCCTTTTGTGGGATTAAGCTAAAGAACCCTTGGGGGTAGGGAAGTTTAATCCCATGTGGTATGCTCCTTATGTAGTCAAATGTGTGTTAGATAAGGGTGCCTATGAGCTAGTGGATTATGAAGGGACATCCTTGGTGGAGCCTAGAAATGGGCTCTATCTTAAAAAATACTATGCATGATCTTCAGCCAGGGATGATTATTGTATATTATTGTACAGTTTTTTGCATAGTGAGTTTTATTATGGTGATCAAGTTTGTTGATTAGCTTTCGTTTCTTATGGCAGATGTCAATGGAGTCTTCCGCTTACGTAGGATTCACTGATGGTGCTAGCTGCCACACTCAACACTCAACTTATGCTGCTTGGGTGATTTATACTCCTACGGGTCAGGTATTGTCTTCAAGAGGTGTATGTTTATGGCATTCTTCGAACAATGTTGCTGAGTATAGTGCCATTATCGAGTTATTGCGGGATGCCATTTCACATGGTATTCTCTCTCTTGAGGTACGTCTTGATTCGCAGTTAGTATTTTCACAGTTGAATGGCTTGTATCATGTTAGGTATTGGACATCATTATGAAGATTCTTACGTGTGAGATTGGTAGAACGGAAATTTGAGAACATAACATACATACATGTTTCAAGAGTTTTTAATCAAGTTGCTGACTCATATGCTAACTATGTGTTAGATTGGGATTTGTTTCATAGACCATAAGCATATCACAAACATACATTTTTACACACATGTAAATAAATAAAATCGATCATCATAAAAGATTTTTCATTAAACATCCAAAATGTTACGTCATAATACATAAGTGTCATAATACAAAAATGGGGCTTCCAAGCGACCAAAATATAATACACGGTAATACAAAAATGAAGCACTCTTAAGTCTCTAAGCCTGTGGAGGAGGAGGGGTGTTCTGATCGTGGTATCACACCATGGCTCTAGCTAGTCATCGGAATAACCAAACCCATGCTCATGGTACACCAACCACCTGACGTTCGATGGCCTCAGGCAAGTCCTCGACTTGCACCATGGGTACCATTTGTGTCAAGTGTACAAAGTTTGTGTGGATTCTTTGGAGCATCCGCTCCACATCCACACCCATGATGTCATCTCCTCTTCCCCTCCGTCTATGACGAGGGAAATTGTTAGGCTGCCATGGTCCATCATCTACATACACATGACAGATCGTCGCTATGTGTCGTCACACCAAAACATGTCTTTTGAGTCAATATATCAAAAAACACACAAAACAAAAATTATAATTCAAAAAACTTAAAAAGAGGGTTTGGGATTCATTACCTATGTCTCCATATGATGCTCCTAGTGGGAGAGACATGTTTGGATCTCCCCAAAAATCTATTCCCGTATAGGGATAATCATCAATGGAAATAATCTGTCACTGCCACCATGGAAAGAAGTCCATTGGGTAGGGGTTAGCCACCCTACCTCCATCTTGTCTGCGCATAACATTTTCCCAACTTCGTTGGGCCGAATCTTGAACTCCATGTGGAGGAATCTCCACTTTAGTGCTCAGCCCCAGTACACGGTCAAAGAAGAATGTGCTCAGTATGCTGCCAAAACTGAAGTTTCTCACCCTTCCCATCTTGTAGTCACTGAGCTACTGCTTCATGTTACTCAACAAGGAAATGCTCCAGTCATACACTGTGGGTCTCATACACTCCACTACATAGAAGATCAATGGTCATGAGGCCTAGTGGAGTGATGTTAGACCAGCTATCCTGTCGAGTGCCAATAGTATAGCCTTCAGTCTTAGTACTTGGATGGAGTTTGTCAGGATTTGACTCCCAACCTTTTTCGTGTTTGAAAATTGAATATACTGTAATGTACTCATTCATGGTAAGGCCACCTCTAGGATTACGAGAGCATAGGTTCACCACCTCTCCCTGTCGGGATAATCTAGTAATGAAATATATGTTCTCTACCTCTATAGTGAGAGACATCTTGTCGATATGAAAAGACTCTGAGTCTAGATCTGAGTAGTCTACTAACATCTGCAGGAGACTTGGTTTGTCCCTCAAGATGCCAAGACACAAAAAATTATATAGACTGCATGCACAAAGAGCTTGTTGATCCCTTAAGTCACCTTGAACAACTTCTTTTACATCTCCATGTTCCCTCTCTCTCCATTCTAGAACCATCCTACACATTTAAAATTGATTTTTGTTCATTAGATACCTTAAAAACCTTATGTGTGGCTGCATACACGACTGTTTGCAAAACAACCGCGTATGTACGCAATTTTGGGAGGTTTTTCTGCGTATGGCCAACCCTGTACGTGCAAAAAATGTCGATATCTGCGTGGGCCAAAATGACCATTTTAGACTGGCTTAAAAATTAAATTTGACCATGTAAATTCAAAAACAATTCATGAAATAGAAAGAGGAGGACATGAGGAGTTACCTGGAAGAAACGGTGTCGAATTTCGCCAGACGAAGCTCCTGGAATTCGCGTTGGAAGTTTTGAGCTCCAATGGGTAAAAATTTCAAATGATTTGGAATTTTTGAATTTTTTACTATTTATAAATTTTTTACCCACTTTCTATAGTTTTGGACCATTTATGACCATTTTGGACCTTTTTGGACTAATTTGATGATGTAGGAGTCCATTTTGAGCGTCGTTTCGACCGTGGTTTTGACTCATTCATGCTGATCTCAAGTATTATGTCTAAACTGACATATAGGTTAGGTTTCACATCCATTTTCACTTTGCATGACCTTATGACCGTTTCATTATAACCTTAGGTACGAACCCATTCTATCTTGTCACAGAACCTCCTTGTTTCTTTTAGAAGTGACGTGATGTGAATGGTAGAGCTTGACCATACATGGGTTCCCTAGTTAGCTCCTGTTTTGCATTTGGTACCTATGCCGACATTTTTTCCTTAGGGTCTGGGAGTCCTTTGTATAGTATCGCCATGACTTTGTGCAAGAGCCTCATACTCCTCTTGATCTTTTTGCTGGCCCTTTTCCCCAGGACTCCCTTATGTCAAGTTGTAATTGCATTATCATGAGTTTTGCTTGCCTAATTGAGCCTTATGTCGGCTTCCCTAACTTTTAGCATCAGCTATATAGCCTGATCCTGTCTCATGTCTAGCCACACAGAGCCATTTTACATATCCTTTGTAGCTTGATTCCCCATTTTTTACCAAGAGGGGACTTTCCCCCGAGTGTCACTATCCTACACATGTGTCCTTGCATTGAGAATAGGTATGTTCCACTTCTTGGAACTAGCTTGTTTGCCCCTTGACATTCATCACCTCCTAGTCTGTAACTATATATCACTTTTATTCTTTTTCAAGCTTTTCAAAATATTTGAAAATCCCCAAAAAATAAAAAAATAAAAAATATGAATAGGAAAAGATGTTATCTTTGGTAGCAGTCAAGTCGTGTCACCTTCGAACAGAGCACTGTATATCACATCTGTTGGTTGGGTTAATAGTTTGACTTGAGGAGTTGTACTCGTTTCTCTGAGTTTATCTCCACCGACTTGTTGAGATTTCAGTTCCTATGGAGCCTTTGTCGATGCGTCCTGTGTCACAGAGATGTCACAGTTTTGTATATTGAGTCTATGCTACCTAAATTCAGTGACCATTTTCCTTTATGCTCTTGTTTGAAGGAAGTTGAAACGTGAGTTGGCCATTCCTCAGTTCTCTTGACTTTTCATGTCGGCCATTCCCGGTACTGGTACTGGCTCATTCACATTATGATCAAGTCCTTCCACATTATACAGCCTTGGTGAGTACCTCATGTTGGATGATGAGGGATGCGTTGATTCCCTCCTTCCAGCAGATTTCATCCCATCGACTTCAGATCATTTATTCTGGGATAGGAATCTAGAGTCATTTTTTAGTGCCTTGAGACTTGCAGTCATCAGTGGCAAGTTCTCTCGCCATCAACAATTTTGGGAATATATCAATGTCCCCTGATCGATGGATCCTTTCAAGTGTTCGACCTCAACATATTTATTCACACTTGTTAATTTTCACTCTAGTACCTTGATTCCCATTTTCATTATTGGTGGGTGATCTCGCATCTGTTAACAGTATACATCAATGACCAGTAATCAGATGATGGACTACTATGTTCAAACTCTACACCTCTATTCACATAGTAGGACATGTACTCGTAGAAGATTGTGTATAAGACCTTCCAGATTGGTGGAATTTCATATATCCTACCTCCTTGATCATGCCAATGTTCATGAGATTTCAGCTCTCATGACTTGATTCCAATGTATGTCAGATATATTTAGCCATTATGGAGATCATGATCCGTTATATATCTTCAGCTTACATGGAGATCATGATATTTTGTATATATTCATCATGGATATTATGATCTATCTATATTGTACGTGGCGATGACCACACATGTCATATTTTGTATCATGCCTATTCATGGCCATTTTACTCTTATGTATCTGGGACTACTATATCTACTTGCAGTTATGTGCAGAGTTTGATTATTGTATTATACTGTTGAATGGTTAGTTCTTCCACCTAGTTTTTCATCACTCAACTTCTGGGATGGACTTATAATGTATTTCAGCCATCGTATCACCCCTCTGACCTCACACATTGGGGGGCATCTGTTACAACTGATTTTACCACGCATAGTGGATCACACCTTTATGGCCTTCCTTGTCCCTATGCAGACTCTTTGGACCCCATGGACCATTTTTTTACCTTTGATGTTTCCAAGATCATCCCTAAAAACATGCATTATTTTCTATACATGACTTTTAAACCTATGCTCGCGTATATACGTGGATATGACCCTCAAACCCGCGTACATCAGGATGTGTGCAAAAGGAAAAATATTTTTGGAGTTTTTGTTGATGTGGATCCAAGTCAATTGTCTCTTGGCCTTACATATGCCTTGAGATCTCTCATATTTGACCTTCCATTACCCCATTGAAGCACTATATAAGGAACCCTTTGGATACATTGAAAGGGGAGGAATTGAAGAGCAAGAAAACTATAGTCC
>LPNX010876846.1:94373-121873 GCA_001517045.1 Pseudotsuga menziesii
CCCTTTGTCCTTTGGAGCACTTTGTGTTCTTCCCAAGCTTTCCTTTTTCTTGTGAGATTTCTATCGAGAGATGGAGGATTGAAGTGGTGGAGGCCCAAGTGGAAGATTCAGTTTCTCCGGTTCGCAGACGTGTCGACAGAGGTTGTCACTATTGTAATCTCTAATTTATATTAATAGAAATATCTTTTCCTGTCTAATAATGTGTATTTAAGTGAGTATTGAATCCATGGATGCTTTTAAATGCTTATATGTTATTTATTGTATATGCTAGAGTAGGTCTAACACAATTATATAGCATGCTTGTCTTGTTTGCTGAATGTTGAGAGAGAAAATTGCTAATACGAGCGAGAGTGGAAAAGCTCAATGGGGATCTATATCAACCATCCGAAATAAGGTATGTTTCGAGATCCTTTAGTATTAGATGTTTGGTTTCTCTTGCATATGGGAAATGATTGGTTTCTGTGGTTACTCTGTCTATTGTGGTACTCCAAGCCATAGGAATTTTTCTCCGTAACGGTAGCAATCCATGAATGACTTTCGTAAACCATGTTTCCCTTTAGTTTGACAATATTTCACTAATATTTCAACCATATTTCACTTTAGTCATATTTAAATTTAGTTTTAAAATATCATCTTGACAACCACATTTAATAAAGATATTAAAAATGCTATTATATCCTATTACATTTCTTAATGCACAAATTGGATCATAGTGTAATGGAAATATATGCATAAGAAAAAGTACAATCTAATATCTCACTTTAATATTAAATTTTTGAAGTAATGACCATGGTTAATTATACATTATGACAAAATGCATATGACCCATAGAAACTTAGAAATGGACATGATGACTTATACAATATCACAAAATGCGTAGGACCCATGGGCACATAGAAATGTGCTTCATATTTGGTTGTGTTGGCATATATTGGACATTGTAGAGAAACATTGATGGCATTAATCAACCATGTTTCACTTTAGTTTGACAATAGTCAACCATGGTTGTCTATAGCGAGTCATGTTTGACTTTATACTAAACATTGTAGTGAAACATGGCTCACTTTGGTCAACTGTAGTGCCCCATTCTGTTAGACTCTTTTATTACTCAACTATATTATTATTTGAGGGCATTTTCATCGCAAATGACCGAGTTAAATTTTATAATATATGCTTTGATTATGGTGACGCATTTGGGTACTTATGGATAAATGGAATTTAGTAATGCACCATTGTAGTGCCTTGTTTTGACATACTATTTCAGTGTTAAAAATATGCTATTATTTGAGGGAATTTAAGTGAAAATGTCTCGGTTTAATATTGTCAATTAAAACGACTTATCTATGTATTGATTGTTATGTCACATTGGATAGTCATGAATGAATGGATTTTGTGGATAGATTTATATGATGCGATATTATTGATTTTTATAATGCATGGATGAAAAATAGAAGTAATTTACGATACTTACAATATATTGGTAGATGATTTGACGCTTTTCTAGTGTGATAGGGGAACAAATGCTCAATGATACAAGGTGGTGTTAATACCGCATAAACTCCAGTTTGAGTATAAACATGAGATCAGGTGATATAATTTATTTTAATGGTATTTCAATTAAATTGTATATTATGATTAATGCACCAGGATTTCATGTGTGCGGGAACATGATCATGGTTTCCAATCGATCCACAAAATGATGATGGGGTTGTACGAAATAAACTACCAATATGATCAGCACATATTTTCCATGCGGCAGGTTGAAAAGTGAGAGTGGATTTTACTTGCAAGAGGCATGTTGCCGTGAGGATAGGCCATGGAATCAGTCACTCACGAGGATTAACTGAGGGACGCGCAATGAGGTGTTGGCCTTATCCCTCGGTAACCATGAGTCTCTACATAGTGTGGACCGGACTAAGTTAACATGGTCTCAGCCATCGCACTAACTCCCCAACACGGATAGCGGGATATTTGAAGGGAATGAAGATGGTCATGGCACCCTTGATATCACCTGGATAAACAAAAGAAATTATTAAACTATAAGGTTGTAAATCAGTAATAACTAAACAATAAACTCATGACTTGGAAATAAAGTAATGGAAAGTGCAACCTAATGAAATAAAAATAAAAAATAAAAATGAAAATCATCATAAACAAAATAAAAGAAGATAAAGTAAATTCTAAATAGAAACATATTGCACACACAAAAATAAGAAATCAAAAGCAAAATAAAATAAAATGTATGTGTATTTTTCCTCGTCACTGGACCTTGGGATGATTGGGACCGTTACACATGGTATCAGAGCATGGTTCTAACTCTAAGCCATTGGGCTAATTTATCTTTAAATCATTCTTGTTTATTTTTAATATACTATTTGGAATCTAATGCACGACTTATTCACCTTGCAAACTCAGAAAGCATGGATGCTAGGGGAAGGAGAGGAATGAGGGGTAGAAGGGTTAGGGGGCATGGTGCACCACCTCCTTTTCATCCTTCGCCTCCACGATCCCCACCAACAATGGAAGAACCGACCCATATACCTGCAAGTGAAGTAATGAATATGATGTGTTCATTCCAGCGGATGTCTAAAGCATTGATTAGTTGACAAGACCGAGAGAATAGAGATTCGATAGCACCTGCAGAAGGATCTTAGAAACCACTGAAGGAAAATGCTCAAAGAGAACTTGAGAAAGTGAAATTTCTAGAATTTTGGGGTGCACCTAATGGCATTGCAGCCAAGGCATAGCTCGTGAACATGTCAATGTGCTTTGCATTACACAAATATAGCTCAAACAGGAAAGTGTGCATGGCTATATTGCAACTTAAGGGAAGTGCACTGCTATGCTGGAAGACCTTGTTACTGCAGCCTGGAATTGAGATAACAAAGGTATCTTGGGAAATATTTGAAGAGAATTTCTGAGAATGTTACCTATCTGAAGAGTTTAATGAAATACATTTGAATGAGTTCAATTCCCTGAGGCAAGGAGTTAGATCAATACCAGGGTTTGAAGCTAAATTCATGGAACTATTGAGATATGCTCCACATTTGAGTACAGAGAGGTTATGAGTTAATAAATTTATGTATGGGCTCAACTTCAACATTGGGGAAAAAGTGTGGATTTTGATGCCACATACCTTGCACGAAGCAGTTAAAAAATATATCATAGTGGAGGAAGATCTTGTAGGAGGTGGGCAGTCTTGACCACCTCGATCTTCAGGAGAAGTGGTACAGACACCAAGAGTGCAGTCAGCTAGTGATTCAAGACCAGTGACCGAATGTCAAGATTCATTTAAGAGTCCTGCAATAGAGGGTTAGAGACGTGCACTCGAAGGACATAGACCACCATATAGGCCACCGACACTGCAGTCACAATACCATAGTGTAAATGTAGTAGTGCAACACCCCTAGTATAGTAGTGGGTCTACTTTTACTCAATCAAGTGTGCAGAGGCAGGCCCCAAAAAGCGGGTGATGTACCTATGGAGAACCACATTTCCAGAGAGATTGTCCACAAGCCAAGATAGATTCGAGTCAGGGAAAGGGACATATTATAGTTGGATACTTGGGTAAGGCACACCAAATCCATGCCACAATCAACAACTACCAGGCAGAACATCAGTCCACTATACTAGAGACGATAGCTAAAAAAATGGTATGAAATTATCCCTTTTAGTAGACCTAGGAGCAACTGAAATTTCTATTTCTTATGAATCATTTTCTAGATGTAAGGTGATGGAAATCAAGCAAGATGATTTCAACATAGTCGAAATGGCATCAGGTATCACTAAAAGAGTAGGAGAATTGGTCAAGGATTGTGAAGTAGACTTAGGCGTGTGTGTTAAAAAAGTATCCCTTTATGCTACAGCATTAGGATCCTATGATGTTATCTTAGGGATGGATTGGTTAGAAACCCATTCATCTATGTTAATCTATAAGGAGAAAAAGATAATATTCATAGATGATTTTGGGCATAAGAGAATCCTAATAGGGACTAAAAGAGGGCTATCATTAAGGTTTATTTCAGCACTGCAATTGAAGAAGAGCATCCGTAAGGTATGTGAGTTGTATGCAGTGGTATTGACGAATAATAAGAAAGACACTGTCGATGTAAGACAACACCCCATATTGTCCCAGTTCGCTAATGTATTCTCTGAAGAATTCCCCAGATTACCACCTGAGAGGGAGATTGAGTTCACTATCAAACTTAATCTAGGAACCGAACCTATATATAGAGTACCTTATTGTATGACAACACCAGAGTTACAAGAATTGTAGATACAACTTCAAGAGCTTTTAGATTTAGGTTTCATTCGCCCTAGTATATCACCTTAGGGAGCACTAGTGATATTTGTGAAGAAGAAGGATGGTTCATGGAGACTTTGCATTGACTATTATTAATTGAATAAAGCAACCATAAGGAATCAATATCCCTTACCAAGAATTGATGATAAATTTGATCAGATGGAAGGGGCAATGATATTTTCAAAAATAGATCTAAGGTCAGGATATTATCAACTAAGAATCAGAGAGGAAGACATACCAAAGACTGCATTCAAGACTTGATATGGACATTTTGAGTTTGTCGTATTACCCTTTGGGTTGACGAATGCACCTAGAATTTTCATGAACTTGATGAACAGTGTATTTAGAGAGTAATTGGATAAATTTGTGCAAGTATTTTTAGATGATATCCTTATTTACTCAAGGAAGCAAGAAGAGCACAAAGAGCGTTTGAGACTTGTGTTGCAATGTTTGAGAGAGCACAAGCTATATGCTTAACTATCAAAGTGTTCATTCTTTTAGTTAGAGATTCATTATTTAGGACATGTTATAACTGGGAATGGAATATCGGTGGATCCCGCAAAGATTGAGGACATTATAAAATGGAAAGCAAAAATGAATGTGCATGAGTTGTGTAGTTTTATGGGATTAGAAGGGTACTATAGAAGATTTACAGAAGGATTCTCAAAAATGTCAAGCCCAATTACAAAGTTACAAAAGAAGAACAAGAAGTTCTTATGGAAAGAACGATGTGAGGAGGCATTCACAAAGTTTAAGCAGTTGTTGATAAAAAATCCAGTTCTTAAGGTACCGGATATGGATCAAGACTTCTTAGTGTGTACAGATGCATCGCAAGAAGTTCTAGGAGGTGTTTTGATGCAAGAAGGTAGGGTGATAGCTTATTCTTCAAGGAAACATATACCTCATGAGGAGAACTATGAAATGCATGATTTATATCTTGCTGTTGTAGTTTACGCTTTACGTTTATGGAGACATTATCTGGTAGGAAGGAAATTTGAGTTAAATACAAATCACCATAGGTTACAATATATTTTTACTCAAAGAGACCTCAATGCTAGGTAGAGGAGGTGGTCTGAATTAATGAGCGAATATGATTTTGAAATATCGTACATCAAGGGGACGATGAATAAGGTGGAGGATGCTCTGAGTTGAAGGCCCCGTATCTTTTCCATAGTTCCCTTAAAGACAAATTTATGGGAAAATATATTGAAATTACAATTGGAAGATGAGTGGTATAGAGAGGTTAAGGCCTAGTTAGAAAATTAGGTAATGAAGATCCCAAAGTATGAAGGGCATTTGTTTGAGGAAGATGGAATATTTTGGTATAACAAGAGAATTTATGTACCCTCCAATGAGGAAGTTCGATATTTGATCTTGTGAGAGGCTCATAGGGCTGTGTATATGGCTCACCCTAGGGTTAAGAAGATGTACACAGATTTAAAACCGTTATTTTATTGGAGTGAAATGAAGAAGGATGTAGTTAGATTTGTGGCAAGGTGCTTAGAATGTCAATTGGTCAAGGTTGATCATAGGCATCCAATGGGATTACTACAACCACATGTAATCCCAGAGTCAAAATGGGAAGTTATATCAATGGATTTTATTGTTGGGTTACCAATGACACCAAGAAGAAATGACTCTATTTGTGTGGTCTATTATAATAATCAACCCATAGTTACCTACCTTAGACATTAATTAAATCATTTCCCTCTTATTACCTAGTCTCCTAGATTCCACTCTATGCTAGTTTCCTTCTACATGTCCTAGAAGTCAACATATGCCAAAACTGAGTCATGGAGTGCTTGGGAAACTTCTTGGAAACTCATTTTAGCATGTATTCTTTATTCCAAATCCTCCAAAGTGCATATCTATTTTTTTCTAAAAAGTTGCCTGTTTTATTGAGAATTAAGGCAAAAGGAAAAGCTAGACTAGGTGTAGTTGACTTGTTTTTTTCCCACATCATCCTCCCTCATTTTATCCTAATAAAAGCATGTATGAGTTGTATTTTCATACCTCATTATATTTCCTACTTGACTTAACCAAGTCATGAGCATCTTGGTAGATTTGGAAACTACTTTATGCACATATGGGGGATTTGACTAGATTTAGTAAGCCTACTTTTTGACCTTTTCAAATGGAATCCTTATGCAATAGAATCTCTCATGTAATTATATATTACAGCAGCCTATTACTTCACAAGGTTGGCTATTATACACTTATTCAATACAGATTAGTGTTATGCTCCAAGTTCAGTCTCCTTTGATGTTAAGTTTGCATGTTTAATTAACAATTTTGTGAGTGTAATTGTTCTATCTCTTGGGTTCAATTTACACATGGTATCAAATCCTTTGTATATAAATTTCTCTACTTCCATATTTCTCTTGCAGGTTTGACATCTTGACTGGGATCATATTCTGCTAACTACAGGCCACAGTTTCTTAGCAATGGACCAATCTCAGAAGATCATCTTGACTCCATTCAATTTCTTTGAGTGGAAAGCTGAGATGGAGATATTGTTGAGAGTGAAAGGTATCTACAGGTTGACTATGGAAACGGAGGTAGATCCCAATGCAACTGCAGAGAAAATCAAATGGCACAACAGGAGGGATAAGGCCTATGGTCTTTTGTCTCTAAGCATTTCAAGAGACCTCCTCTTCCATCTTGATGGATTGAAATCACCTAATGAAGTGTGGGAGAATATTGTATATATTTTTGGTAATATATATGAGATGAGAGGACATCAAATCAAGAATGATCTGATCTCCTAGAGTCCCAGTAGCTTCGAATCCTTGCAACTCTATTTTTCCAAGTTTAAAGCCCTTGTTTTGCAGCTAAAACAGTGTGGGATGGAAAAGAAGGAAGAGAAACTATTTTTGGCCATACTCTCGAAGCTTGGACCTAACTATTCAGTGTTTTTTTTAACCTTCCATGCCACCAAGTTGACAACTGGAGCCTAGAATATGCCTAAGCTTGTAGAGTTCATGGAATCCCTCACACAGGAACAAGATAAGTTGGTGATGACGGGCACCATCAAATCTTTCAAATACCAAGATTTGGTTGCTGGAGATTCAAGGGTGGATTCAAAAAGTAAGAAAAAAGATAAAAAGACACATGAGCAAAAGAGAGACAAGAACAAGTCTCAAGAGGAGCCCCAAGGTTCCAAAAAGAACTTCCAGAAGAAGAAGAAAAAAGGAGGAATGAGGAAGAGTGCATACTGCAGTAAGGGCTATCATCCTGAGATCTCTTGTATGAAGAAGCAAATTGACATGTTGACCCAAATCCTAGAGAAGAATAACATATCCCTTCCTGATTGCTCAAAGAAGAGGGAAGGAGGATCAAATTCGGAGGACAGAGAGAGAGTACATGCCTTGGTTGCTGGCACATCAAGCTCACATAGCTTAATCATAGACTCTGGAGCTTCTAGACATATGGTTTCGAAAAAAGAGGCATTATCCTCTCTTGACATGTCGAAAGGTCCAGGTCTTGCCTCTAATATTTTTTCAGTGTATCGGATGACTCACACTGGGTCTCCAAAGAAGGTCATCTTCTCCCCTCATGATGTTGAAATCACTGAGATTTAGAATGGTAAATTCATAGCAAAAGGTGTTTTTTATCACACTTCGAAGGTATACATGTTTTCCTATTTTCTACCCTACTCAAACCCCTCTTCTCTTATGATTCATGCTAATGATCGACAAGCAAGATTTGGCATGAAATATTTGGCCATCTTAACTACAAGTATCTTTCTGATTTGAGTGAAAAATATATGTTCATAGGGTTACCAAATATCAACTTTTCCAAGGGAGTTTGTCAAGGTTGTATCCTAGGAAAACACCCAAAGCACAAATATGAGAGAGGTAGTCATGAGAGAACCTTTGCACCTCTTGATTTGATCCACAGTAACATTGCTGTTCCATTTCCTCATATGTCCATGAGTCAAGCCAAATATGCACTGACCTTCATAGATGACCTTTCCAGGTATTGTTGGGTTCACTTCCTAAAGCATAAGTCTGAATTTTTTGACCTATTCAAAACCTTTAAAGCCTTGGTTGAAAACTAGTCTGGGAGGAACTCAAGATCCTTAGATCTGAAAATGGTGGTGAGTATGTCAAGTCTAATCGCATATATTATTTTAAAGATGTAGGTATTCAGATGCAGCATTCGATCCCTTAAACAACACAACAAAATGGTGTTGCTGAGAGAAAGAACAGGTCACTGAAGGAGATGGCAACCTGCATGATGGAGGCTAAGGATTTTCCACTAAAGTTTTGAGTTGAGGCTATAAAATGTGTATCCTACATACAAAATAGGGTGCCTCATAAGTAGCTTGATGGTATGAATTCTTTCAAAGCTTGGAGTGGGAACAAGCCAAATGTGACCCATTTCAGGATTTTTGGCTCAAAGGCTGGGGCTAGAATTCCAACTGAAAAGAGAAAGGGTTTGCATCCCCAAAGCCAAGAGTGCCTATTTGTTGGGTATTCTGAATATTCAAAAGGGTACAAGCTGATCAACTTGAGCACTAACAAATCTTTCATTGAAAGAAGTGTTCAGTTCCAAGAAGATCCTTTAGTAGCAGTTGAAGTTGGAGAGTCTTCTTCACCACCTAATCCATTGATTATAAGTGGAGAGACTAATGATTTTGATGATTCTGATATGTCTAATAATGATGATTTGATTGGAGATACTGATAGTCCTACAAGACCAAAATGGGAAGAAAAGGACATTCATGCAGCTGGGGAACTAGCTGGAAATCCTAGTGACACTAGGAGGACTAGATCTCAGTTTGAGAGTTCCCTTTGTATGAAAGATCCTTTATTTATTGAGAAGTTCTATCTGATGGTTAAATCAGATCCATAGACATATGAATATGTAGCACATGATCGAATATGGAAAACAGCCATGGAAGAAGAATTCAGCTTGCTCCAGAAGAACAACACTTGGGAACTAGTTGATCTTCCCCTAGGGAGAAAGCTAGTTCAATGTAAGTGGGTTTTCAAGACTAAGTTTTCTGCTGATGGTTCACCTTTGAAATATAAGGAAATATTGGTATCCAAGGAATACTCACAACTACATGGTATTGAATACAATGAAACCTTTGCACCAGTGGCAAAGATGGACTTCATAAGGCTAGCTTTAGCCATTGCAGCTTCAAGGCACTGGAAGGTACATCACATGGATGTGAAGTGTGATTTCCTAAATGGACATATTACTGAAGATATTTACATGCAGCAACCTGAAGGGTTTGTTTCTAATCCATGTTTAGTGTGCAGGTTAAATAAATCATTGTATGGGTTGAAGAAAGCCCCCAGGGCTTGGTATGCCAAGATTGATGGCTTTCTGCTATCATTGAGTTTTGTTCAATGCAAGTATGATCATAATGTATATTTGAAGCTGATTCATGGTTCTTTGATGATTATTGTATTGTATGTAGATGACCTTCTGATTAAAGGAAGTTCAAAGAAAGAGATTGCCTCATTGAAGGATCCAATGAACCATGCATTTTCTATGACATATTTGGGATTGTTGAGCCAATTCTTGGGTCTCAAAATTGTTCAATCCCAACATCGAATCAAAGTACATCAGTCCAAGTATGCCTTAGATTTTCTTAACAATTTCAACATGAAATATTGCAAGACAAGAAATACTCCCTTCCTTTCAGGAGTTAAGCTTGAAGAAGCAGGTTCTTCTCGTATGGTAAATAATACATTGTATAGGCAGTTGATTGGGTGTTTTCTTTATATTACACACACTCGATCTGATATATCTTATGCAGTTAGTGTGGCTTCAAAATACATGGTTTAGCCTCATGATATCCACTGGAGGGCATCCAAAAGGATCCTAAACTTTGTTCAAGGAACAAGAACTCATGGGATCTTCTACAAAGAAAAATATGATCTTGATTTGATTGGGTTTACTGACAGTGATTGGGAAGGTAACAACACAGATCAAAATTCAGCATCAGGATATGTGTTCATGCTTGCAAAAGGACCAATCAGCTGGTCAAGCAAGAAGCAGAGTGCCATAGCACTCTCATCTACAGAAGCAGAGTATAGAGGAGTTGTAGATGCATCAACTCAATGTTTGTGGTTGGAGGGAATAATTGGAGAATGTGGATTCGAATCAAATTTTTCAACTATTATCTACTGTGATAATTAGAGCACCATTTGAATCTGCAATGATCCAATTCAGATACAGCGAACCAATCACATTGAGATCCATATGCACTACATCAGACATCTTGTGCATTTCTACTTTATTCTAGATCCTCCAAAGTGCATATCTTATTTTTATGAAAAGCTGCCTGTTTTATTGAGAATTAAGGCAAAAGGAAAAGCTAGACTAGGTGTAGTTGACTTGTTTTTTGCCCACATCATCCTCCCTCCTTTTATCCTAATAAAAGAATGTATGAGTTTTCTTTCCATCCCTCATTAGCTTTCCTACTTGACTTAGCCAAATCGTGAGCATATTGGTGGATTTGGAAACTGCTTTATGCACCTATGGGGGATTTGACTAGATTTAGTAAGCCTACTTTTTGACCTTTTCGAATGGAATCCTTATGCATTCAAATCTCTAATGTAATTATATATTGCAGCAGCCTATACTTCACAAGGTTGGCTATTGTACACTTATTCAATACAGATTAGTGTTATGCTCCAATTTCATTCTCCTTTGATGTTAATTTTGCATGTTTGATTAGCAATTTTGTGAGTGTAATTGTTCTATCTCTTGGGTTCAATTTCCACATGGTCATGGATACTTTAACTAAGAGTGCGCATTTTGTACCTGTGAAGACTACCTATCAAGCACCAGAGATTGCAAGAGTATTTATAAATGAAGATGTGAGGTTACATGGTGTACCCAGCAAGATAATTTCAAATAGAGGGCCAGTATTCACTGGAATATTTTGGACAAGTTTCCAAGGAGATTTGGGGACACATCTAAATTTTAGTACAACATATCAGCCTGAGACGGCTGGCCAAACAGAAAGGGTGAACTAGATCTCGGAAGATATGTTATGTATGTATGTGATGGATCAACAAAAGTGTTGGGAGGAATATCTACCATTGGTTGAGTTTGCTTACAACAATAATGATCAAATCTCTATTAAGATGGAACTGTTTGAATTTTTATATGGGAGGCTGTGTAGAACCTCGTTGAGTTGGGGTCGTCTAGAAGATAGAGTCCTTGTAGGACCAAAATTGATTCAAGAGATGGAAGAACATATGAAAATTATTCGTTCCCTGTTAAAGGAAGCACGAGATAGAAAAAAGAGCTATGGAGATGCACATAGAATCGATCAGAGTTATTAAGTAGGTGATAAAGTATTCCTACGATTCAGGCCACAAAAGAGCTCAATTAAATTTGGGAAGGGAGCTAAATCATCACCGCGATTTGTAGGACCATTTGCGATACTCGAGAAGTTGGGACCGATTTCTTATTGTGTTGCATTGCCATCATCATTGAGTCATATGCATATTTTTTTTCTTATTTCTGTTTTGTGTCATTATATTTCAGATCCTTCTCATGTTATAAATTTGGGTAACTTCCAGATATCGAACGATGGGGTCTTAATGGCCGAACCGATCCGTATAATAGATCGACGAACTCAACAGCTTCAGTGTCAATTAGTCGACCAGGTAAAGGTCCAGTGGGATAACTATAGTTCCAACTCAGCTACTTGGGAGGATGCATCTGAAATACAACAGCAGTTTCCTTTATTGTTTTGAAAACTTCAAGATGAAGTTTCTTGAAGAAGGGGTGTATGTAGTGCCCCATTTTGTTAGACTCTTTTATTAATCAGTTATATTTTTATTTGAGGGCATTTTCCTCACAAATTACCTGGTTAAATTTTATAATATATGCTTTGATTATGGTGATGAATTTGGGTACTCATGGATACTAATGGAATTTTGTAATGCACCATTGTAGTGCCTTGTTTTGACAAACTATTTTAGTGTTAAAAATATGCTATTATCTGAGGTCATTTGAGTGGAAATGACTCGGTTTAATACTGTGAATTAAAATGGCTTATCTATGTATTGATTGTTACGTTACATTAGTTACTCATGAATGAATGGACTTTGTGGATAGATTTATATGATGTGATATTATTGATTTTTATAATGCATGGATGAAAAATATAAGTAATTTACGTTACTTAAAATATATTGGTAGATGCTTTGACAATTTTCCAATGTGATAAGGGAACAAATGCACAATGATACAAGGTGGTGTTAATACCGCATAAACTCCAATTTGAGTATAAACATGATATCAGGTGATATAATTTATTTTAATGATATTTCGATTAAATTGTATAGTATGATTAATGCACACATATTTCATGTGTGCGGGAACATGATCATGGTTTCCAATCTATCCACAAAAGGATGATGGGTTTGTACTGAATAAAGTACCAATATGATAAAAACATATTTTCCATGCAGCAGGTTGAAAAGTGAAAGAGGATTTTACTTGCAAGAGGCATGTTGCCGTGAGGATAGGTCGTGGACTCGATCATTCACAAGGATTAACTGAGGGATGTGCAATGAGGTGTTGGCCTTATTCCTCAGTAACCATGAGTCTCTCCACAATGTGGATCAAACTGAGTTAACATGGTCTCATCCCTCACACTAACTCCCTACCACAGAAAGCAGGATATTTGAAGGGCATGAAGACGGTTATGGAACCCTTGATATCACCTAGATAAACAAAATAAATTATTAAACTATAATGTTTTAAATAAGTAATAACTAAACAATAAACTCATGACTTGGAAATAAAGTAATGGAAAGTGCAACCTTATGAAATAAAAATAAAAATAAAAATCATCATAAACAAAATAAAAGAAGATAAAGTAAATTCAAAATAGAAACATATTGCACACACAAAAATAAGAAATCGAAAGAAAAAATAAAATAAAATTGTATATGTACTTTTCCTCTTCACTGGACCTTGGGATGATTGGGACCGTTACATCAAACATGTTTCACTTGAGCTTAACTATTTTCAACAATGGTTTACTTTAGCAAGTCATGTTTGATTTTATCTTAGGCATTGTTGCAATGCGGCATAATCCTTAACCCATGTCGCAATGTGACATAACCCTTGATGAAACGGTCGAATGCATTATAACCGTTGATAAACATCACAATGTGGCATAACCCTTAATGGAAGTTGAATGTCACATTATTAATGAGTTGCATCTTTCCTGTTATTAGCATATATTGGACATTGTGGTAAACCATGGTTGACTTTGGTCAACCATGTTTCACTTTAGTTTGACAATATTTTACTAGGATTTCAACCATATTTCACTTTTGTCATTTTTAACTTTAGTTTGACAATATTAGTTTGAAAACAATATTAATAAATGCATATTAAAAATAATACTATATCCTATTATGTTTCTTATGCATAAATTACAAATTTATTGCACAAATTATATCATAGTGTAATGGAAATATATGCATATGAAAAGGTTCAATGTAGTATTTCACACTTTAATGTCACATTTAGGAACTAATGACCATGGTTAATTATATATTATCGCAAAATGCATATGACACATGAACTCATAGAAATGACCATGGTTAATTATACAATATAAAAAAATTCATATGACTCATGGACACTTAGAAATGTGTTGCATTTTTTGTTGTGTCGGCATACAGTGACATTCTAGTTAACCATGGCTGACATTGGTCAACCATATTTAACTTTAGTTTTACAATAGTCAACCATGGTTGCCTTTAGTGAGTCATGTTTGACTTTATAGTGGACACTGTTGTGAACTATGGCTCATTTTGGTAAATGATGTTTCACTTTATTTTAACAATTTCCAACAATGGTTTACTTTAGCAAGTCATGTTTGACTTTATCTTGGGCATTGTCAAAATGCAACATAACCCTTAACCCATGTTGAAATGAGACATAACCCTTGATGAATGATGAATATAACCTAACCCTAGATAACTATCACAATGCAACATAACCCTTGATGAACATCGAATGCCACATTATTAATGTGTTGGATCTTTGGTTGTATCGGCATATAACAGACATTGTAGTGAACCGCTGATGACTTTGGTCAACCATGTTTCACTTTAGTTTTACAATATTGGATTGACAACCAAATTAATAAATAAACATTAAAAATACTATTATATCCTAATACGTTTCTTAATGCACAAATTACAAATTTATTACATAAAGTAGATCATAGTACAATAGAAATATATTCATAAGAAAAAGTGCAATGTGATATTTCTCACTTTAATGTCACATTAAGGAAGTAATGAACATGGTTAATTAGACATGATCATAAAATTTATATGACCCATGGTCTCTTGGAAACGACCATCATTAATTATACAATATCACAAAATGTGTACGACCCATGGACACTTAGAAATGTGTTGCATATTTGGTTGTGTCAGCATACACTCGACATTATAGTGAACCATGGCTGACTTTGGTCAATGATGTTTCACTTTAGTTTGACAAAAGTCAACTATGGCTGTCTTTAGCAAGTCATGTCTAACTTTATAGGGGACATTGTAGATAACCATGGCTCAATTCGGTAAATTGTGTTTCACTTTAGTTTAACAATTGTCGATAATGGTTTAATTTAGTAAGTCATATTTAACTTTATCTTGGGTATTGTTGCAATGCAGCATAACTCTTAACTCATGTCACAATGTGGCATAACCCTTGATGAATTCCGAATGAAACATACCTCTTGATAAACATCACAATGCAACATAACCCCACATGAACGTAGAATGCCACCTTATTAATATGTTTCATCTTTGGTTGTATTGACATATAGTGGACACTGTAGCAAACCATGGATGAATGGAATCAAACAATGTGGAAATGTGACATAACCCTTAATGAATGTCACAATGCAACATAATCCTTGATGAATGTCAAATGTCACATTAATACATATTGTTAGTAATATTATAATATGCAACAACCACATTAATGCATATTACAATACTATATATCCTATTGCATTTCTTAATTCACAAATTACAAATTTATTACACAAATTAGATCATAGTGGAATGGAAATATATGCATAGGAAAAAATGCATTGTAATTTTTTTCACTTTAATGTCACATTTAGGAAGTAATGACCATTGTTAATAAAACATTATCACAAAATTCATATAACCCATGGACTCTTAGAAATGATAATGGTTAATTATACATTATCACAAAATACATAAGACCCATGGACACTTGTAAATGACTCTTTTCAAACTTTTATGTCATATAAGTCAATAAATGCTCTTTAACATTTTGTGTTTCGATAGAAAATGTTTCTATCATTTTAAAAAATATAGTAAACCAATTTTTTATTTCTAAATTTTTAATATTTTAAAAATTTTAATCTTTTTTCAAAAATTTAAATAAAATTATGCAGATATGAGTTTTGTCATTTTTATGGGATTTTCTAAAAATCAATAAACAAATCAATAATGTGGAAAACCCTTGATAATACCCCTGAAAAGATGAATATGGAGGAATGATCCAACATAAAACTTTATGAATGTAAACATGCGAAAAAACCCTTGCAACAGATTTTGAGTCCACTTAACAAGGTTCCACATAACCCTTGTTCAACATCATAACATGAGAAAATCATTGAGAAACTTGAATACCATTGACTAATGTGTCTTAACAATACACGAATTCGTATTATATGCCCTTTGAATTTCTATCATAATTTTGTAGAAGTTTACTTCTTTATTTGAAATATTTTTATAGATCGTGTTTATAGAAATGGTCACAAAACTATCCATCTATTTCATATGTCTTTTAACCATTTACTCAAACTTAATCATGTTGCATATCAATGATATTAAAATAATGCACACTTTAATATACTATAAGCTAAAAGCAAGGTAAAAAATACATTAATGTATAAGATTAGTACAAATGTTCATTGAAGCTAACAACTAAGTTGCAAATACAACAATTTACTCTAAATATTCATTAAATAATTTACTTGGTTGATATATTAAATTTTATATTATAAATTTCAATTTTAAGTAAAAAATATAAATTAACTTTTTCTTTTACTTTTTATTAGAAACTTACTTTTTATTCGAAATAATGTTATAAATTTTAGTCACATAAAATATACTGTTATTTTTTTTTCAACTCCATTTTATAATTTTAAAACCTCTAATCTAAGTATTTTGTTGATTGAAAATATTTGTATTTAAATATAGATAAAATAAAATAAAAATGTTATATAAGATTATAGTTGAGTGCCATTATTAACCAATGATAGAAAATATGGAACTATTTTTATTTAAATATAAATAAATAAATAAAAATTATATAAACACTTATTTTTAGGTGCAATTATTAACCAAACATAGAAAGAGCTCTCATTTATAAGAAAAAATGAAAAAAAAAATGAATTATCATGTTTTGTGTAATTTGATTTTATAATTTTAAAAGCTATATATCCTAAATTTGTTAATATTTAGAAATACTATTCTAAGTTTAAATTTGTTATTTTTAATGAGAATATTACTTCTTCATTTCTTATATATTCTTTTTTAAATATTAATATTAATTTTATTTGTTATTAATATATTAAGTAAATTTAAAGTACAATAAATTGATTAATTATATATCAATATATGTTTCATTCACTTTATATCATTATTAATAAATAAATTTTAATTTTTAAACAACTAAATCCTAACACATATATATGGAACAAAACAAAACTAGGCATTTTTAACATTTTTTAAGTTTTTATATAATTTTAAGTTTTTTAATTTAAATATAAAGTTTTTATATAATTCTTTTAGTTCAAAATAAAGTTTTTAAAGTTTATATATATATACAGCGTGTGGATGAATGTTTCGAGACTGATTAGCCATTATGAGAAGGCTTATGGATTTGCACTCTGTAAAAATTTAATAGGAAGTTAATTGAAAAATTATTGAAAAATAAGTATTAAACGAAAATAATAAAACCTCGGAGTGAAAAAGTAAAAGAGATAATATGGAAATAATTTTATATAACGAACGAGTAAGGTATTAGTGATGAGTAAGTTGGCCTCCAATACTTATATAGTGACTTAGTTTGTAGTCATCATCTTCTCTAATAAGTCTTGAACAGTAATGAACAATGCAGGAAAGAATTTTAGTTTGATCAAAGAAAATGTGATGTTTGATTTTTGTTAACTCGATTTATGATTGGTATTAAGGATATATTCTTTGAGACGGGTTTGATTGGTATCAGGGATATGTTCTTTGTGACGAGATTGAATGGCTCTACGTGCTTGTCCAACGTAGTTTTTTCCACTTGAATAAGGAATTTGGTAGACTCCTTGGTATAGGAAGGGGTTGGATTTATTATTTGCACTCTTGAATAATATTTGAGGGTCTTATGATGTTTTAATATGGTTTTAATGGTATTTTTAATTTAGAGTTTAGAAATGTGATCTATGATGGCATGAATATAGGGTAGAGAGAGGATTGAAGGGGGTGGTGTGGAGGGTTCACGAGGTTTGGGTTTGGGATACTGGACTTGTTGCATTTTTTTGTTAATGAGGTGTTTAGAGTATCCATTAGTCATAAGAGATTTAGTAAGGTGAGAGATTTCCTCATCAAGATGTTTGGGGTCGGAGATTCAAACCGCTTTGGTGATCAAAGTTTTGAGGACAACAATTCTTTTAGAAGGATGGTGATGGAATGGGAGTGGAGGTAGCGATCAGTGTAGGTCTTTTTCTGATATACTTCATAAGAGAGGGGGAGAGAGAGAGAGAGAGAGAGAGAGAGAGAGAGAGGCATCTTGTTGTGGGGTGATCAAGACATCAAGAAAGGGAATTGAGTCAAATTGTTGGATATACATGGTCAATTTAATGTAAGGTTAAATGTTATTCAAGTGATTGTGAAAGTTGTCAAGAGAGGTGTGACCGTGTGGCCAAATAACAAATGTATCGTCTAAAAATCCAAACCAACATTTTGGTTTGAGGGGAGAAGAGTTAAGGCCTATTTTTTCAAACTATTCCATAAATATGTTAGCATCAACAAAGGATAAACAAAATCAGATCTCATGGAAGTACCTTTGTTTTGTTCATAGAATTTATCAAATTTATCTTTGAAACCCAAAAAAGTAGAAGAGACAAATCTCAATGAGTCAAGATTTCCTTATTGACAAATTGGGAAATAATGTTGAGAGTTTCAAGAATCAAGATTTTTGTGAAAAGAGAGACGATATCGACACTTACCATAAGATCATGATCATCAAGGTGTAGGTCTCGATTTTTGTGAATAAAATCAAAAGATCCTTTAATGAAAGATTAGGTTTAGCCCGTGAAGTGTTTAAGTTTCTCAAAAAGGAACCGAGAGAGGGCATAAGTAGGGGAACCAATATCACTGACAATGGGTCAATGAGGGATGTCTTTCTCATGGATTTTAGGTTGGCCATAAATTTTTTGGGGTTGTAGATTGCACGAAAGATTGTGTTTCTTGATTATGAGGTCAAGTGAAGAATAATCAATAGCTTTAGAGACTAGATTAGTGATATTAGTAATGGGATTAGAAGAATGGGGTTTATAAGAGGATGAAGAGTGGAGATCTAGTAACTTAGATTCTTTTATGATGTTCATGACATAGTTGGAATTAAGTCTTTTAAGAGTTAAAAGTTTCTCTTTGGGAAGATTGGATTTAGAAAGCTTCGCAAAATTTGAGATTATCTTGCTAGATTCAATAACTCACACAAGGTATCATCAACTGGAAAATAAAAAGGAGGTTGATGACACTCGAGCTTTTGTTTTACATATATATAAAACAAAACTAACCATTATATATATAATGGTTAGTTTTGTTTTATATATATATATATATGTGTGTTTGAATTTTATAATTGAAATTAGTATTTGTAAATTTTAAATTGTTAGTTTTTGAATTTTAAATTGTTTAATATATATATATATATATATATAACAATTTAAAATTCACAAATACCAATTTCAATTATAAAGTTTTCAGGATTTTGAGAAAATGGTTTTGGTATAATTGTAAATATGAAGGTCTCCATTTATAGTAAAGTTAAACCAAAGAATCACGAATGGAATTGTAAATCTGACGTCTATTGAAGGCAAAGGCAATAACGTAAACTGATCGAAATTAATAAACCACAAACTAATTAAAAAATAAAAATAAAAAACCATATCCATAACCACTACCTCGCCATTGAAAGCACTCATTTAAAGATTATAAAAGGAAAACAAATTAGTACCACAATTCTAGCGCTATTTTGTGGAACCAAGGGTCTTGGAACAGCTCATGCACCGGGATTGAAGCTAGTCCGTTACCATATCAATCGAGTTTGTTATTAAATGCACTTAGCTCATCTCATATCAAACACGATCCAGGTGAATGCGCCCCGCAGCAACTCTTCCTTCACAATGGCGAGCAGAAATCACAGAAACACAGGGATGAAAGAAGTTTGTATAAGCCTTTTGGCAGTTATCTCAACACCCAATACCACATGCAATGCACCGCGTGTAGAAACTAAGAAGCCGAGGACAGTTATGTTCCGCACGGTTAGCACTTGCAAACCCTTGCTGGCAAAGTAGGTTGCGGTCCCATGACGTCAAACTCCATGGAACCAGATGGCTTAACAATCCTCGCACTACTCTGTAGCCCGTCAAACAATTCATTAAATAATAAACTAAAATAAGACGGCAAATATTAAACTAAAATATGAGCATGACAAATATTAGTTTATGGGAGTAATAATAATAGCAATTGTCCCATGAAGGTTCAATAATACGCCGATCACAGTCAACATCTTGAAAACATTGCACTAATTAATTCCTCATATAAATGTAGACAACACATCTTCAGAAATGAAAAAATTCAATTAAATAAAACTAAAAGACCATTAAAAAAAAAGAAAAAGAAAAAGTGTATTCCAATTAAATATAAAACCTTCAAGTAATTTTTTTCTCATGTAAACAACAATGAAAAGTATTATACATCTATCACGTATAAAGCATAAATATACAATGACCATGTATCCTCAAAGTGACAATAAATAGTCCAAATTTTATCCAATGTAAATCCATGGTGGTTGCAGATATGCCTTGTGCATTTCTCTACTGTGACAGTCATGAACACAATGAAGGCCTCATAAAAGGCTCTCAAATCATCGGAAACATGCCAAATTCCTTAAACCCTGCAATTGGTTTTACTCAAAGATCGCAATGAGGAAGAGTAAGTAGCCTTCTATAATCTGGTGTCTCTGCTCTTGACCATGCTTCTCGGACAGAGGTGAGTTCCACGCCAGAAGGAATGGAGGTAGACGAGCGAGTTACAGGTCACTGGCCAGAGTTAGAGAGAACGGATGCATACATGCGACTTAAGAGGAAATGAATGACATATGCAATGAACTCCCTGAACACGCAACGACCGCAAATTAAAACTTCTTCAATATTCAACACGCAACAGAACCTCATGTACAAATGGGGCACATGTAAAAATTTTATCTGCAAAGAAATGACGAATTTCAAACAGTGATGGAGGACGCATGGCGAACATTGGTTGGGCTGAGGGCGAGTAAGAAGCTACAAGTTTTGTTCAAAATGGGCGTGGGAGTTTTTACGACTAGCATTTCCACCCAGAGGTGAAAAAAAACGCCGAGAGTAAAAATATTATGTCTTTTCGCAAGCCAACCTTTGTGACTTACCTTGAGAGACTACATATTAATACTAAGTTTTGAAATTTTAGGTTAAGAAATTTATAATTGTTGTGTTTTGGGGTTTCAATTTTCAATTATAAATTTTGCAATAAATAATAAAAATTAACTGAAAGCAACTTAAAATTAATGCGAGCAATGATTATGCCGAATATTTGCAAATAATAATAAATTTCAATCTCCCACAATCCGCAACCTGAAAATTGCGGCATGCAGGTTTCGGGAAAGATTAGCGGGATGACACACAATACTTACAAAAATTCTTCCGCATCTTGCATCCCGCAAACGCAAATTTCAGGATGCGTGTTTCGGGAAAGATTGAATACAACTCGATTTCCACAACCCAAAACCGGAAAATTATGGGATGCAGGTTTCGAGAAAGATTTGCACGATGACACATAATACTTACAAAAATTCTCCCAAATCCCGCACCCTCAAAATATGGGATGCAGGTTGCGCAATAGAAATTCCTGGAAATAATAAATTTCAAGCTTCCGCAACACGGATTGCACGATGCACGATTCGGGATGCGAAATGAAATAATATTTGCAATACCTCGTTATGATCCCGCATCCCGCCAGATTTAATCTCAGTCGTCCATTTGTTTTAATCATGCTTTCGTTATTTGACCCACATAAAATAATATATAAAGTGGTCTTTCACAATTTCTTTACCAATTTTTTACTGTTGCGAATTACTACACTACGTGAATTTTATCTGTATGAGTTACTGCGTTGCGTGAATTACCAAGCAACTTCATCACACTCTGCAAGGAAAGATTATGCGGTCCGGAGCTGCAAGGAAAGATTTACTGTTGAAAATATGCGGAGTCCCTTAAGTGGTTTTGAGGTTGAACATGCACGAGCTAAGAAACTTTTCCAAATTGCGGAATGGATTAATGGGCAAAAACATCTGATGATAAAGATAAGAGCAGGAGAAGATCTACGGTTGTGCATGATTCCGCCATCCCAAATACTGGAGACGGCATCATATTTTTTAATCATGAAAAGTGGTAAGGGCAATGGCAATCAACGATATATATGTCATTCGATATTTGATCGATAGATTGAAAGTATTCTGCAGATGAAACTTGCGCAATGGATCGAATCGGACCAGCTTGGCGAAATATCAAACGTACCCACGATCGAGAGGTCTAGATGAAGGTAGGTTGCAAATCGAGGGTTTCTGTTGATTCTGCTAAATTAAATTATGCAGGTGTTAGTCTTGGGTCTTGATATTGAAATCGTGTGGTTGATTCAATAGACAGACAAGTGGTCGATCCCACCATGCTTACTGCACCCAACTCTATACCTTTCTGTAATTTTATGCTAACAGAGATGCAAATTCATTATAATTATTATATTTCACAAGATTTTGAGCATTCCAGGGTTTCAAACCATAGTCGTATTATAATGTTAGTTGGTTAAGGTTTGTTTATTTCAAGAGTTGTGCTTAATTTATGGTTAATCTATTCCAAAACAGTGCTTGCTTATAAGAGCAATCTTGATAGTCTATGGTTAAACTTAGGGTCTTCTTAAATTGTTAATAATTCAATTACATTTCAGGATCATTTGGACTCTCAACAAGAGGCTGAGACTAATATTGTGTAGTCAATAATGGGAAATGGTAAAGAAAATCATAATGTACTTTATGTAATCGATTTCAATAACAACCCAAGCTATGAAAGCAAATTTTAAAGCAATTCTCTGAACAAAACCTTAGTGACTCTCAATAAACGAACCGTGCCAAAACAAAAAGTGTATTGCAGAGAATTTGTTGTGGTAAAGATTCAATATTTTTACCCTCTTGACATTCTCATGAGTTGGTTTCTAGCGTCATAAAATGCTATCACACCATGAAGGTATCCAGTAACATCTTCCATGTCAACCTTTAGTATATATCAGTGGTCACATTCAGGAAACTCTCCATCACATTTAGCACAATGCCAAATGTCTCCAACTTTGTGAGCAATCTTTTTCATGCATTGTATTCTATCAACAAAAAGAGGGCATGCAAGGAAATAAAAGTCATCCATGTTAACATTTGTGATGGTTGCTACAAGAGAGTACCAAACAACGTTTTTAGATGATTGAAGAGTTTGCAGGTCATTGATGGTAATGAGTTTACGAGAACCAGAGTGAGAGGCATTAAACTTTCGAGTCAATGATGGTGATGTTGGACGAAATCTATTTTCATGAAACCAGTTTTGGAGAACTGAAGTTTTTTCAATTTCTGGGTTTATAAAAACGGTAGTGTTGGAAATAGTTCCAACAGTTTTTCCATTAAAATCTGTAACACGACCAACTTTGGTTTCCACAGCTGGAGGCGTAGGTAAACCACGAAGTTTGGCAAGCTTGGCTCCTTCAATTTGGAAATGTTCTCCCTAAAGTGTTATGTCAATACTACAGCCTAACATGTCACAGAGTCCAATAGTGCACCTAACAGTCTCAACTCCATCTCGTTTTCGTATTGTGGATGTTGGAGAAACTGAAATGACAAGGCTAACAAGGTCCACCATGGAATTGACAAGTATACTTTGTATCTCCTGAATAGTTTTAAAGTTAAAGAAAAAAAAGTTATTAAGGGGTATTCATTTAAGCATGGTTGGATGGTTGAAGAGGAACCTAGGAAAATCTCATTATGGCTTTTCAAATGGTTGAAAATCGGATTGGACGCTTTCACTGTGCCATTTAATACTATGTACACTATTCCTATATGTATTTGGTCATACAAAGATGAGCTAATTCATTGAATGTATATATATGTATTTTATCACGTGAAGCATTAACAATGTGAAATCCAAAGATTTTTTCGGACCCCCGTTGGTTTCCATATTCATGTATCTTTGTCTTGGCAATAACTCGACCTTAAATGTTCCAAAATTTTCTAGAATACGAGAGTGATGTGAATGGAATAGTTGATGTAGCCAAGGCAGAGTTTTCATCTACTAATCTAGGATTCACTAGAACAGAGGAACAAGTATGCGAAGGAGAAGGTACAAGTAAGTGGTAACTTTGCCGGATATCCAATCATTGTTGCACCCACTGTGACAACTTTGAGTGCAAGCAATGCTATAGTCCTGTGAGAAGAAGTATGTTAGAGTCGAATGGGATAGAAAAACCTTGGATGCATGAACAGAGTGAAACTGATTAAGTGGACAAAGACAAAATGGAAATTAAACATACATTACACTATGTAAAATGTTCGATGTACACTTGGTAAGTTTGATTATATTAATTGTTCTTTTAGTTGTCCAATTTATACAAGACTACTATATATAGTTGGAAGCAATATCTCATGCTTGAGAAGCCCGTCTAAAATAGAAATTCAAAATCGAATAGATGATGAGTTCAATATGTTCACTTGGTTTAACGAGGATACTTGTACCAGCGAGAAAATGTTGACATCACCATGCAGCAAAAGAGAAATAGAATCTTTCGTTATCATACTCTCCATAGCGTGACAGGTATTTTTTCTTGTGAAATGAAATGGGGCAGTAACAAAAAAAATCGCAATGTCACATATTCATGTGACCGAATGACAAAAAAAAACTGCATATATGACCCAATTGTTTTTCCACTAGAACTTACACCAAGGGGGAATATTGAGATTTGGGGTGTACCAAGATCTATGTTTTTTTATTTCTACCTATGAGCATGAGACAAGTACTGTCGAGATTGATTCTATGGCAGTTGGTCAAAATTTGAAATAAACATTAATAGATTAATTTGTATCCTCTTTCAATTTTTCACTATAAATATTTTAATTCTTAATTGTATTCATTTAGGCTTCTTCATTATATTACACAGTTTATATATTAATATATCATTCACTATCCCGCAACCCGCATTCCGCAATTGCGGGATGTGGCATATGGGATTATAAAATAGTCTTTCATGTACTGTCGATATTGGTTCTATGGTAGTTGTTCAAAATTTGAAATAAACATTAACAGATTAATTTGTGTCTTCTTTCAATTTTTCACTATAAAATTTTAATTCTTAATTGTATTCCTTTAGTCTGCTTCATTATATTACAAAGTTTATAGATTAATATATCATGCACTATCTCGCAACTCGCATCCTACAATTGACGGATGCGGGATACGAGATTAGAAAATAATATTTCATTCACCATCCATATCCCGCATCCCGCAATTGTGAGATGCAAGATACATGATTACAAAATAGCGGGATGTGATATTACAAAAATGTGGGATGCGGGGTTACAAAAAAGTGAAGTTTTATTTCTCTTTCTGCAATGCGAAATCCCACAAATTGCAGGTTGTGGGTTGCGGAAACACAAAACAAAAATCTTAAATCAAACTACATGGTAAAAGGCCGAAAGCGCAAAGGAAAAAGCAGAATATCCTAGAATTGCGGGATGCAGGATTACAAAAATGCAGGATGTGGGCATACAAAATAGAGTAATTTTATTTTTCCCTTTTTGCATTTCACAATCCGGCAAATTGTGAGTTGCAGGTTGCGGAAACACACAATAAAAATCTTAAATCAAACCACAAGGTAAAAAGCCAAAACCTGAATACTGTTTTTGTCTAATAAATTTATATGATAAAAAATCGTGGGTGACCTCCACAGGATTCAATTATTTGGAACGTGCTTGTATATAGTTGGAAGCAATATCTGATGCTTGTGAAGCCCGTCTGAGATAGAAATTCGGAACCGAATAGATGATGAGTTCAATGATTTCACTTGGTTTAACGAGGAGACTTGTACTAGCAGGAAAATGTTGACAGCACCATGCAGTAAGAGTGAAATAAAATCTTCAGTTAGCATACTCTCCATCGTGTGACAATTATTTTTTCTTGTGAAATGAAAGAGGGCAACACAACAACAAAAAATCGCAATGTCACATATTCATGTGATCGAATGACAAAGAAAAATTGCATATATGACACAGTTTTTTTTCCACTAGAACTTACACCAAGGGAGGAATATTGAGATTTGGGGTGTACCAAGATCTATGCTTTTTTATCTCTACATATGAGCATGAGACAAGTACTATAGAGATTGATTCTATGGCAGTTGTTCAAAATTTGAAATAAACATTAATAGATTAATTTGTATCCTCTTGCAATTTTTCACTATAAATATTTTAATTCTTAATTGTATTCCTTTGGTCGTCTTCATTATATTACACACTTTATAGATTAATATATCATTCACTATCCCACAACCTGCATCCCACAATTGCGGGATACGGGATTACAAAATAGTATTTCATGTACTATTGAGATTTATTCTATGGTAGTAGTTCAAAATTTGAAACAAACATTAGTAGATTAATTTGTGTCCTCTTTCAATTTTTCACTATAAATATTTTAATTATTAATTGTATTCCTTTAGTATTCTTCATTATATTACAAAGTTTATAGAGTAATATATCATGCACTATCCCACAACCCGCATCTCACAATTGCGGGATGCACGATATGAGATTACAAAATAATATTTCATTCACCACCTGTATCCTACATCTCACAATTGCGGGATGCGGGATACGGATTACAAAATAGCGAAATGCGCGATTACAAAAATGCGGAATGCGGGGTTACAAAATAGCGAAGTTTTATTTCCCTTTCCGCAATGTGCAATCCCGCAAATTGTGGGTTGCGGAAACACAAAACAAAAATCTTAAATCAAACTACATGGTAAAAAGCCGAAAGAGCAAAGGAAAAAGAAGAATATCCTGGAATTGCAGGATGCAGGAATACAAAATAGAGTAATTTTATTTTTCCCTTTGTACATTTTGCAATACTGCAAATTGTCGGTTGCGGGTTGCGGAAACACATGTCAAGGTGTGTGCAAGAAGTTGAGGGTCTCTTTTGACGCGTTAGATGCAATACAAATCTGAAAAAACAGACATCCATCAACTTGCATGGATATTTTGAGACACTTACACAATGAATCTTGCGATCAGTAAAAAACGAGAAATGTAGGAAATTGAATGACCTTTCCAAAAATAGAATTTTTTTCTATTGAAAATGTTGATAACTATCTAAAGTTAGATAAATTTTCACAGGCACTTTTTATTTTTGTGACAAATTATAAGGTATATGCTTTTGTGGGTGCAGCGTCTGAGTGTCTAAATGATGGAATAAACTTACGAAAATTGGTATACATATAGAGAACATATAGGACTAGTGCACGATTATTTTTTCAATAATAAAAATAATTTTTTTAATTTTTTTTTTAATTATCTAAGAGATCAAACCTCGAAAATGGTACATCAATTGTGGATGCAGTGTTTAAATGTCTTAATGCAATTATTTGGAAATGGGTTTTTTTATAGCATGTAGAAGTTCATGTTTTTTAGTGCACCATACAATATTTTTTTAAATGGTTGAGAAACGAAAGAGATATGGACGAAACACTACCAGTGTGTTTTTGGAGTTGAGGAGTGATAACAATATATAAATAAGAAAAAAATAGAAAAA
>LPNX010876846.1:127563-142389 GCA_001517045.1 Pseudotsuga menziesii
TGTAGTCTTAAAACTCACATTAATGGCCTTGTATCACATGGAAAATATTTGATCATATACCTACAATCATACTATGCAGGACACATATACACAGTGGTTTCCTCAAAAGATAGTGAATGGGGTGGTGATTACTGGTTGGCACGTTGTATAGAGGGAAAGCAAACCCTCATTATGTCCATGACTGATGATGAAAACAACCACTTCCCCACTGGGTCTATGGTTGTTAAAGGTGAATACCTTACACATGACAACAATGCAAGAAAGAAGAGTGGATATGTTTACAGGGATTACAAACCAGGTGCAAGTGTGTATCACTTTACCAACTTAATCATTGGTACAAACCTCCAGGTACAAACAATGCCTAGCCGAAATTCATCGAAGGTATGCTACTTCTTACCGGATACAAAGCACGAGAGACTAATGGAGACCATCATTATAAGAGATGATCCGAAGAGCTTGGTTGTATGATAATAGGTGGGATTTAGCATGATGAGGTATGTATCATAATTTTAATTTTCCCATGTATGTTTCTTATGAATATGTCAATTTTGTGTTCTTGATATGCAAAATTTTCCATAATGTTGTTTATAAATATGCCAAAAGTTATCTTGTATGTCAAATTAATGAACATGCCAAATTTTACATATGATCAATAAACCATATATATCAATCATTTGAACATTTCAAGATCTCATTCACAGGATATACATAACGTTAGAATATATACATGTACCTCTGTAGGTCATACCTATCAAAGTTCTTTGTAGGCTTTCTTATAGGACTAAAACCCAAATTTTTAAGTAGGTAATATTGTCAATGTTTTCAGCCGATATATACAACTAGGATGATGGAAACAAGATGCCGCAACGATAAACTTATGTTTTAAGGCTTGTATAGTTTCCTTCTTGACAACTCACCTCTTATACCCGCATGTCCATTGCTAAAGGGGTAGTGCCTAGTAGTGTTGGAATTTCATCTCATTTTTTTTTATTGAGAAGTTTAATTTCTACTTAAAAGATAATAAGAGATTTATTTAACTTTGTTTTTAGTTGATTATGTTTTGTTGAACATTGAAAGTGGAAGAAAATAACCTACTAATATTGACACAAACAACTCAAAAGTAACATGCTTCAACATTATGCATATGAAGTATTCAAAAGTAACATGCGCTAACATTATGCATGTGAAGTAGGTAAACATCATTCATGTGAAGATATTAAGTGATAAACTTAATAAACAAACAAAATTTGGAACCTCTCATGCTTTCAAAAGGTTAATGTTTCATATGCATAATAGAAAATTTTGGGAGGCTGACATGTTGGATCATTGGTGTACCTGAAATTGTGATATTTTAATTTTCAATTAAAATATATGATTTTATTAAGGAGATTAATTTCCAATTAAAAGATAACAATAAACTAATTTCCTTATGTTTCTCATTGATCATGTATTATAAAAATCCTGAAACAAAACAACATACTAGCAATGACAGCTCGACAACTCAAAAGTAACATTAAGTCGTTGATGCACATAAAGCCATGGATTGTGGGGATGTGGTTGGCATTGCCATATTTCCCATGCCCAAACACACTAGCAGGAGTTGACATAATTCAAAATTGTGGCTCTGTGAGGTTTTTTGCGCACCGGGCCCAAGTCCACCAGGTGTCCCCGAACGATATCTGCAGGTGACCTGTAACTCGCCATAGATCGATGCTCGGGCCTTCGATCGACGAATCGTTGATTCCATTGGATTCGTGACATGGGATTTTAGCTAAGGGGGGGGCCTCTCCATCCTGTCCATTGCTCGATGGCCTCTGTCTACAGTGGTTTCTGAAGCTAGGGTTTCACTCAGTAGGGGACAATGCAGTCACGCCAACGACGGCCAAAGCTAGAAAGCCACAAATGGTGGGGATGCGGTTGGCGTTGCCATATTTCCCATGCCCAAACACACTAGTAGGAGTTGATGGAATTTAAAATTGTGGCTCCATGAGGTTTTTTGTGCACTGGACCCAAGTCCAGCAGGTGTCCCTGAACAATATCTGGAGGTGACCTGCAACTCGCCATAGATCGATGCTCAGGCCTTCGATCAAAAAACCGTTGATTCTGTTGAATTTTTGATGTGGGAATTTAGCTAGGGGGGGCCTCTCCCTCCTATCCATTACCCGCTGACCTCCGTCTATGGTGGTTTCTGAATCTAGGGTTTTGCTTAGTAGGGGACAATGCAGTCACGCCAACGAGAGCTAAAGCTGGAAAGCCACAGATGGTGGGGATGCGGTTGGAATTACCATATTTTCCATGCCCAAACATGCTAGCAGGAGTTGACGGAATTCAAAATTGCCGCTTCGTGAGGTTTTTTGCACATCGTGCCCAAGTCCACCACGTGTCCTTGAACGGTATCTGGAGGTGACCTACAACTCACCATAGATCGATGCTCGGGCCTCCGATCGACGAACCGTCGATTCTATTGGATTCATGATGTGGGATTTTAGCTAAGGGGGGGCCTCTCCCTCCTGTCCATTTCCTGATGACCTCCGTCTACGGTGGTTTCTGAAGCTAGGTTTTCACTCACTAGGGGACAATTCAGTCATGCCAACGAGGGCCAAAGCTAGAAAGCCATGAATGGTGGGGATGCGGTTGGCATTGTCATATTTCCTATGCCCAAACACGCTAGCAGGAGTTGACGGAATTCAAAATTTCCGCTTCGTGAGGTTTTTTGCGCACCAGGCCCAAGCCCACGAGGTGTCCCTGAACGGTATCTGGAGGTGACCTGCAACTCACCATAGATCGATGCTCAGGCCTCCGATCGATGAACCATCAATTCCGTTGGATTCATGACATGGGATTTTAGCTAGGGGAGGGCCTCTCCCTCCTATCCATTTCTCGATGACCTCCATCTACGGTGGTTTCTAAATCTATGGTTTCGCTCAGTAGGGGACAATGCAGTCATGCCAATGAGGTCCAAAGATGGAAAGCCATGGATGGTGGGGATGCGGTTAGTGTTGCCATATTTCCCATGCCCAAAGACGCTAGCAAGATTTGACGGAATTCAAAATTGCGGCTCCATGAGGTTTTTTGTGCATCGGGCACAAGTTCACCAGGTGTCCCTGAATAGTATCTGGAGGTGACCTGCAACTCGCCATAGATCGATGCTCGGGCCTCCGATCGATGAACCGTTGATTTTGTTGGATTTGCGACATGGGATTTTAGCTAGGGGGGTCTCTCCCTCCTGTCCATTGCCTGGTGACCTCCATCTACGATGGTTTCTATAGCTAGGGTTTCACTCAGTAGGGACAATGCAGTCACGCCAATGAGAGCCAAAGTTGGACAATGCATTTCATGCCAATGAAGGCCAAACTTGGATAACCCTATCCCTAACTAGGGTTTATTGTTTAACATGCATGTCCCATAACCATTACCCTACCAAGGAAACCCTAATCCTAACCTTAATATTATCTTACTGTCACAACTCAATTCAGAATCAATCTAATGTCGAACTGAACCTTTTCAAATCCGGTGGACTTGTGCTTCAAATCATGTTGATTCACAAATTTGGTTCTCAATCTTTGGATTCTATTGTAGTTCCTTTAATGTTGAGTGATTAGCCATTGGGTGCATGAGGTTTGTTGAATAGTGTTGTTGGTTGTTGATGAAATGTGAAGCATGTATTGCAATTAGTTTTATTAAATTACACTTGAGCATTGACTTAAGTTGTAATTTAATGAATCCAAACTCACAATTTTTAATTAGATATATCCAATTGGTGTGCAAGTAGTGAGTTCATTGAAACCTTGAAATACATTGTATTGCACTTATATTTATTAAATTACATGAGCAAGAACTTTGACTTTAGTGTGCATGTATTGAGATCATTGAAACCTTTAAATATAATAGTTTTTTCTTTTGACATAGTGCATTCATAAGTAATAGGTAATCCTCACAAATCAATACAATAGATTGACACAAGAACATGTGGAAACCAAATAACAAATTCAAAGTGAAATGTATCATTCATTTATAACTGAAATGTCAATGTACATGTCTCCAAAAGTACATATATATCCCAAAGTATCCAAAAGTACATATATATCTAGAAGTAACCAGAAGTACATGTGTCTCCACAACTATCCAAGACTATCCAAGCCACATGTACATGTAAGTGAAATGTCAATGTACATGTCTCCAAAAGTACATGTATCCAAAAATTTCCAAGCCACATGTACATGTATCGAAATGTACATATCCCATAAGACACATCAAAACTCAAGCTTCCTCTTGTTCTTTCTCGAGGGTGATCCTGTAGGCACAACTATAGGACCAATGTGCATCTTTGGATCCTGCAAATTAAATATCAATTGTTAAATTCAACTAACTATGTACTAATACATTAGCTCAATAAAATACGATATCTAAATTAACTCAAAATTAATGAAAATGTTAATGGACATTGCATGAAACAATTGTTCATTAATGGACATCTCACCTCAGTGAGAGACTGTGACAAACCGGATTGTGTTTCTTGTGTAGCAGATGGAGTTGTTGGTTGAACATGAAGGATGGTCGCATCCACGGTCGAACCAAAGGGGGAAGGAACTGGTGGTGGTGGTGGTGGTTACAATCACCAAATCTTGAAATAGTTAGAAATGTGCATGAATAAACAATAGACAACAATAACACACTATGTCTATATCATGTTCAAATAGTTGTACCTTTGTGTGGCTTGTTGTTATTGCAGATACCACATTGACTATTGCATCAATAACTCTTGCTGCTGGTGGCTACAATCACCAAATGTTGAAATAGTTAGACATGCATGAATAAACATATGCCAACAATAATAAACTATGTAACGATCATGTTGAAATAGTTGTACCTCTGTGTGACTTGTTGCCATTGTAGATGTAGCACTAACTGCTGCATCAACCATCCCTGCAAGGTTTTCAATAGTAAAATCTGGCTCCTGATGCAGTAAACATGCAAATCAAACATTAACAAAACATTGTATGCACTGGATTTCAAGTTAACCAAGAAATATCATCGAAGGATATACAAATTACCATGGTATCAGTATCTCCATGGTCGTGGACAACTTCACTCTTTCTAGGAGTAGACCGTCTCATATACACTTGACCCTTGTTCACATATGGCCTATGAGGAGATACAACTCCAGGAAATGGTCCAGGTGTTTCGGTTGGTGCCTATAGTCAACAAGAGTTCATGTAGTTAGACATGCATGATTCAACGAACATACATGTATTTAAAAAATGACATTTTTTAAATGTTTAAAATGTTTACCTCCATCACTACTTTCCCTCCTGAAGGATCTGGAATCTGCCCAGATATTTCCTCAGTCGATACGACCATGGATTCTACCTCCATCACTGCTTTCCCCCATGAAGGATCTGGCATCTGCAAGTTTAATAATTGTAAATATTAGACCATAAATAACATTAGTGAACTAACATGTACACTATGTGGAAATTAACAAATTATCAAGTATTAAAAAATTGAAATTTTAAAATGTTTACCTCGGTGTGAGATACAACAATGGGTGCTATAGGAATCTTTCCACCAACCAAGGGATCAATGGATGGAATGTCATGGCCCTATGTAGAGTGTGGAACATGAAACTCTGGGGCGTCACTGCCTGCATAAAGCATCAACTGCAAGTTCACAAAATTAATATATTAGCTCAAACTATACATATGTGTACAAAGAGGAAAATAATGAAGAATTTATTACAATTAACAATATACATACATCACTCAAAAACCCACTGAAGACAACATCTGACGAAATACCATAGCATGGATGACCACACGATGTGCACTCGTGAGGCTCAAAAGTAGGCTGGGAATGTGCTGATGGTGCTGCACTAGTAGATGGTCCTGCAGTAAATGGGGGTACTGCACTAGAAGATGGTCCTGCACCATGACGACCTGGTGTATGTACCACACCAGGGAAAGATGTCCCTTCCTCACCCATATGTTGAACCATAGTGTTATGGCGAACAATGGCCTGTGCCAAACTCAAAAATGCATCACGTGTCTATGGAATAACACGATGTACAGGTGGGACATCTGGCCCAGGCAACTGCCTGCGAGTTGTAGGGATAGGGCGATCAAGGTCTCGAAGCTTGGCATTGGGTCAGTTTTGGGGCATCCCCCCACCAATCCCCTGAAACACCAATATATCAAAATAGTTTACGTGTTTACCCAACACGAACTCTGCATACATCTTCCGAAGGAAATACAAGGGGATTTCCCTATTGTTGTGTGGTGGCATATCAAAAACCATATACCATCTGTCCATCCAGTTATCAAAAAATGGTTGATATGTGCACCACTTGATAGAGATATGTGGACTATTTTCATTTGGGATTCCCCCTGTGCGAGGGTCCCTAAACAATGAAAATATATGCTCTTCGGTAATTTTCAACTTTTTTATTGCACTGTAGCTAAGCCCATCAGCGTACTCACGTCTTTTTATTTCTCTATATGAAGTAATATCATATAGTATGTTGCTTGACAATGTAATAGTCTCAACAATTGCATCCAAAGTGGATGCAAGTGAACGTCGAATCCTATCACCACCACTAAAAGCAGTACTGAGACCTCTCAACTGGGCAAGCTCAATCAATATTTCAGCATTGGTGTCCATAGCCGCAATTGCAATAAAAAAATAAATAAGGAAATCATTAGAAATGTATACATGGTATATAATGACATCTCTTCACTTACATACATTTAAAACTTAAAATTAAACATTTAACAATTAAATACTGAGTTTCGTTCAACTTCTTTCTAGAAGTTAAGGCACTTCTTCACCCTCATTGGTGACTTTTCCATGCACACTTGGATTTAAACTTCTTTGAATTTAGGAGTTCTATTTTGACATGTTTTGGCCTTTACGTCCCTTGGATATGTAAAAGAAAGGGGCAAGGGACTATTAGGAAATGTGAGGCAAGAAAAGGGGTGATACAGGGCTGCCACCATATCCTCTAAATATAATTGACTCGATCATGGTTGGGAACACTCTCACAATGCACTCTAGGTAGTTCATGGGTCTTCACTATTTCCATTGTTGTATAACCATGGAAACCAACCAAAAGTTACATGGAAAATGGAGAATTTCTAGACTGGACTACAATTGGTTGTAGATGAGCTTAGAGACTCGACATGTAGAAATATATTGCCCATTGTTTTTGCTATTTTAAAAAATGGTTGATAAACCTAGTGATGCAGAGGCATAGACTGTTTGAGTAAAGTCATTTATGTCTTTGCTAGATCTAGGGATATGGGTAGTCAAATGTCAGGAAGCTGACATTATGTAAAAAACCAATCCACATTTCAGGCATATGATGTATGGAGTGGTCACCTTTCCTCAACATTTCGTGGTAATTATGACTTTATAAATTGTCGTTCATTCAACTCTCAGGATCAAGTAGATCTCTTGAATTAAATGTTGTTGTGAGATTTTATAGCTTATAAATTTACTCCAGTTGTTGTATATGACTCTATGTATGTCTGGGACATTCAAAATGAATAGGTCGATGGATTCACATGGTATTGTTGAGTATTGATATTCTTCTAGAAATTACAATCCCTTTATATAGTCATATGTGTTTTTTATTGTGTCAAAGGATTGTCAAATATAGAATTTTGATCAAGATGAGGGTCCAACTTCCATATTTTGATCACAATTTCCTCTTTCTTCCATTTTGATGATTATATTGGTTGTTACATTTGGATCCCTCATTCACTATGTATCTTAAAATGTTGGCATTCACCTATCTATGAAAATAATTGCTAAATTTTATTGCACTTTGTGTTAATTCCAGCACAATCATTGCATTTGAAGGTTTGACTATGCATGTTATAGGTGGGCACTCTCACTAGTATCCCAATTCAAACTTTGCATTGTCCATCAAATTCTATGCAAGTTGGGATTATACTTGTGTTTGTTTGATATATTTCTAGCCTTTTGGAACATTGAATATCTATTAGACATGATATTTTTTATTGTTACAGCCTATTTTAGTTTGAATCCATCAAACATTAGCTTGGGAGTTGTTGGGTTGATTATTCTATTAAAAAACACAATTATAGGTTAAAAATTGACAAAAAAAAGAATGCTTTGGGTGGTTGAATTACCTTATTGGATGAGAATTCACCAATGGAATATCCTTCCCTCAACCTAAATCAACTCCTCCAACAATCCCAAGCAGTTAACTTGCTCCAAAACGCTCCAATTGGCCTTCGTTTTCGCGTTCTTGATTGGTAAAATGGGTCATGGGTTTCGGGCCTGTGTATATAAATTATTTTTTGTTTTCCACATCACGTACACATTTTATAACTACATATCGCGAGTGCATTTTGTATTTATACAATGCGTACGCAATATGGTTTCCTATCCTACATGTCCCATGACATGTCAGGCTCAAGTTGAACCATAGCAAGTGCTATGTAGCAGAAACGCGTTGTATTTTTTGGTAACATGATCGTGTTTTTGAAAAATAGGATTGCATATAAAAGGTCCCTCATCTTCTTGCACTGACCCCACAATAAAAATATTAATTCAAACCACAAGGTAAAAAGTCAAAACCTGAATACTGTTTTTGTCTAAGAAATTTATATGATAAAAGATCGTCAGTGACCTTCGTAGGATTCAACTATTCAGAACGTGCTTGTAAAACTCCATTTTTCTATTTAGTCCAGTTTAGCCCAGTTTACAATTACAAAATAACATAATATAACTATGGACCACTGGTATCCTCCAAATTTAAAGAAACTGGAAAGTGTAAAGTGTAAATGAAGTGCACCAAAATCAATATGTGGTTAGCTTCAGGAGTGTTTATATGCAGAAAGAAAAGGCGTTTGGCGTTTGCGGCTTTCAAGTAAAAATGTATCGAATTTTTTATTGCCGAGAAAAAAATATGAGGCAATACATAAAAACTAATAATCAGACAATGCAGCAATAACAGCAAAACAAAGCAAGGGTGTTTGACCATCTCATGGAACACCCTTTCTTTCTTTGGTTGAATTAAAACAAAGCAACGATTATGTCATTCTCTTTTAGTCAAAGTAGAAACAACAAAAAAACAAAGCAAGGGTGTTTGACCATCTCATAATCAGACTCAATGAATATTCAAAAAATTTAAGCAGACTAAGGGAATGCCTACAAATTTAAAAAAACTACGAACTATAAAAAAAAATACATAAATAATTAATAATCAAACAAAGCAGCAATAAAAGCAAAACAAAGCAAGGGTGTTTGACCATCTCATGGAACACCCTTGGTTTCTTTGGTTGAACTAAAACAAAGCAAGGATTATGTCATTCTCTCTCAGCCAAAGCAGCAATAACAACAAAACAAACCAAGGGTGTTTGACCATCTAATAATCAGACTAAATGAATATTCAAAAATTTTAAGCAGACTAAACGAATACATGCAAATTTAAAGAAACTGCAAACCGTAAAACAAAATACATAAATAGATAATAATCAGACAAAGCAAGAATAACAGCAAAACAAAGCAAGGGTGTTTGACCATCTCATAATGAAACTAAATGAATCTTCAAAAAATTTAGGCAAACTAAAGGAATAACTGCAAATTTAAAGAAACTGCAAACTGTGAAGCGTAAATGAAGCACACCAAAATCAATATGTGGTTACCTGAAGATCTGTTTATAGGCGCAAAGCAAAGGCGATGCAACAACAAATGCGGCAAATGCAGTATGCGAACAAGATTTCGAAGATCGTCATAATATGAGTAAAGATGAAGATACTAACCCATGTCTGAATCATAGCGGGATGCGGGATACGTGATTACAAAATAGTGGGATGCACAATTACAAAAATGCGAGATGCGGGGTTACAAAATAGTGAAGTTTTATTTCCCTTTTCGCAATGCGCAATCCTGCAAATTGTGGGTTGCGGGTTGCAGAAATACAAAAAAAAATCTTAAATCAAACTAAATGGTAAAAATCCGAAAGTGCAAAGGAAAAAGCAGAGTATCCTAGAATTGCGGGATGCGGGATTACAAAAATGCGGGATGCGGGCATACAAAATAGAGTAATTTTATTTTTCCCTTTCCGCATTTTGCAATCCCGCAAATTGCGGGTTGCCGAAACACACAACCCTGCAAATTTAAAGAAACTACAAACTGTAAAACAAAATACATAAATAACTAATAATCAGACAAAGCAGCAATAACAAAAAAACAAAGCAAGGGTGTTTGACAATCTCATGGAACACCCTTGCTTTCTTTGGTTGAACTAGTGACAAAGCAAGGATTATTTCATTCTCTCTCAGCCAAAGCAGCAATAACAGCAAAACAAACCAAGGGTGTTTGACCATCTAATAATTAGACTAAATGAATATTCAAAAAATTTAAGCAGACTAAACTTAATACCTGGAAATTTAAAGAAACTGCAAATTGTAAAACAAAATACATAAATAACTCATAATCAGACAAAGCAGCAATAACAGCAAAACAAAGCAAGGGTGTTTGACCATCTCATAATCAGACTAAATGAATCTTCAAAAAATTTAGGCAGACTAAAGGAATACCTGCAAATTTAAAGAAACTACACAGTGTGAAGTGTAAATGAAGCGCACGAAAATCAATATGTGGTTACCTGAAGGTCTGTTTGTATATGCAAAGCAAAGGCGGTGCAACAGCAAATGCAACAAATGAAATATGGGAACAAGATTTCGAAGATCGTCATAAGATGAGCAAAGATGAAGATATTGACCCATGTCTGAATCATAGCGAGATGCAGGATTACAAAAATATGGGATGTGGGTTTACAAAACAGCAAAGTTTTATTTCCCTTTCCGCAATGTGCAATCCCCCAAATTGCGGGTTGCAGGTTGCGAAAACACAAAACAAAAATCTTAAATCAAACTACGTGGTAAAAAGCCAAAAGCACAAAGGAAAAAGCAGAATATCCTGGAATTGTGGGATGCGGGTTGCTGGCATACAAAATAGAGTAATTTTATTTTTCCCTTTCTGCATTTCACAATCCCGCAAATTGCGGGTTGTGGAAACACACAATAAAAATATTAAATCAAACCACAAGGTAAAAATCCAAAACCTGAATACTATTTTTGTCTAAGAAATTTATATGATAAAAATTCGTCGGTGACCTCCACATGATTCAACTGTTTGGAGCATGCTTGTAAAACTCCAATTTACTATTTAGTCCAATTTAGCTCAGTTTACGATTACAAAATAACGTAATATAACTATGGACCGGTGGTGTCCTACAAATTTAAAGAAACTGGAAACTGTAAATGAAGCACACAAAAACCAATATTTGGTTACCTTCAGGTGTGTTTATATGTAGAAAGCAAAGGCATTTATATGGAGAAAGCAATGAGTTTTTCGAATCGAGATAAATGAACCTCGGGGAAGGACAGTAAAATCTTGTACAAAAAATCACCAGGACCGATGGTTTAGAACAATAGATGGAAGAGTAGAGAATACATGCAAACCATCTGTCAGGAAAACACACTAAACACAAACTGGAAAGAATGACCCACAACTAGCAATCAATCCATCAATCCATTCGCTAATTCAACGTGACACCTGTCGAAGTGTGAATGGCCAGGGAGACGAGGAATCTTCTGAGACTACGTCTCCATATAGAAAATGTCTTCGGTGTAATTACAATTAAGATATTAAATTTTAAAATTTATATTAGTGAGTTATATTTTTAAATATTAATTTTATTATATTTAATTTATATGATATATTAGTAATTTAAATTTAGATTTCCAAAAAAATTTATATTTGAAATATATTAAAATTTAAAATTTATATTAAAAGTTTTATTGTTTAGTTTTAAATTTTATGTAAATAACATTTTATATCTAATGTGATACATTAATAATTTAAATTTAAATTTAAAATACATTAAAATGAAACATATTAAAATTTAAAATTTATACTAAAAAATTTATTTTTTAGTTTTAAATTTTATGTAAATAACAGTTTATATTTAATGTGATACATTAATAATTTAAATTTAAATTTAAAATACATTAAAATAAAACAATGTATTTTAAATAATATATTTCTCATTAAGATACGTTCTCATTTCAATGTTAACTAAATACTAAAAAAATTTATTAACAAAACTTGTTGACTACCATGTGCTAACTAACTAATGTCTAAGTGCATATATTATAGTGACCCATAGCATTCCCTACTACATCTACTATGCATATAAGTATAACAAAATTTCTACTAACCTCTTACCTCATAAGCAACTTGAATAAGTATGAGAGAATGAAAGATTTCCCAAAGTAAAACTTATGTTCAACCATATCGCAATACATGATGATATCACACTAGGTGTGAAATAGCTTGACCAAAATTGAGATCTCCTACCTCCTACCTCATAAGCAACTTAAATACATACGAGAGAATGGAAGATTCCAATACATAAATGATGTAATTTGCCATTTCAAACTAACCATGAAATTAGGGATATGCAAAAACATAAATTTTAAAGGGTGTCTTTACTTGCATTGCAAGAAAGGAGAAGTTAAAATGTTTTACATGTAATGTTGTGTTATATCCTTTGTAAGGTCAGGTAAGATGCACTCAAGAAAAGTAGAATAATTTACACAGTTGTTTAAGGTAAATATTAGCTGAACTCCTAATCTTCTACAAACTTTGTTGCAACTGTTTGGGAGCTATGATCTTTCTCATGATTTCACTTCCTATTTTGATTTCACTTCTTATTTTTGTGTTATGTACATATGAATATGAACATTTCAATTTGGCTTTCACAATATTCCATATAACCAATTGAAATGATTTTATATTTTATGTATTATTCAGGGGAGAAAAACTTCTCAAATTCTCAAATTGCAATGTATAATTTATAATGGATATAATATGTATCTTAAAATTTTAGTAATTATCAATATTTTTAAGAGTTTTGTAAGGTCATATATTTATGGTACCAAATAGTATAAATATACTATTTATAATAATTATATAATATAAAATCTTTATTTATTAGTTTTACAAGTTATAATCCATATCTTTATATTAATTATATAATTTATAATAGTTATTTAAACTAATTGTTAAAATAAACAATAAACAATTGTAAAAAAACTAACCATGTTGTCCTATTTTAGTTTATTAGTTATCAAAATTCCAACAAAATCTTTTCAAGCAAAAGTATGAACACCAACCATAATGGATAATCTTTTGAAAATTCTATTAATTCCGTTATTTGAAAACATTTACTTTTTGAATTCATCATATAATAATTTTTAATTTACTAAAGTGTAACGCTCGAATAACTCTTAGCTTTGTGGAAGTTATTATACCTGCCTCAGCAGGTATGTTGTAATTGATTGATTTTGACTTTGGTTGACTTTGGCTTATTTTGATGTAGGTTTAAAAAATTAAAATATGTTTTGTAAAGTATAACTTAGGGATTTGTAAAATATTTTTTTTAATTTTGTTAAAAAAACTATTTTGTCGACAGCTAATTGGCCAATAAAGAATGATGTCAGCCTTGGAGTTTGGTATCTGGTTTTCACTTGACACATGGCTACTATGACATCAGCAGATGACAAGTGGCAACTATGACATCGACCTGGTGCAAGCCTCATGTTAATCTCTACGTCAGCAGTGATATATGTATTATAGCAAAAGTAAAGAAACAATCGATCACAATAAGAATTAGCAATGGAATTATTTTGATGGCCGAGACCGAATCGTACCTGGCGGACTCCATGCCAATGAATAACAACATTTTCAGTGGGCATCTTATTCTCTATTTCAACAACAATGGTGTCTCCTTCCCGAGCTCTGATCGAGGGACCCGGATACTGCCCATTAATGGAGATGATCGTCGTTTGCATACAATCAGGAGACCAGTTTTGGTAACTGAGCTTCCATTTATGGTGATGGACTGTAGCCGCCACAGACACTGGCGCCATCGCCAAAATCATCATCACCGCAAACATAAACCAGGAGGGTCGGTTAAACAAATGTGAATCTCACGACTCCATGTTTCCACAGTTCAAAACAAGCTATGGCCGACTTCAGAAATCCACTGGGCTATGTTGCAAATTTATCTTTAAACCAATACACTTCAAACTGGATCGGTTTTATAAACCCGCAGACAATAGCGCAATGCTTAACTGAGCTCTGTAAACAAATGCTGCTTGCAGCGCTCAACACTAGAGCACATTCCAGTCCCTACTCCTGGTTGCCTTATATAAGGAATATGAAGGAGTCCAGTTCATTATTCGATATGGTTAATTCAATAAATAGGTAATTTCCTGGTGCTGGAGTTCAGCTTTGCATGAGAGGACATTCTTATTAACCTGATAAACCAATTGTTTGACCGACGGAAAAAGGAATATTATCTTTCCGTATGGGTTTCTGTAAGTAGAGATAATATGGTCCGATGGCAGACACGATGTATCCAACTACCTTTTATCTCACCGCGTACACATCGTGCTTCCCAAGTGTGTTGAAATGGAACAGCTGTTCGTTCATCACCACACCAGATGGGCGCCATTTCAAATACTTTACTGGTAAGTGGTAACTGGTAACTCTAGTTTCATTTAATTGAACTGATTTACGATGATAAATACTAGTTATCACTACCTTGGAAGGTAGTTTATATCCTAGAATATTTGGTTTTCACCCAATAAGCGATAGCCATATCGATGTTTTCATTGATCTTTCTTTATCTTTTTATAAATTAATTTTTAATTCAAAGGGGAATAAAAATTATTATAACACACTCTGGTCAAAGTAAGAGAGAACCTCTTGTCGAAGTAATAGAGA